>JAMPIT010000205.1:0-57500 GCA_026261815.1 Monarcha castaneiventris obscurior | reverse complement strand
AGTGTTTACACGTGCTGCCTGTTACTGCAATGACACTGGAGCCTGCAAATGTTTTAACTTGTTTTTTTAACCCAAAAACTGTCCATTAATCTTCCTCAGTGCTTGGCAGGAAAGTAAATTATTTCCAATGAGGATGTTACAGGGGATTGTTTCTGCAGTAACACTTCGTTTGGGAGTGTTAAATCTGTCTATCATGCTAAGTTAGTTATTGGGATTATCAGGTGACTTGTCCAGACATGAATCCCATCCAAGCACACTTCTACCGGCGCCTCTTCTTCTGCCCAGATGTTTCCCTGCCATGAAATGAGTTCCCCATGCTCCAAGTGAAACAAATGCAGGGCCAAGGAGAATAACCTTATAAAGTGTATTTTTAAGCTGTAAATTTTGTTTCTCACCTAAATGAGAAGCTGTCTCAGCTGAGAAAGAAATGATTTTATGCTAACTTCTCACATAAGGCTCTGTCAATGCACTGCCATTAGCATGCCTGCTATTTTTGTCTGGACTTATTCAGGCCATGCTGATCTCCTTGATGAGAGGCTTTACTGGTACATAGATCAATCAGTGCTGCACTAGAACAGGTTCTCAAAGAGTTGCTAAACGTAATTTTTAAAGAGTATGTCAGAAGAAAAGTGACCCTTTTTATCATCCTAATGGTATCTGAAAGGAAGATGTGGGAATGATTTTCACAACAGGACAGGATACAGCTGTAAACTGTGCTGTGAGAGGTTCAGGTTGGACATCGGTAAGAATTTATTCACTGAAAGTGTTGTTTAGCAAAGTACTGGGCTGCCTGGGGAGGTGGTGAAGTCCCCATCCCTGGAACGACCGGAGGTGGCGCTCAACTCACCGTGGTCTGGTCGACAGAGTGAGAATCGGTCACAGGTTGGACTCGGTGTTGGAGGTCTTCTCTAGCCTTTATGATTCTGCGTATTTGTGTTTTCTGGGCTTTCCCTGTCACCGCTCGGCCCAGACCCCTTTCCAGAAGTGAAGAGAGCAGGCTGAAGTAAGATCAATTAGAAAGGGACTCTTTTCCTAATTCCAGGTATTAGAGTGAGTTTTAGAAATATGTGTAACTGCTGTATTAAAACTTTTTAAATGCCACCAAAGCCCTTCTGCACACAGCAGAACACTATCCTGGGCAAAGCTGTTCGAGGCAGGATATGAGCTAACAAATTCCATCTCGCATTTCTGAACACGGTGTGTGTCTAAACTGTCAGGGAGTTGCAAATGCTCGGGCTTTCGGAGGAACCGGCGCCGCTATGTGCAGAGCGTTGGGATATCCGGGCTGACGCTGGCCGTCCTCAACAAGCTTAGGGTAGTGATTTTCCCTCCCTCACCTACAATTAGCATTCCTATGGCTGCTGCGACTGAGTTGGTTGCAAAGCGCTCTGAGACCATCTGCCGACAAAAGTCCGATAAACGCGCTGTAGAAGCAGCACGTACGTAAACCTTTACTGCCGCCAGCTCCCTGCTTCATGTAAATGTGTATTTGGGGGAAGTGCATGTACAAATAAAAGCCAAACTGCTGAGGTGCCTGCGGTGTGTTCTCCGGAGAAGAAATATCTGAACAGTAGCTTGAAAAGAAGAGTTTGGGAGACTGCAGTGGGTTTGACAAGAGGGATGAGTCTGTTACTGGAAATATTGATTGTCTCAGAGGTTCAACAATGCCAGCCAACCTGCACATGGGGTACCGGTTTCATTGATACATGCCTAAGATTAAACGTGACACCTCTATCAAAAGAATCCCTAGGTACCATTCAACTAACACAAAAAGCAGCTGCTTTTGAAAGATTACCTTCAGGCACAGCCCACCCAGGCAGAACAATATCATCACCTTAAGCAGCTTTCCAAGTTGCCGACAATCGGGAATTCTTGCCTTGTAGCGATATAATCACACGATATTAGCGGAAGTCGAGGGCATTCAGCACCCGATTGTGCTCACTGGCTCTGTGGTGGCTTCACTGGTTTTCTGGGCATTGGTTGTCCAGTCTCTGAGCTGCCGGCTTGAGATCCGGTTGTTGGTTTGCAAGTAGAACTTACGGTGAATCGCGATTTTGGGCTACTCTCCAATCTTCTACATTACTGTTTATATAAAAAATTGATCACCTTTTAATAGAATATTCTTATAATGAGAACAGGAGACGAATTAATTTCATTTATCACTAGAATAGAGTGAGATAGAGTGAATTATGGATGTGTATCCCCGTTCAATGAGGAGCAAGCTATTAAACTTTAAGTTTTGTGTGAGCGCAAGAAACGTCTTCTTGTACTCAGGACACTGCCAGTTTTCTTTGTTTTTTGTCTGCTCCTCAAGCTTCTGCTTTCTATTTGTTAGTCAGCACATAGGAACAAGTGCCAGCAGGGAGTAACAGCAGAAAATGTATGTTTCTTTTTGGCAAGGATATTTTTGTACCGGATCTCCTCTAGGATAGGGCAACACGCTTCAG
Source organism: Monarcha castaneiventris obscurior (assembly GCA_026261815.1). NCBI lineage: Eukaryota > Metazoa > Chordata > Aves > Passeriformes > Monarchidae > Monarcha > Monarcha castaneiventris. The sequence continues at coordinate 55,053 of JAMPIT010000205.1, read as the reverse complement.
CCCTCACTTCTCCGTAACTGACGAAGGTAACACGGGCAGGGAACAGAGCCATTTGCTGTCCAGTTCATTGCTCCACTGTCACACAGCTGGGTGGCTGGAGACTGCTGTGTGTACTGGCTACAGGTACCAGCTACTTGGGTCTCCATTTCTGAGCTTTGTGCATCCCTGTAACTGGAGGACGCGGGAGAGGCAGGGGGAGATTTTCCAGCCACCTTCCTCTTCCAGAAGCCACCCGTTAAATTTATAACCGATTTCATCTCTATACATCCAATGCCTACCCCTCCATCTAATCTCTCCATCTCTTCGGGTAAATCTTCCTTCCGTTAGAACTGCGGCATTCTTCCTAGGAAAAGGTTGAGTTGTGATGGGCGGTAAACGGAAAGCAGAAAACACATCACTCGTGATATGGCTATTAGTATATTTGCCATTGGTAAGTCAGATATTCCTTAGAAGTCCCTTAAACACTATATCCTGATTACAAGCCTTATGGCAATTCATGCTGTTTATGGTTCTTATTGAATGAATCTACTTCTCAGCAGAAGTTTTGAGCTATTGGAGCACCGTCCACATGATGGAAAATTCTACCGTCTTAGACTATGACTCCTCAAAATGGATCTCACTAGAAGATCAGGGCTTACCCTGCAGGATATTAATATGCACCCAAGAGCTTTAGGAGCATAAATCCTGTCAACCGATGGGCAGGTGCCGACGCCTTCGGCAGAAAACAACGACCTGCCCCACGTGTGCGGGCAGAGAGCTCATTTCGAAGGAGCTGGTGGCCATAAATCCTCTCAATACTTTTGAAAATATTTTCCAGAGTTGTTGAACAGAAGAAACGGGTTTGTGGGCTGCAGGGAGCAGAAGTGTTCTGCACACATCAGAGTTGTATTGGCTGCATCGTGACCTCACGGAACTTCTTATCTGGCAGCTCTTTCCCCCTTTTCTGGCATGGGTGCAGCATAAAGATAGAGTCTAATTGGTCGAGCTACTGGAGTAAAATGCACAACAGAGCCAAAGATTTATAGCTTCATAATTGCTTTGTACCCCTTGCCTCCCCTACAAGCTCCAGCCTTTTATCCTCCACCTGCTCCCGCTGCTGTCCTGCCGCAGCTGGTGAGAATGTGGCCGGGTTTATGAAGGCGTCACCTGCCCGTGTCAGAAGTGACACGTCCCAGCGCAATCTAGAGCTCCCCGTGTCTTCAGCCTCTCCGATGACTGCATTTATAATCAATCATGCTGAAAAACACAAACATAACTCCTGTCTGACCTTCTCTATGAAACCATGAGGACTTCTTTCTGCTGGGATTTCTAATACCTTGACATACGCAGTATTCTGTCCGGTGGCGTTTCGGCTGCTGCTCCCCATATTATTTCAATATTATTTCCATGCCGGGCTATGGATTGCAAAGCTCTCAGATTCGGCGACGTGTAAGAGAGCCTCGCGAAGGTGGCCGCCGTTAGCCCTCGGTGGGATCTGTGCGGGAAGGGCGAGGGCAATGACTTGCAAGTTATGCCATAGCAGTCTCTGAAGAATGAGTGTAAATGACTATCTTTGCGATATCGTGTTGAGGTGGAGGTAATGAGAAAGCCTCTCCCAGGCTCCCAAGTCTTTCATCCTCTCTGAGTACCTCCAGGCTATGACCTCGTCGTCAGTACCCCAGTTTATAGGATACAGAGGTTAAAACATCCACTCAACGTCCTTCTGAAATGTAATAAAAAAGGCAGGAATGGGATCCAGGTTTCATGACTCCCCTTGCACCCCGAAAGCCTAATTCCCCCTCTCACATTTTGCTTCTAAAATTAGGCACATCTCATGAATTGTTCCTTTGTTTATGGAACTATGTTCAATATGATCAGCAGAAACCCATCAAAACACACTCATGCAAGGCAAAGCAGGGTGTCTTTTGATCAGATTTTTCTGCGCCCGCATAGATGACTGGTGGCAGAAGGTGGTGGTGAACCCTTTCCCCTAATCCGTCTTTTGCAGCAGCACAATTAAGGCGAGCCATGAAGCCACATGGCACGAGGCATCTGAGTTGCTTGCAAGGCTTGGGTGACGAGTGTGGCAGCCATCTAGTTCCTCGACTATTCATTTTTGAAATTCAGTGCGTAGTGCATGGTATCCGGGTGATCTGCTGCTTCCTTCTTCTTTTGTACGACGTGGTGGTATCGTTTTGCCAGAGAGATGAAAAAAGTTCAGGATCTCGCAAACATCACTTTGCCCACCGAGAGCGCTTCAGCCCTCTGCTTCTGCAAGTGGCGGTGCTGTTAGATGACACAGCTATTGGAAAGAAAGTCCATAAACTGCATGTCACTTGACAAGTTTTGCTGAGCCAGACCTGGACGTATAGTATCACCTATGAGAATAAGGAAGCATAATTGCAAGTAATAGTGAGAAAAATTCGTACATAGCACACGGTGGGTACATGCACTGCACACACTTCGGCGAGAAAAAGCTGAAGGCCTTTGGTAAGCGACTTGTCTCCTTAGCTCACTTGAGAAGAAAGAAGAAACACATTTCCGGGCTTGTGAGCAGCTCGCACTGCTTGAGAGAGTAGTGTGACTGCCCTCGACATTCTGCACCAGTTATTTTTCACATTCAGTGCACAGAACACGCAAGCCCGCTGCTCTGCTTCTTCGTTCCTCTTTTCTACTACATCGTGCCTTCATTAAGCCGGAAAGGAGAAAAGATATCAACATCTAGCAAAAAAGATTGTGCCAGCACCTGCAGCCCAGGACAGTACTTCTGCAAGTTACAGGCTTCTGTTAGGTATCCGCGCTGCTGAAAAGATAATCCGAGTACTGCATGTCACTTAGTACGTTCCAACTGAGAGAGCCGCACACAGTTTGACATATGCAAAAGAGGAAACATATAGTTGCACCTAGCACTAAGGATAATCAGCACAGAGTGCACGGTAGATGCCTGCGGTATTCACGCTGCGGAGACAAAAAGGTGGACACTTTTTAAGCTACTGGTCTCCCCAAAGCACTTAATGAGAAGAACGATAAAAAACGGCACCGGGCTTGTGAATTACTTGAGAGAGTTGACAGCGGAGTGTGGCTGCCCTCTACTTCCTGCAATACTGATTTTTAAAATTCGGTGCATGGACCAGGCAAGCCCTGTCCACTACAGCTGAGTTCTTATTCTTTTGTGCTTTATCGAGATTTCATTCTTCTGGAAAGGCGAAAGATAGCAAGTTCTCTCAAAGAGTTTTGTACCGCCAGCGAGCGCTACACAACATTGCTTCTGCAGATGGTAGTGTTGTGTTAGATGCCCGGTCTGTTGAAAAGCTAATCCGGCAACTGCATGCTGCTTGGCAGGTTTGGCTGCGCGAGAGGTGGACACGGACCTATTCGAAAGAACATATATTTGGAGGGAGCAGGGAGGAGAATCCACATAGAGGACACGTTGGTGGCCTGCAATATTCATAATGAAGGGAGACAAAGCAGAAAGCCTTTGCTGAGCGACTCGTCTCCCCAGTGCACTGATGGAGAAGAACGAAGCAAGCTGTCTGCAGGATTGAGAGCTGCTCGTACGGCTTGAGAGAGAAGTGTAGCTGTTGTTACTTCCTGCAGCATACATTTTTGAGTTTCAGTTCACAGAGCACCCAGCCTGTACTCTGCAGCTTCATTCTTCTTCTTTTGTGTTTCATCGTGATTTCTTTTTGCAGGCAATGCAAAGGCACAGCAAGTTCCTGCAAGGAGCACTTTGCCTCCAGGGACATCTCACCCGCATTTCTTGTGCAAATGGCAGTGTTGTGTTAGATACCCTGGCTGATGAAAAGCTAATCCGGCAACCGCAAGTCACTTGACAGGTTCCGCTGAGTGTGACATGGATGCGGAATTTGACATATGTAAAAGAGAAGCGCTATATTTCCCAGTAGCGCTGAGAAGAATCCACACACGGCACACGGTGGATGCCTGCAGCGTGCACGCTGCGGAGTAAAAAAGCTGAACTCCCCTGCTATGCTCCTGGTCTCCACAAAGCACTTAAGGAGAAGAAGCACTGCACGGGGCTGTCTAATTGTTCGCACAGGTTAACAGAGGAGTGTTGCCACCCTCTGCCTCCTTACTATTCATTTCTGGATTTCAGCGCGTAGAGCACACCAGCCCTGTACTCGACCTCTTCCTTCTTTTGTACCTCATGGAGCTTTCATTGTGTCAGGCAGGCAAAAGGATTGCAAGTTCTCGCAAAGAACACTGTACCGCCGGCGACCGCTTCACCGCACTTCTCCTTCGTATAGCAATTTTGTGTTATATGACCCGGCTGTTGACAAGCTAATCAAGCAAATATATGCCACTTGAGTTATTCACTGAGTGTAAGCTGGAATCACAGTTTGACCTAAGAGAAAGAGGAGATTAATATTCGCAAGTAGCAATGTGGAGAGTCCCTACACTGCACACGGTGCATGACTGCAGTGTGTACACTGAGCACAGACAAAACTGAAAACCTTTACAATTTTCCTCTTCTCCCTAAGGGACTTAAGGAAAAGAATGAAGAAGCACTTCACAGGGCTTCTGAATTGTTCACACAGGTTGACAGAGGAGAGTGGCTGACCTGTAATTCCTGCACTGTTCATTTTCGCATTTCAGTAGGCAGAGCACACAAGTCCTGTGCTCTGCCACTTCATTCTTCTTCCTTTTTAACACCTCGTGACGTCATTGAGCCCGTAAGATGAACAGAGGAAAGATTTCCGCAAATAACCCTGTGCAGGTAGAGCGTGATCCAGCGCACTGGTTCTACAAGAGGCAGTGTTGTTTTAGACAACTCACCTATTGAAAAGCTAATCCGGCAAATGCATGTAACTTGACAGGTTTCGCTGAGTGTGGGCTGTACTCGGTTTCAATTATGCGATAGAGGAAATGTATATCTGCACGTAGCACTGAGGAGACCCAGTACGTAGCGCACGGTGCGTGTGTGCAGTATGCGCAATGCTAAGTGACAAAGCAGACCGCCTTTGCACTGCCCCTGGTGTCCCCAAAGCAGTTGAGAAGAAGAAAGATGAAGCACTGCACCGCGCTTGTGAAATGCTCGCACTGGATGACTGAGGACTGTGGCTGCCCTCTACTTCCTTCTCTATTTGTACTTGCATTTCACTGTACAGACAACGCTAGCCCGGTGATCTCCCTTTTTTTCTTTTTCTTTTGTACATCATCCAGCTTTCATTGTGCCAGAAAGCAAAGGGGATTTCAAGTTCTCGCAAAGAGCACGGTATCGGCAGCCAGGGCTCTACCACACTGGTTTACAAATGGCAGTGTTGCGTTGGGTGCCCACACTGTAGAAAAGCTAATCCGGTTACTGCTTGTCAACAGGCACTTTTAGCTGAGCGAGAGCTGCTCACGCAGTTAGAGGTATTTGAATGAGGATAGCTATTTGCATGGAGCACTGAGGCGAATCCATACGCAACACAGAGTTGAGGTCTGCAGCATGCACACTACAAAGAGAAAAAGCTAAAGGCCTTTGTAAGCTAGTAGTCTCCCCAAGGCACTTAAGTAGAAGAAAGAGAAAAGACGGCACCGTACTTGTGAACTGCTCGCGATGGTTGACAGAGGAATCCGGCTGAGCTCTAGTTCCTGCAATACCTATTTTTGATGTTCAGTGCAAGTAGTACGCAAGCCCTGTCCTCCACTGCTCGGTTTTTACGCTTTTGTTCCTTATCGCGCTTTCATTTTTCTGGAAAGGGAAAGGCAATGCACGTTCCCGAAAAAAGCACTCTGCCACCAACGAGCGCTCCACAACACTGCTTCTGCAATGGGTAGTGTTGTATTAGGTGCCCCGGCTGTTGAAAAGCTAATCCGGCAACAGCATGTCTCTTCACATGTTTCTCTGTGGGAGCGCTGCACACACAGGTTGACCCATTGGAAAGAGGAAACCCATATTTGCACGTAGCACTGAGGAAAATCCATACAGAGCTCACGGTGTTTACCTGCAGTATTCATGTTGCAGAGAGTCAAAGCTGAACGCCTTTGCTGAGCGTCTCTTCACCCCAGTGCACTGAAGGAAAAACGCGTCTGCATGCTTGTAAGTAGCTTGCAGAGCTTGAGAGAGGAGTGTGGCTGCCGTCTACTTCCTGCAGTGCTCATTTCCGCATTTCAGTTCACAGAGCATGGAAGACCACTGCTCTCGTTCTTCTTTCTTCTTTCTTCTTTCGTAACACATCGTCCATTCATTTTGTCGTAACGGCGAAAGGATGTCAAGTTCCAGCAAAAAAGACGGTGCCTGCAACAAAGGCTCCAGTACACTGCTTCTGCTAATGTCAGTGCCGTGTTAGATGGCCCCGCTGCTGGAAAGCTAATCCAGGCACTGCATGTAACTTAGTACTTTTTGCTGAGAGGCAGCTGGACGCACAATTTGACCTATGCTGAAGAGCATACCTATATCTGCACTTAACAGTGAGGACAATCCGCAGAGGGCGCACGGTTGATACCTGCAGTATTCACGCGGCAGAGAAGCAAAGCTGGAAGCCTTTGCTCTTCTTCTTGCCTCCACAAAGCACTTAAGTAGAAGAAATAAGAAGATTGGCCCCGGGCTTTTGAATTGCTCGCACAGGGTGACAGAGGTTTGTGGCTGCCCTCTACTTTCTGCACTATTCATTTTTAAATTTCAGTTCAGGGAGCACGCAAGCCCGGTCCTGTGCTGCTCCATTCTTCTTCTGCTCCTCGTCGAGAATTCGTTTTGCAGGAAAGGCGAACAGATGTCATGTTCCCGCAGCTAACACAGTGTGGGTACCGACCGCTCAACCACCATGCTCCTGGAAGTGACAGTGTGGTGTTTGATACTCCAGCTGATGAAAAGCTAATTCGGCAGCCGCATGTCATTTGACAGGTTCCGCTGCGTGTGAGAGCTACACAGAGTTTGACCTATTGGAAAAGGAAGAGGGATAGATGCCCGTAGCACCGAAGAGATTCCGTACACAGAACACAGTGGATGCCTGTAGGGTGCAAGACGCGGAGTGACAAAGATGAACGCCTTCCCTATGCTCTTGGTCCCCACAAAGCTATTAAGTATGAAAAAGGAAAAGCACTGCACGGGGCTTCAGATAGCTCACACGGGTTGACAAAGTAGTGTAGCTTCCCTCTACTTCCTTTACTACTTATTTTTTCTTTTAAGTGCATAGAGAATGCACACCCGGTATCTGCAGCTTCGTTCTTGTTCTTCTCTACGTCCTAGAGCTTTCATTGTTCTTGAAAGGGTAAAGGGATGGCACGTTCCTGCAAAGAGCACTGTGCCGCCAACGAGCTCTCCGCAACACTGCCTTTGCAAAAGGCAGAGTTTTTTTAGACGCCCCGTCTGTTGAACAGCTAATCAGGCAAACCCATGTCACTTGACAAGTTTCGCTGCGTGAGAGCTGGACACACTGTTTGACATCTTCGAAGAACCTATATCTGCACGTAGCACTGAGGAGAATCCATATGCAGCACAAAGTGATTTCTTGCAGAATTCGCTCTGCGGAGAGACAAAGCTGAACGCCTTTGCTGATCTACTCGTCTCTCCAGTGTGCTTAAGGAGAAGAATGGAGAACCGCGGCAAGGGGCTGTCGAATTGCTGGCACAGGTTGAGCGAGTGTGGCTGCCCTCTCCTTCCTTTACTATGCATTTTGACTTTCAGTGCACAGAGCACGGAAGCCCGGTACTTCGCAAGTTCGTTCCTATTCTTTTGTACGTCATCCAGGTTTCATTGTTCTGGAAAGGAGGAGGGATAGGAAGTTTTAGCAAACACCATTCTAACGCCAGCGAGCGGTCCACCGCACTTCTTGTGCAAATGTCAGTTTTGTGTTAGATACCCCGGCTGTTGAAAAGCTAATCCGGCTACTTCGTATCACTTGACAGCTTTCGCTTGGTGTGAGCTGTACACACAGTTAGACGTATTAAAAAGACAAGAGCTATATTTGCATGTAGCACTGACGAGATTCAGTATATAGCTCTAGGTGGATGCGACAATAGGTCCACTGCGGAGTGACAAAGGTGAAGGCCTATGTTATGCTCCTGCTCTCCCCAAATCACTTAAGGATAAGATAGAACAAGCATGGCACCGGGCTTGTCAGTTGCTCGCACAGGTTACCGTACGAGTGTGTATGCCCTCTACCTCGTGCACAAGTCACGTTTGAATTTCATTGCACAGGCCACTTTAGTCCGGTGCTCTGCTTCTTCTTTCTTCTTTTTTACCTCATCGAGCTTTCATCGTCCAGGAAATGCGAAGGGATATCAAGTTTTCGCAAAGAGCACTGTGCCTGCCGCCAGCGAGCCCTCCACCGCACTGTTTGTGCAAACGACAGTGTTGGCGTTAGGCGCCCCGGCTGATGAAAAGCCGGCAGGGCCACTGCGTGTCACTTGATACTTATCGCTGAGAGGCCGCTGGACACACAGCTTGACCTATGGGAAAAAAGAAAGGTATATTTGGGCGTTGTACTGTGGCGAATCCATACACAGCTCACAGGTGTGCATGCAGTGTGCCTTCTCCCCGTCATTTTCCCTCATTCTCCCCACAACCCCCCTGCGGGAAAATGACAGGGAGAAGGGGGAAAATGAGAGAGAAATGCAGGAAAACTAATGGAAAAAAGAAGGAAAATGTATGAAGAATGGAAGTAAATTGAGAGGAAATGGGGGGATAATGAGGGCGTTAATGCGAGAAAATGAGAGAAAGAGGCGTGAGAATGAATGGAAAAACGGGAGGGTAAAATCAAGAAAATGTCTGTAAAAAGCAATGGAGAAAAAGCGGGAAAATTAACGGGAATAGGAGGGAAGTTAATGGAAAAAAGGAGGAAAACGAATGGAAAAAAGGAGGAAAATATATGGAAAAATGCAGGAAAATTAAGGGGGAGAAGAGGGAAAATATATGGAAAAAGGAAGGTAAGCTATCGGGCAAAGCCATGAAAAGCCAGAAAAAAATGAGGGAAAGTGTGGAAAAATTAATGGAAAGAACGAAGGGGACTGTACTGGAAAACCCTGGTAAATGTGGAGGAAAAGGCGGAAAAATTAAGACATGAATGCGAAAAAAGAGGGGGAAGCTGCTTAATGGGGGAAAATGCACGAAAATGCAAGGAAAAAGAATACAAATTATGGGGCAACAGTGGGAAAATGACGTGGAGAAGGCGGGAAAATAAATGGAAAAAAGGAAGGAGTATGCCAGTAAATGAGGAGGAAAAGGGGGAAATATATGGAAAAGGCGATAAATGAGGGGGAAAAGGTGGAAAGTGAGAAGGAAAAGGCATTAAAAATGGCCGGTAAACGACGGTGTAAAGAAAGGAAAATGAGGAGATAACTGCGAGAGAAGCAATGGAGAAAAAGCGGGAAAAAATACAGGGAAAATGCTTGAAAACGAAGAGAAAGAAGACGGGAAAATTATTGGGAAAATGTTGGGAAATATATAGAAAAATGCAGTTAAATGAGTGGTAATGGCAGGAAAATGACATGGGGAAGCCCCGGTGTCGGAAGAGAGAATGGTTGGTTAATACCCCATTTTTGACTCCATATTTCCAGGCTTGGCGAAAATTTGCCTTGCAGAATAGGAATGACAAAAACGGGGTTGCAAAAAAATTCAAGGTTATAGTTATGCAGCATCGACAATACTGGTCGGACCTCCGGCTGTTCTTAGATGCCTTCACAGAACAAAAGAGACTATTAATTTTCTAGGGGGACTTTATAAGACGATGCATTTCGAGACAAGAGTTAAAGATGTTTTCCTCTCCAAGCTCCACAAGGGAGTCATAAAGACGATGTAGATGTAGAAAGCTTAACCAATTACGGAATATTTTATAGCAAAGGGATGGAGAGGGCAATTGGTAAAACTATAAACTGCTCAGCCACGAATGCAATTAAGGAAGCCCCCTCGGAAGCACCCTCTGTATTTTTAGGTCATTATAGATATGCAATGCTTCATTATAAAATGCTAGACGGTGACTCAGAGGAAGGGACGCAGCAGCTAGCTGGCTTACTCACAGGGCAATCTACTGGAGACATTATGCTTAACATCCAGAAGATACGGAGCCCAGCCCCACAAAATTTAGAGAGTTTGTTAGAAAAGGCATGGGGAGTTTCTAGGCACTGCAAAGTTGGATGCAAGCAAGGGATTAGAGAATTAATAGCAATAGTAACAGAATGGGAGAAGGACAGACGCTGGCAATGACCGCCCCAGCTGGGGAGAGACCAAGGTTCTTTCTTCAAGAGAACTGGACACTGCGTTTATCGGTGCCCATAACGGAGTAAGGTAACGCTCAAAGAAGAGGAGACAGGAAAATTGGTATGTGGCTACTCGTGCTAAAAACGACATAGGTGGACTGGATATTCCCTCTGTCTCTCACCCTAGGATAACCACTGGTAAAAGTCAAATTAGGGAAGAAATAGAATTTCTCATAGACAAAGGAACAACTCTGTAAGGGTTAGACGAAGCTTTACTGTCAATAACAGACGATTATGTGATGGTACAGTGGGCAACTGGCCAATCAGAAAGAGCATACTTTTGCAAACCACTGAAGTAGAAACTTGGGAAGAAATGGAGTATTCCTAAGTATTCTAGACTTCCTAGTGTTTCAGCAGGAATTTTTGAAAGGGATTTGCTCAGCAGGTAAAGGAGAAAAGAATTAAAGATTGGGAGGCTACTTTGGGTGTAAAGTACTAGCTATATGTGGAGTTTTTATGTCCGATGGCACTAACAAATAAAATCAACTTTGATTTTATTTGTTAGGTGAAGAACAGGTCAGCAAGACAATAATGGGTCAAGTATTTTTCGTCTAATGGGTCTGTGTACTACCAGGGAAAGCAAAGAATCAAAGCCCAGTGCCGATGAAGCGCAAACAATGGAAACAGCCATTTATAATAAAAAAATAATCTCCTGAAGAAGGAAGACAGAGAAGGAAATAATCATACAGTTGAAAACTTCTTGGAGATAAGGGTATGAAATATTATCAGTTTGAATCCAATATACTTACTTTATTTGTGAAAAAGCCTGATGGATCATACAGTACATTAGAGGGGTGAAGAGCTATTAACAAAAGAATAGAATATTTGTACTTAGTGGTTGCCAATCTTTACACCTTGCTAACCTGTATAACACCCAAACTAACCTGATTTTCCTTCGTATATTTAAGAGATGTTTTCTTTGGCTTAACTCTCATTGAAGCCAGCCAGACAATTTTGGCGTATAGATGAGAGAACCGCAGAGCAGCATGCAAATCTCAGCTCACATGGTCTGTGCTACTCTAAGAATTTAATCCTTCTCCCATGATTCTTAGGGACGAACTTTCAGGGAGTATGAAATCCTGGGAGAGTCCATCAAGGACAGGTGTTAAAATAAGTGGACCACCTCCTCATTGTTAATAAAGCTCAAGAGACTTGTGTGGTCCCTTATTTTAGAGATTTAAGAGATAAGTCTTTTAAAACTATTTGGGTCCACTGGGATACCGAATATCTCAGAAGAAAGCCCAGCTTGTGAGGCAGTTTTGTACGTAGGCTACAAAATAAGTGCTGGAAAAAGAACAGCAGGACACGATTGCAAAGATGCAAAATCCCAGACCTCAAAACCCCAATTAGTTCAGGAACGAAGAACCTGAACTTTCTTGGGTATGACAGGGTGGCGTATATTGCTTTATAACTCTGTCCTGCTAGCTAGACCCCTATATGCCTTGTTTTCAGGGAGAAGGGAGAACGACTGTGGACGAAAGAAGTTACATGAGCCTTTGGCCAGCTAAAGAAGGCCTTTATGTCATCTCAAGCCCTGGGAGTTTCAGGGGCGAATAAACTATTCTTTTTGTTTTGTCACCAAAAGGAGAGGATAACAATGGGAATAATAGCACAAGACCTGTACTCATCTCCCAGGGCAGTCTCCTACCTTTCTAAACAGTTATCTGCAGCAGCTAAGGGACGAACGGGACTGCTCAGAACTACAGCAGTGGCAATGAATATCCAGGAAGCACGCAAATTCACAAGATGACTGCTAGTGTCCCTTACAGGGTCAGCGGCCCTGGAGGAAAAAGGTGGACACCAGCTTTTCCCACAGAGATTCCTGAAATACCAGGCCATAATGATTGAGCAAGACCATGTAGAAATTTTGGTAGCAAATACAGTGGACCCACCTTCTTTCTTCAGTGATTGTTCAGGAGAGCAAATGATCCATGATTGTCTGGAGACCATCGACGTCAGCTACTCCAGCCTCCCTGCTCTGAAGAAGTCCCTTTTCGGAGAAGCTAAGACCTGGGTAGGGGATGGAAAAGTTACGTCATCAGTGGGAAGAGTCATGCCTGGTGTGCAGTTACACATATAGAAAAGTACTAGAGTCTGGACCATTACCAACCAACACTTCTGCAAGAAAGCTGAACTATTTACCTTAAATTGAACTCTACGACTAGCAAAAGGAAAGGAAATTAATATCTACATTGATCCAATAGACACATTTAGGGTAGTTCATGCACACGGGGCAATTAGGAAAGAAACAAGAGAGCGAAAGTCATGAGGGAAACCAGTAAGCATGCACAAAGAAAAATAGAATTCTTGGAAGCTATACAATTACATGTAGATGTGGCCAGCATGCACACCAAAGCACGCCAGAAAGCGATCTCCGGTAGGAAAGAAGGGATTGATCGGGCAGACAGAAGCAAAAGACGCATAAAAAACGGAGGTAGCTGTTAAGACCGTATGAGGAGCCTTAATCCCACATGAACACATTTCCATTTACAGAAAATCGAAGTGTAATAAAAAAGATGAAATGTTTACTGCACAGAAAAATATAAATTATAACCGGGAAGTGTGGGCTATCAAAACTGAAGGGAAAAGGAGAGTTTTAATGCCCTCTTACTTTTTATGGTCGTTAGTAAAATAGGACCAGCAGCAACTGCAGGTGTGACTAGACGCTTTATATCTCTACTTAATAGACAAGATTTTGACTGACCATGAGGAACTAAACATTGATCTACGCACAGGTAGTAAAAACATTTCTTTTGCCTTTATATGTATGCTGGCATAGCTGTGGCTGCAATCAGGAACTGCTGCAGTCATTTGAAAAGAAGAAGGCGCCGTATTTCCTGCAGAAATTTGTAAAATTTTCCGTGAAAGTGCCTCGGATTTGGAGAGGGAACACCAACCCACGTGGATTTTGGTTAATTTCACCTACCACGACAAGTGGAACACACAAAGCACCAGCGCGCTTAGTACACCCAAGTGTTGCTTCAGAATTAAACAATGAGGGAAAAACCTTTTATCGTTTTAAGAGAGTGTGGGCATTAAAAAATGAAAGAAAATGTGAAACTAGTAACTAAGGGCCCTGCTCTACGTGAGAAATCTAGTGTTCATATCCGATGGAAATGCAAAAGATAGCAGGGAAAGTTTTCTTGGAAAAGAACAAACCATGTGTCTTCTTTCCATTCCACTAATCAAACAAGCCTGCTTGTGTATACAGGACAAAGCTGTGTCTGCTATAAGACAACATTCCCTTTCTAGCAGATTAAATCATTATGAATGAAACTGTCTTTTATTTACGGATATGTAACTTTCTCAAAATCAAATGGTGTGACTTTTCCTGTCAGGCACTTGCCATATTGCACCAATACATACGAGCAAATTTGACCACTGCGCAGGAAATACTGTCTGTTCCTATAGGAATGAAGTTAACCTTAGTTACACAGTCGCTGGAACACAATGTACTAAAGAAATTCTCAAAGATGAAAATGCGGGAAAGAGAACCTTGACTACTCTACTTAATAACACAGGATGTTTTAAATTGTCAGCAGAAGACCAATCTCGTCATTGCTGAGATGTGCTCTTTGGGTGGTCCCCAACAGCAACTGGCTTGCTTAATTCGCTTTTCACCCTATGATTATTTTACTTAGCTTAGCTTAGGTTTCATTTCTTCTGTTAAAATATTTGTTTGGAACAGGAGGATGCTGCGACGAGTAGCTATCTTAAGTTCAATATCGCCAGCATACGGTACGCTCTTGCGGGACACATACCGAACAAACCACACACAGGGAAAAGTGATTTATATTAGTAAAATACTTATTAATTATTTAGAGGGAGTGGGGAAAAGAATCAAGGTTATGAAAAGGTAAACTTAAGCTAGGAGTTAAAAGCTATTTATACTGATTAAAGCAAAAGACAATTTGGCTAATTATAGTGCCATTCTCTATTATGTACTTGTCTGAAACTTTGCTTATAGTAAATGAGCTGTCATAAGGAAAATAGAAGCTGGTAGAATTATAGCTAGCACCTAGACTGCATAATCAAATTCAAGAAGGAGATGAGGACCGTCTCCAAAAAGCTTGCCGAGGCTTGCCCATAAACAGAAGGTAGAAATATCACGGTGATGAGGAGACCCTTAACTTCATCCTTCTAGACCACTTACATCAAAACCAGCGACGCAAAACGACAAAAGAATTACGCACGGGCAAAAGAATATTAACCTCATTTAAATAAGACAGTTTTCCTCTTTAAGTTTAAGACCAAGAAAAGGCATCACCCCTTAAACCCATTCCTGATACCTGATCATTAACCCCATGCTTCTACACTCCCAGCTCCTAACCCTTTGCTTCTTTTCATCTGTCCCCTCCACCTTTACTACTACTGTTGCTTGTGAACCCCAAATCCTTATGCACACCCCTCAGCCCCTTGAACCTCACCTGTAGGTCTCTGGTTTGCACATCTCGTCACTTGTGTGGCAGGTTTCTGGGGCTGTCCTGGTGGTAGGGTTGTGCTGCTCTGCCGCTGGGAGTGTCCTGGCATTGGCCTGGCACTACGGCTATTTATAACCCCTGGCTGGGGGGAGGGTGCTGGCCTTGCCTCTGTATTAAGGTAATTGCCTCCAGCTGTGGGGACGAGGTGGGCATTGGCTAAAAAATTAAAGTGATTATCTGCAGCTGTAGGCAGAGTTGCTGCCTGCAGCATCTCTGAAAGAGAGGAGGGCATGTTTCTCTTCTTATTTTCCGACCGCTTCTATTCATTTACCCGCCTTAACCACCTATTTTACCCGTATTTTTCCGTAGACTTTCCCACCTTTTATCCATTCATTTTCCTGCGTTTTCCGCCACATTTTCCCGCCTTCTCCCAGTTATTTTCCCGCTGTATTGCCCTAGTTTTCCTACCTTTTCCCACACGTTTCCCAGCCTTTTCCCCTTAATTTTCCCGCCTTTCTTCTAGTTATTTTCCTGCCTTTTTCTTCTCATTTTCTCGCGTTTACCCCCTTTTACCCGCCTTTTCCCATACACTTTCCGGATATTTTCTCCTCATTTTCCTGTATTTTCCCCTTATTTTTCGGCCTTTTTTCCAATTTTTTCCTGCCTTTTTCCCATTGATCTCCTGGCCTTTTTCTCTCTCATTTTCCTGCCTTTTGCCCGTCAACTTTTTCCTGACTTCCCCCACTTCTTTTCCCACCTTTTTCTATTCATTTTTAGGGTATTTCTCCTCATTTTCCCTTTTCCCATTCATTTTCCTGCCTATTATCCATTCATTTTATGACCTTTTTCTCCTCATTTTCCCGCCTTTTCTCTTCCATTTTCTGTCCACTTCCCCGAAATTTTCCCTCCTCCTCACAATCATTTCCCCACCTTCTCCCAGTCATTTTTTTCCTCATTTTCCTGTCTTTTCTAATAATTTTCCTGCCTTTTCCCTCTCCTTTACCAGACTCTCCAAACACTTTCCTGCTTTTTTTCTATTAATTTTCCTTCCTTCTCCCAATCATTTCCCCCCTTCTCCCAGTCATTTTCCAGTAATTTTCCCACCCTTCTCCCGCCCTTCTCCCGTCTTTTTCCGCCTTTTTCCGTACACTTCCCTGCTTTTCAGCTAATAATTTTCCTCTTATTTTACCAGACTATTATCTATCTATTTTCCTGCCATTTCCTCCTCATTTTCCTGCATTTCTCCACTTTTTTCATTTATTTTCCTGCTTTTTCTCCCTCTTTTACGCGCTTTTTCTATGCATTTTGCTGCCTTTCCCCCTCATTTCCCTGCCTTCTCCCAGTCGTTTAAGAGCGCTTTTTCAATTATTTTCCCGCCTTTTTCTCTTCATTTTCCCACCTTTTTCCTCCGAATTTTCCCGCCTTTTTTCTCTAATTTCCTGCTTTTTTCTCACTGTCTATAAATACTAGGAAAACACGCAAGGTCAATACGAGCTAAGTTTATTAGAAAAGTTGCAAGTATTTTTATATGGTACACTCACAGGCTAAAAATGCCATTATGAGTTCTTACACAGACTCTTTTCCCACACAAAGTTTCACATAGATTTCTCTATCCTAATTAGGGCACAAAATTTAAATCAGGAGGCTCGTCAGAGTTAAGGTCCCTTTTTCACAGATGTTTTATGAGAGGCCTTGGAAAGGAAAGCAAAGGCTTAGATCTCAGCTAAATTTCTCATCAGGCTTATTCCACATCTAACAAGTTTTCATTCATTTTATATATGCCTAGGTAAACACGGATAATTATCTTCCACTAATCCTCCCTCTTTCCTTTGAGCAATACAAAATTGGTTTACAGTTTTCTCTACTAATATTATCAACCACTTAAAGATGCGTGGTAATAACACACTTAGGAGTAAAATAACTACCAGAGCTATAATCCCAGCCTACCAAACACTATTAACCACCTCTTAATTACCCAACTTGATAACCAAGCCCTCAAAGGCTCTTCTTCTTATTTCCCCGTGTTGCTCCAAATGCGCATAAATCGATTGCGAATGGTCAGCTAGATGTGCTATATGAATAGAGCACATCCCATCAAACTCTTTCGTGCTTTCAAAATGCCGGAAAAGCGAAAAGATGTCAAGTTCAGGAAAAGAGGATTGTGCCGGCACCGAACACTTCAGCGCATTGCTTCTGAAAGTGTCAGTGCTGTGTTAGATGCGGCTGCTGTTGAAAATTTAATCCGGGCGCTGCATATCACGTAGAATGGTCCGCTGTGCGAGAGCTGGACAGACAGTTTGACTTATGCGGAAGTGGAAAAGTATATTTCTAAGCAGAAATGAGGAGAAACCATACACAATACACGGTGGATGCCTGCAGTATGCATTATGCGCAGTGACAAAGCTGAACGCCTTTGCTATGCTCCTGGTCTCCCCAAAGTGCTTAAGGGAAGAACAAAGAGGCATTGACACCAGGCTTGCGTATTGCTTGCACACGTTGAAAGAGGAGTGTGGCTGCCCGTTTCTCAGTGCATTATTCATTTTTGAATTTCAGTACACAGAGAAATCAAACCCGGTACTCTGCAGCTTCTTTCTTCTTTGGTACCTCATCGAGTTTTCATTGTGCTCGAAAGGCGAAGGGATTGCAAGTTCTTGCAAAGAACAGTGTACCACCTGCGATTGCTCCGCCTCTCTATTGTGCAAATAGCAATTTTGAGTCAGTTGCCCCGGGTGTTGAAAAGGTAATCCGGCAGTTGCATGCCACTTAGACAAGTTTCGCTGAGCGTGAGCTGGAAACAAGGTTTGACCTAAGCTAACGAGGATCATTTGCATTTTCAAGTAGAAATGTGGAGAGTCCGTACACATCACATGGTGCGTGACTGCTGTGTGAACGCTGCTAAGAGACAAAGCTGAAAGCCTTAGCTATTTTCTTCTTCTCCCCAAGCACTTAGGAAGAACGAAGAAAGACGACTCCGGGTTTGTGAATTGCCCACACATGTTATCAGAAAAGTGTGGCTGACAGCTACTTCCTGCACTATTCATTTTCCTACTTCACTACACAGAGCAGGAAAGCCCGGTGCTCTGCACCTTCGTTCTTATGCTTTTCTACCTTATCCAGCTTCCACAGCGCCGGAAAGCCGAAACGATGTCAAGCGCCCGCAAAGAGCACGGTATCCCCAGCGAGTGCTTCACCACAATTCTTGTGCAAACGGCAGTTAGAGGACCCGGCTGTTGAAAAGCTAAGCCAGCAAACGCATTCCCCTTGACAAGTTCCGCTGAGGTAGAACAAGACACACAGTCTGACCTACTAGAAAGAGGAAAGAAAAGTTTACACCTAGCACTGAGGAGACTGTACACAGACCACGATGAATGAGTGTAGTATGCACTCTACGGAAAGACAAAGCTGGAGGTCTGTGCTACTCTTCCCGTCTCCCCAAAACACTTAAAAAGGGTAACAAAAACACAGCACCGGGCTCGTAAATTGCTCTCACAGGATGACAGAAGAGAGTGGCTGCCCTCTTCTTACTGCATTATTCTTTTTCAAATTTCAGTACACAGAGAACGCAAGCCCCGTACTCTGCCGCTTCGCTCTTTTTCCTCTGTGGAACATGGTGGTTTCGTTGGGCAGGAGAGATGAACATAAGCCAAGATCTCGCACACATCACTTTGCCTGCACAGAGCTCTCGAGTGCACTAGTTCTGCAAGTGGCAGAGCTGTGTTAAATCACCCAAATATTGAAAATGTAATACGGCAACTGCATGTCACTCAACATGTTTCGCTGAGCGAGATATAAACACGCTGTTTCACCTATTCGAAAGAAGAAATATATATTTGCAGGTAGCACTGAAGCGAATCCTTACACAGCACATGGTGGACGCCTGGACTATGCACGCTGCGGAGAGACAAAAGTGAACGAATTTGGTAAGAGAGTGGTGTCCCTAACTCAAGAGAAGAAAGAAGAAACACTACTGCAGGCTTGTTAGTTGCTCGCACGGCCTGAAAGAAGACTGTGGATGCCCTCTATTTCCTGCAGTCTTCATTCTTGCATTTCAGGGCATAGAACATGCAAGCCCCGTAGTCTGCAGGTTTGTTCTTCTTCTGTTCTTCATGGAAATTTAACAGTGCCGGACATGCGAAAGCACAGCAAGTCCTCGCAAAGAACACTGCGGCCCCAGCCAGCGCTCCACTGCACTTCTTGTGCAAACGGCACTGTCGTGTTAATTGCCCCAGGTGTTGAGATGCTACTCACGCAAGTGCATGTCGTTTGACACTTTTCGCTGAGAGGCCGCTGGACACAAAGTCTGTCCTATGGGAAAAAAGAAAACTAGAGTAGCACGTGGCACTGTGGAGAATCCCTACACAGGTCTCATGTGTGCCTGCAGTATCCCATCTCCCAGTCACTTTCCAGCCTTCTCCCCATAATTTACTTGGGGGAAAAAGACAGCAAAAGGGGGAAAAATGAGAGTGTAAGGCAGGAAAATTAATGGAAAAAAGAAGGAAAATATACGGAAAGCGTAGGTAAAAGTAGAGGAAGTGGTGGGATCAGGAGGACATCAATCCGAGAAAATGAGAGAAGAAAGGCATGAAAATTAACAGAAAAAGCGCTTGTGGATCTTCGGGCATCTGCAGGTTTAAGTTGTTATTTAGCAGGCCTGCTGCTCTGGTCATTTGATCGATAGAGAGATCGGGGCTGTTGGATAATACTGTATAACATATTTGGGGTATTACACTGTTTTTGTATGGTTTTGGTTTTTTCCAGTCGTTTCCAATCCTGTAATAGTAAGCAAGGAACTCCTAACAGAAAAGTAAGGAACGGGCCAAACGGTGTTTTCGTGGACAGGAAAAATTTGTTTCGCACTGGAAACAACTGGTGTGTTATGATTGCACAGAGAATAACAAAGCTTTTATTAAGACCAATACACTATGTTTTCATCTCACTAAGCTTAAGGGAAATATCAGCTAAACTCATACAACAGGCCAAATGGTGTTGTCATAGACAGGAAAAATTTTCTGTCTTGTTTGATTAGCTAAGGTGACCCACATATTCCGCCTAGGATTAATTGGGTGCAATCCAGAAACATCACGTAAACCCAAGGCTATTAACATTACTGCCGCTGACATGGCCTAGGTCTGTATGGCCATCATCCTTTGTCTCCCTCTCAATCTTGTAGATCAAACTAGCAAGAGCGAAGGATGCGTATTCCTTTCCCACAACAACTCTCTATAATCCTAGTGCCACTAAATAAGTTCGTCCGTGGTAAACTTCTTGCTAACTTATATACGAGTTAACCAAAAATGCGTTGCTCAAGTATTTCTGTAAAATGCAAACCTTGAAAAAGTTAAACTGTCTACTCAAATCTAGTAGCAAAGGTTGAAGTCGGTCAGAATGCCTGTGGTTTGGTTTCAAAAAGGCAGAAAGAATGTAAGCAAGAATATATCTTTCTCCTTGACCTGTGCAGCTGCTACGATAAAACACTGAAGGAACAATTGTCGTTGATATCTGTCAGAGTTCCACTCTCCAAATTTCTCTGTTACATCCGTGACAACCTACGCACACTCGCGGGCTACAAGTTGTGCCCTGTGTAGCGCCTCGTTCTGTAGCTTCCCGTTGTTTAGGGAACACGGTTTATGCACTTCTGTATTTATCTGCAAGTCTGCTTACAAACTAGATGCGTCTAGTGGGAAGGAGTTATGTGGCTCCAGCTGTCTCAGCAGTTGTGTCAGTATTTGCTGGTATCTGGCTAGCTGGCGTCTCACGTGATCCGGGACACGGAATAGGGGCGCTGCGTTAAGCATCAGGGTGATACGGTTTAATCCATCTTGCTGAGAGCCAAATCATACTGTCTTCTGTAAGCAGAGAGATATATAATTTTCCTGTTGATTTAACTGTGGAAACTCCTTTCCAGTCACCTAATTTTGGGTCCCTCTACCTCATTAGGGTTCCACTATATATCTCGCTTGCTGATCGAGGCGCCGAAAGGTTTCAACTAGCCATTGGTAACTCCACATTTTCGACGGCTCCACTGAATATCTCCGGCCAGTTTTTGTAAGTCGTGCAGCGTTCGGACCTCTGCAAATATTTCAGCCGGGCGTATTTGACTTCCAGTAGATTCTCGAGCCGCCCGCCGGTCTGATAAAGGTATCACTTCCTAACTTTGTTTTTTTGCAATAGAAAATGGAGGTTACCACCAGGAATGCTGGGCTATCACAGTCGAAGGGAAAGGAAGACTTTGTATGCCCTCTTACATGTTATGTTCGTAAATAAAAAAAGAACAAGAGAAAATGCTTTGGGGACTACACCCTTTTTATTACAACTTTAGACACAGAATTTAGGCCAGAAAGTTGTGAGGAACAGTAGTTCAAGTAACCAGTCAATGTGGTCTTTCCCTCTAAGCTAACACCAAAAATACTCCTAATCCAAATCTTGGAAAAATTGGGGGAGGTTCTGGGCCTGGGCAGCAACGTCAGATTGATTTCTCATACCTGCCCAGGAAAAGGGGTTATTGATACTTGGTGTTAATAGACACATTTTCAGCATGGCCAGAAGCTTTCTCTACCAGAACGGCCAAAGCACGAGAAGTAAAAGTAGTATTGTTAAAACAAATAATGCCTCGTTTTAGCGTCTCAGCTACCACGCCCTTAAGTAGAGGGCCGCACTTTATTTCAAGAATTGTGCAGCAAATTAGCCACAAACATAAACATAAACTGGGAACATCACACGCCATACTACCTTCAGGGCAGTGGCCAGGTGAAGAAAATGAATCACTCGATTTAACAAAAAGTTATTAGATTACGACAAGAGGCAAAATTACGTGGTCTTCAGGCTTTTCCTTTAGCATGATTACGAATTCGGAAGAAACCAAGAACAAAAGAAAAATTAAGTCCTTTCTATATGTTGTATGGGAAACCATACGTACTCCAGGAGGGGACAACTTCCTCTCAAGAAAGGGAAGAAACACTACAACGGTATATGGTGACTTTAAGCAGAAAACTTAGAGAAAATAAGAAACATGTGGCTGGGGCTCGAAGCAAGGAATTAGACTTGATATACAACCTGGGTAGTATGTATATGTGAAGTCTCGAGGCACTCCTCACACCCTTCAATGCAATTAAGATCAAGGAACAGAGTGCCTGGATTCATCACACTCGAGTAAAGAAGGCTCCTGAAGAATTACGGAAAGTCACCTCTGGTGGCGACAAACAGAAATTAAACTTTCTTGAGACAGTAAATAGTGCGTGGGTAGAATGATAGAAGAACTTATCATTTTAAAATTGATAACCAAATAGGTAAAATTGGGTGAGTTATACTTTATGTGATTATTGCAATAACCAATGCTGTAAGTTGTGCAATACCGCATACATATAAAATGACGGGTATAGTGTATAACTGTCAAGGGAACGCTTATGACCCTTAATTCCGTCAGTCCTGGGTCAAATGTAAGAGTTACAAATGCAACTATTCGCAAGGAAATGGCATTTGGGGATGTGAATATGCATTTATGCCACATGAATTCTGCGCCTCAGATCTGGAGACGGAACACCAAGCTTGGCGGATTTTAGTTAATTTCAACTATAATCCCATGACAAGTATAACAGACTTCATTTTAGCAACACACAAACCATCAGCGTGTTCAATACACCCAATTGTCGCTTTAGGATTAAACCTTGTGGAAAAAGTATTATAACCTCCTTAAGACAGAATGTGGGTGCAAAAGGTTAAAGGAAAAGAGGAAACAACTTAGAACCTTGCTCTACGAGCGAACACGTAGAGTTCATGGCTGAAGGAAATATTAATATAGCAAAGACGTCTCTCTGAAAAAAGAACAAAATATTTGTCACCTGGGAAAGCATCCTATTAACAAAGCAACCCTGCTTGTGTGTAGAGGACAAGGCTCTGTCTCACTTAGAGCAACATGCACTACTATAATAGTAGATTAAATCATTGTGACTGAATCGCTCTTTAACTTATATATTTGTAAATTTTTCAAAATCAAAGGAAGTGAGTTTTCTTATCAAGCACCAGTAATATTGGACCAATATGTAGAAGCATATTTGACTACTGTTCAAGAGACATCGCCTCTGTCAATAAGAATGAAATTAGTCACATAGCATCTGAAACAAAATGAACTGAATGAAATTCTTAAAGAGGTTTAAAAGGAGGGAAAAAACCTTTTATTACGATACAAAATGAGACCATACGGAGAGCATTTGGAACATTAAGAGGAGACCAATCTCATTAATGGTGAGATGTCCTATTTGGATGGCCCCAACGGCAACAGGCTTCCCTAACGCCCTACTTAACGCAATAATTGTTTTAATTATCTTAGTATAAGTTTGATTTTAGCTACTATAGTACTTGATTGGAACTGGAGGATGCTGCGACGAGAAGTTAGCTAAAGTTCAATATTAAGAGCATATAGTAAGCTCTTGTGAGACACCTATTGTAATACCAGATACATGAAAAAATATTTAGTAAAAGTATTTGCAAATCTTGTAAAAGGGGTAGGGAAATAAAAAGAATTTGAAGAGATAAGATTATGAAGAGTAAAACTTTAGCTAGGAGAGAAAAGTAACTTATACAGATTAACCAAAAGATAAGTTGGGTAAGTACAAGGTTATCCACAAAAAGGTACCTGCCTGAAAATTTGCTTATAGTAAATGAACTGTCATAAGGACAAAAGAAGCTGGCAAAATTACACCTAGCACCTAGATAGCACGATCAAATACAAGCAGGAGGTATGGACCGACTCCAGAGGCCTTGCAGAGGCTTGCCCACAACAGAAGATAGAAAGTTCATGGTGACAAAGCGATCCTTGACTTCATCTTTCAAGACAACTGACTCAGATCAAGACCAAGGACACAAAACAGAAAGGAAATGCCCATGCACAAAGGCATAATAACCTCATTTTAATAAAACAGTTTGCTTCTTGACTTTAGCACAAAGAAAATTAATAACCCCTGGCAGCCATTCCTGACACATGACCCCTAACTCTATGGCGCAACACTCCCAACACCTAACCCTCTGCTCCTGTTTTTCTGCCCCCTCCCCCTTAACAACTACTGTTGCCCGTGACCCCCAATTCCTGCTGTGTACCTGTCAGCCCCCACGAAGTTGTCGGTTTCTAGCTCCCCCATGTTGTCCTTCTGTCCAGGCTTCTGGACTTGTCCTGGTGAGAGCGTTGTGGTATTCAGCTGCTGGGAGACATTGCTCTTCCGCATTGCCTAGACACTAGGGCTATTGCTTACCTCTGGCTGTGGAGAGGTTGCTGGCCGTGCCTCAGTACTAGGGCAATTGCCGTCAGCTGTGGAGAGAGTGCTGGCTTTGGCTCAGCATTTAAGGCTATTGTCTGCAGATGTGGGCAGACTTGCTGCCTGCAGCAGCGCTGAGGGAAAAGAGGGTGTTATTAGGGGTGCTGTTTAGGATTAGGGTAAGGGAAAAGGCTTCTGTGCCTCTACCCTCATTTGTAGGTTGTAGCCCTTAGGTCGGCCGTGTAGCGTCTAATTTGCAAGACCTCTCTCTTTATTCCCTGAGCTTCCCCTGGGCTCTCAGATTTATTATGTCCCTCGGAATCTCTCGCCGTGGCTGCTGTGCAATGTGTGCAAAGCCATGGGGCGCCGACTCCATGGCTGACACCACCTATAGAGAAACTTAGAGCCTCCCACCATAGCTGCTGCCGTCTGTGTGCAAAGCAAAAGATTCTGGACGTTGTCCACGGCTTTCGTAATAGCGTGTTGTCCTGTTGTGGGGTCTACGGCATCCTCCATATGCCAGGGTGTCTGAAAACGGCAGTTGTGAGGGCAAAATTGGTGGTAAATAGGGCGCTCTGGGCAGTTACAAATGACAAGAACACCACGGAGACGGGGGTGCTGAGAGCAAAGTATGTGAGAATTGCAGAATTTGGGGGTGAAAGGAGAGGACGTAAGCTCCACAAGAGATCTGACGAGAAGATTAATCCTGGGAGTAACCTGCTGCAGGTGGGCCCTTTTCGCCTGGATTCCACAGATGCTTCTAGGATCCAGCTCCGGCACACGGGCTCCCGGCTTCCTTTGGAAACGGCTCTGTTCCAGGATGGCATGCTGCAGGGGATGAAGGAACGTTTTGTGCTCGTAAATGGCATGCAGGTGGACAAGAAAGCCCGATCAAGTCCCTCCCCCACCCCATGTCCGGCTGCGTAATCTCGTCGGGGGGACTTTGGCAGCAGCCCCAGCCCTGGTCCTGGTCCTGGCTGGGCAAGCAGCTGCTGGGACACGGCTGTGTCCTGATGTCCCTGCCCTCCGGCTCACCGGTGGACAGGTTCTGGGGAATTCTGAAGCTGTTTTAAGGAGCAATTTGGCTGGTTCAGAGCAGGCAAATGGAGAATTTGAGAGGCTTTCTGGGCTGTCCCTCTTTTGCCCCCCCACCTCAATTCTCCCCCCTCTATTGGTATTCCCTGCCCCACCCCTAGTGGTCCCGCCTGTGCCCACAAAACCCCCGCGGAGGTGGCGGGACCCCACTGTGTGCCGTTCGGACTGTATGGGAAGGAAGCTCACCCTTCCCAAACCACATGCAACTCTGACGTAACTGTGACACCACACAAGTTCATGCAACCCAGGAGAGCCTTTGTGATGCTATGGAACCTGACAGAATCCTGGCTCCACTGCCTCCCCACAGAAGCTCAGGGAGCCCTGGACACCGTGGGGACGCTAGGGGCGCTGACGCCACCCTGGTGACCACTGTGACGCTATGGACCTGGAGCAACCGAGGAGGCCTAGTGACACTGTTGGGCCTTTTGGAAGCCACGAGACACTGGTGGGAACCCACGAGATGATTAATCCAGGCAGTAACCTGCTGCAGGTGGGCTCCGTTCTCCCGGCCTCCACAGATGCTTCTAGGATCCAGCTCCGGCACAGGCTTACCATGGGCTCCCGGCTTCCTTTGGAAATGGCTCTGTTCCAGGATGGCATGCTGCAGGGGATGAAGGAACGTTTTGTGCTCATGAATGGCATGCAGGTGGACAAGAGAGCCTGATCAAGTTCCTCCCCCAGCCCATGTCCGGCTGTGTCATCTCATTGGGGGGACTCTGGCAGGAACCGCTGCCCTGGTCCTGGCTGGGCACGCAGCTGCTGGGACACGGCTATGTCCTGATGTCCCTGCCCTCCGGCTCAAGGGGGGACAAGTTCAGGGGAATTCTGAAGCTGTTTTAAGGAGCAATTTGGCTGGTTCAGAGCAGGCAAATGGAGAATTTGAGAGGCTTTCTGGGCTGTCCCTCTTTTGCCCCCCCACCGCAATTCTCCCCCCTCTATTGGTATTCCCTGCCCCACCCCTAGTGGTCACGCCTGTGCCCACAAAACACTCCGCGGAGGTGGCGGGACCCCACTGTGTGCCGTTCGGGCTTTATGGGAAGGAAGCCCACCCTTCCCAAACCACATGCAACTCTGTCTTTACTGTGACGCCACAGAAATTCATGCAACCCAGGAGAGCCTTTGTGATGCTATGGAACCTGACAGAATCCTGGCTCCACTGCCGCCCCACAGAAGCTCAGGGAGCCCTGGACACCGTGGGGACGCTAGGGGCGCTGACGCCACCCTGGGGACCTTTGTGACGCTACGAGCCTGCTGCAACCGAGGGGCCCTAGTGAAACTGTTGGGCCTTTTGGAAGCCACGAGACCCTGGGGGGAACCCACGAGATGATTAATCCTGGCAGTAACCTGCTGCAGGTGGGCTCCGTTCTCCCGGCTTCCACAGATGCTTCTAGGATCCAGCTCCGGCATAGGCTCGCCACGGGCTCCCGGCTTCCTCTGGAAAAGGCTCTGCTCCAGGATGGCATGCTGCAGGGAATGAAGGTGCGTTTTGTGCTCATGAATGGCATGCAGGTGGACAAGAAAGCCTGATCAAGTTCCTCCCCCAGCCTATGTCCGTCTGTGTCATCTCGTCGGGGGGACTCAGGCAGGAACCGCAGGCCTGGTCCTGGTCCTGGCTGGGCACGCAGCTGCTGGGACACGGCTGTGTCCGGATGTTCCTGCCCGCCAGCTCACCAGTGGACAAGGTTTGGGGAACTTTGAAGCTCTTATAAGGAGCAATTTGGCTGGATCAGAGCAGGCAAATGGAGAATTTGAGAGGCTTTCTGGGCTGTCCCTCTTTTGCCCCCCCACCGCAATTCTCCCCCCTCTATTGGTATTCCCTGCCCCACCCCTAGTGGTCCCGCCTGTGCCCACAAAACCCCCGCGGAGGTGGCGGGACCCCACTGTGTGCCGTTCGGGCTTTATGGGAAGGAAGCCCACCCTTCCCAAACCACATGCAAATCTGGCTTTACTGTGACACCACACAAGTTCATGCAACCCAGGAGAGACTTTGTGATGCTATGGAACCTGACAGAATCCTGGCTCCACTGCCGCCCCACAGAAGCTCAGGGAGCCCGTGGGGCTGCTAGGGAACCTGACGCCACCCTGGGGACCACCGTGACGCTATGAAACTCGTGCAACCGAGGGGCCCTAGTGACACTGTTGGGCCATTTGGAAGCCACGAGACCCTGGTGGCAACCCACGAGATGATTAATCCTGGCAGTAACCTGCTGCAGGTGGGCTCCGTTCTCCCGGCTTCCACAGATGCTTCTAGGATCCAGCTCCGGCTTACCACGGGCTCCCGGCTTCCTTTGGAAACGGCTCTGCTCCAGGATGGCATGCTGCAGGGCATGAAGGTATGTTTTGTGTTCATGAATAGCATACAGGTAGACAAGAAAGCCTGATCAAGTTCCTCCCCCAGCCCGTGTCCGGCTGTGTCATCTCGTCGGGGGGACTCAGGCAGGAACCGCAGGCCTGGTCCTGGTCCTGGCTGGGCACGCAGCTGCTGGGACACGGCTGTGTCCTGATGTCCCTGCCCTCCGGCTCACCGGTGGAGAAGTTTTGGGGAATTCTGAAGCTGTTTTAAGGAGCAATTTGGCTGGTTCAGAGCAGGCAAATGGAGAATTTGAGAGGCTTTCTGGGCTGTCCCTCTTTTGCCCCCCCACCGCAATTCTCCCCCCTCTATTGGTATTCCCTGCCCCACCCCTAGTGGTCCCGCCTGTGCCCACAAAACCCCCGCGGAGGTGGCGGGACCCCACTGTGTGCCGTTCGGGCTTTATGGGAAGGAAGCCCACCCTTCCCAAACCACATGCAACTCTGGCTTTACTGTGACACCACACAAGTTCATGCAACCCAGGAGAGCCTTTGTGATGCTATGGAACCTGACAGAATCCTGGCTCCACTGTTGCCCCACAGAAGCTCAGGGAGCCCTGGACACCGTGGGGACGCTAGGGGCGCTGACGCCACCCTGGGGACCTCTGTGACGCTACGAGCCTGCTGCAACCGAGGGGCCCTAGTGAAACTGTTGGGCCTTTTGGAAGCCACGAGACCCTGGTGGGAACCCACGAGATGATTAATCCTGGCAATAACCTGCTGCAGGTGGGCTCCGTTCTCCCGGCTTCCACAGATGCTTCTAGGATCCAGCTCCGGCATAGGCTTACCACGGGCTCCCGGCTTCCTCTGGAAAAGGCTCTGCTCCAGGATGGCATGCTGCAGGGAATGAAGGTGCGTTTTGTGCTCATGAATGGCATGCAGGTGGACAAGAAAGCCTGATCAAGTTCCTCCCCCAGCCCATGTCCGTCTGTGTCATCTCGTCGGGGGGACTCAGGCAGGAACCGCAGGCCTGGTCCTGGTCCTGGCTGGGCACGCAGCTGCTGGGACACGGCTGTGTCCTGATGTTCCTGCCCGCCAGCTCACCAGTGGACAAGGTTTGGGGAACTTTGAAGCTCTTTTAAGGAGCAATTTGGCTGGTTCAGAGCAGGCAAATGGAGAATTTGAGAGGCTTTCTGGGCTGTCCCTCTTTTGCCCCCCCACCGCGATTCTCCCCCCTCTATTAGTATTCCCTGCCCCACCCCTAGTGGTCCCGCCTGTGCCCACAAAACCCCCGCGGAGGTGGCGGGACTCCACTGTGTGCCGTTCGGACTGTATGGGAAGGAAGCCCACCCTTCCCAAACCACATGCAACTCTGGCTTTACTGTGACACCACACAAGTTCATGCAACCCAGGAGAGCCTTTGTGATGCTATGGAACCAGACAGAATCCTGGCTCCACTGTTGCCCCACAGAAGCTCAGGGAGCCCTGGACACCGTGGGGACGCTAGGGGCGCTGACGCCACCCGGGGAACCTCTGTGACGCTATGAAACCGGAGCAACCGAGGGGGCCTAGTGACACTGTTGGGCCTTTTGGAAGCCACGAGACACTGGTGGGAACCCACGAGATGATTAATCCTGGCAGTAACCTGCTGCAGGTGGGCTCCATTCTCGGGGCCTCCACAGATGCTTCTAGGATCCAGCTCCGGCACAGGCTTACCACGGGCTCCCGGCTTCCTTTGGAAACGGCTCTGCTCCAGGATGGCATGCTGCAGGGGATGATGGAACGTTTTGTGCTCGTGAATGGCATGCAGGTGGACAAGAAAGCCCGATCAAGTTCCTCCCCCACCCCATGTCCGGCTGTGTCATCTCATCGGGGGGACTTTGGCAGCAGCCCCAGCCCTGGTCCTGGTCCTGGCTGGGCACGCAGCTGCTGGGACACGGCTGTGTCCTGATGTCCCTGCCCTCCGGCTCACCGGTGGAGAAGTTTTGGGGAATTCTGAAGCTGTTTTAAGGAGCAATTTGGCTGGTTCAGAGCAGGCAAATGGAGAATTTGAGAGGCTTTCTGGGCTGTCCCTCTTTTGCCCCACCACCGCAATTCTCCCCCCTCTATTGGTATTCCCTGCCCCACCCCTAGTGGTCCCGCCTGTGCCCACAAAACCCCCGCGGAGGTGGCGGGACCCCACTGTGTGCCGTTCGGACTGTATGGGAAGGAAGCCCACCCTTCCCAAACCACATGCAACTCTGGCTTCACTGTGACACCACACAAGTTCATGCAACCCAGGAGAGCCTTTGTGATGCTATGGAACCAGACAGAATCCTGGCTCCACTGCCGCCCCACAGAAGCTCAGGGAGCCCTGGACACCGTGGGGACGCTAGGGGCGCTGACGCCACCCTGGTGACCACTGTGACACTATGGACCTGGAGCAACCGAGGAGGCCTAGTGACACTGTTGGGCCATTTGGAAGCCACGAGACACTGGTGGGAACCCACGAGATGATTAATCCTGGCAGTAACCTGCTGCAGGTGGGCTCCGTTCTCCCGGCCTCCACAGATGCTTCTAGGATCCAGCTCCGGCACAGGCTTACCACGGGCTCCCGGCTTCCTTTGGAAACGGCTCTGCTCCAGGATGGCATGCTGCAGGGGATGAAGGAACGTTTTGTGCTCGTGAATGGCATGCAGGTGGACAAGAAAGCCCGATCAAGTTCCTCCCCCACCCCATGTCCGGCTGTGTCATCTCATCGGGGGGACTTTGGCAGCAGCCCCAGCCCTGGTCCTGGTCCTGGCTGGGCACGCAGCTGCTGGGACACGGCTGTGTCCTGATGTCCCTGCCCTCCGGCTCACCGGTGGACAAGTTCTGGGGAATTCTGAAGCTGTTTTAAGGAGCAATTTGGCTGGTTCAGAGCGGGCAAATGGAGAATTTGAGAGGCTTTCTGGGCTGTCCCTCTTTTGCCCCACCACAGCAATTCTCCCCCCTCTATTGGTATTCCCAGCCCCAGCCCTAGTGGTCCCGCCTGTGCCCACAAAACCCCCGCGGAGGTGGCGGGACCCCACTGTGTGCCGTTCGGGCTTTATGGGAAGGAAGCCCACCCTTCCCAAACCACATGCAACTCTGGCTTTACTGTGACACCACACAAGTTCATGCAACCCAGGAGAGCCTTTGTGATGCTATGGAACCTGACAGAATCCTGGCTCCACTGCCGCCCCACAGAAGTTCAGGGAGCCCGTGGGGCTGCTAGGGAACCTGACGCCACCCTGGGGACCTCTGTGACGCCATGAAACTCGTGCAACCGAGGGGCCCTAGTGAAACTGTTGGGCCTTTTGGAAGCCACGAGACCCTGGTGGGAACCCACGAGATGATTAATCCTGGCAATAACCTGCTGCAGGTGGGCTCCGTTCTCCCGGCTTCCACAGATGCTTCTAGGATCCAGCTCTGGCATAGGCTTACCACGGGCTCCCGGCTTCCTCTGGAAAAGGCTCTGCTCCAGGATGGCATGCTGCAGGGAATGAAGGTGCGTTTTGTGCTCATGAATGGCATGCAGGTGGACAAGAAAGCCTGATCAAGTTCCTCCCCAGCCCATTTCCGTCTGTGTCATCTCGTCGGGGGGACTCAGGCAGGAACCGCAGGCCTGGTCCTGGTCCTGGCTGGGCAGGCAGCTGCTGGGACACGGCTGTGTCCGGATGTTCCTGCCCGCCAGCTCACCAGTGGACAAGGTTTGGGGAACTTTGAAGCTCTTTTAAGGAGCAATTTGGCTGGTTCAGAGCAGGCAAATGGAGAATTTGAGAGGCTTTCTGGGCTGTCCCTCTTTTGCCCCCCCACCGCGATTCTCCCCCCTCTATTAGTATTCCCTGCCCCACCCCTAGTGGTCCCGCCTGTGCCCACAAAACCCCCGCGGAGGTGGCGGGACCCCACTGTGTGCCGTTCGGACTGTATGGGAAGGAAGCCCACCCTTCCCAAACCACATGCTACTCTGGCTTTACTGTGACACCACACAAGTTCATGCAACCCAGGAGAGCCTTTGTGATGCTATGGAACCAGACAGAATCCTGGCTCCACTGCCGCCCCACAGAAGCTCAGGGAGCCCTGGACACCGTGGGGACGCTAGGGGCGCTGACGCCACCCGGGGAACCTCTGTGACGCTATGAACCTGGAGCAACCGAGGGGCCCTAGTGACACTGTTGGGCCTTTTGGAAGCCACGAGACCCTGGTGGGAACCCACGAGATGATTAATCCTGGCAGTAACCTGCTGCAGGTGGGCTCCGTTCTCCCGGCCTCCACAGATGCTTCTAGGATCCAGCTCCGGCACAGGCTTACCACGGGCTCCCGGCTTCCTTTGGAAACGGCTCTGCTCCAGGATGGCATGCTGCAGGGGATGAAGGTACGTTTTGTGCTCGTGAATGGCATGCAGGTAGACAAGAAAGCCTGATCAAGTTCCTCCCCCAGCCCATGTCCGGCTGTGTCATCTCATCGGGGGGACTTTGGCAGCAGCCCCAGCCCTGGTCCTGGTCCTGGCTGGGCACGCAGCTGCTGGGACACGGCTGTGTCCTGATGTCCCTGCCCTCCGGCTCACCGGTGGACAAGTTCTGGGGAATTCTGAAGCTGTTTTAAGGAGCAATTTGGCTGGTTCAGAGCGGGCAAATGGAGAATTTGAGAGGCTTTCTGGGCTGTCCCTCTTTTGCCCCACCACAGCAATTCTCCCCCCTCTATTGGTATTCCCAGCCCCAGCCCTAGTGGTCCCGCCTGTGCCCACAAAACCCCCGCGGAGGTGGCGGCACCTCACTGTGTGCCGTTCGGGCTTTATGGGAAGGAAGCCCACCATTCCCAAACCACATGCAACTCTGGCTTTACTGTGACACCACACAAGTTCATGCAACCCAGGAGAGCCTTTGTGATGCTATGGAACCTGACAGAATCCTGGCTCCACTGCCGCCCCACAGAAGCTCAGGGAGCCCGTGGGGCTGCTAGGGAACCTGACGCCACCCTGGGGACCTCTGTGACGCTATGAAACTCGTGCAACCGAGGGGCCCTAGTGACACTGTTGGGCCATTTGGAAGCCACGAGACCCTGGTGGCAACCCACGAGATGATTAATCCTGGCAGTAACCTGCTGCAGGTGGGCTCCGTTCTCCCGGCTTCCACAGATGCTTCTAGGATCCAGCTCCGGCTTACCACGGGCTCCCGGCTTCCTTAGGAAATGGCTCTGTTCCAGGATGGCATGCTGCAGGGGATGAAGGTACGTTTTGTGTTCATGAATAGCATACAGGTAGACAAGAAAGCCTGATCAAGTTCCTCCCCCAGCCCGTGTCCGGCTGTGTCATCTCGTCGGGGGGACTCAGGCAGGAACCGCAGGCCTGGTCCTGGTCCTGGCTGGGCACGCAGCTGCTGGGACACGGCTGTGTCCTGATGTCCCTGCCCTCCGGCTCACCGGTGGAGAAGTTTTGGGGAATTCTGAAGCTGTTTTAAGGAGCAATTTGGCTGGTTCAGAGCAGGCAAATGGAGAATTTGAGAGGCTTTCTGGGCTGTCCCTCTTTTGCCCCCCCACCGCAATTCTCCCCCCTCTATTGGTATTCCCTGCCCCACCCCTAGTGGTCCCGCCTGTGCCCACAAAACCCCCGCGGAGGTGGCGGGACCCCACTGTGTGCCGTTCGGGCTTTATGGGAAGGAAGCCCACCCTTCCCAAACCACATGCAACTCTGGCTTTACTGTGACACCACACAAGTTCATGCAACCCAGGAGAGCCTTTGTGATGCTATGGAACCAGACAGAATCCTGGCTCCACTGTTGCCCCACAGAAGCTCAGGGAGCCCTGGACACCGTGGGGACGCTAGGGGCGCTGACACCACTCTGGGGACCTTTGTGACGCTACGAGCCTGCTGCAACCGAGGGGCCCTAGTGAAACTGTTGGGCCTTTTGGAAGCCACGAGACCCTGGTGGGAACCCACGAGATGATTAATCCTGGCAATAACCTGCTGCAGGTGGGCTCCGTTCTCCCGGCTTCCACAGATGCTTCTAGGATCCAGCTCCGGCATAGGCTTACCACGGGCTCCCGGCTTCCTCTGGAAAAGGCTCTGCTCCAGGATGGCATGCTGCAGGGAATGAAGGTGCGTTTTGTGCTCATGAATGGCATGCAGGTGGACAAGAAAGCCTGATCAAGTTCCTCCCCCAGCCCATGTCCGTCTGTGTCATCTCGTCGGGGGGACTCAGGCAGGAACCGCAGGCCTGGTCCTGGTCCTGGCTGGGCACGCAGCTGCTGGGACACGGCTGTGTCCAGATGTTCCTGCCCGCCTGCTCACCAGTGGACAAGGTTTGGGGAACTTTGAAGCTCTTTTAAGGAGCAATTTGGCTGGTTCAGAGCAGGCAAATGGAGAATTTGAGAGGCTTTCTGGGCTGTCCCTCTTTTGCCCCCCCACCGCGATTCTCCCCCCTCTATTAGTATTCCCTGCCCCACCCCTAGTGGTCCCGCCTGTGCCCACAAAACCCCCGCGGAGGTGGCGGGACTCCACTGTGTGCCGTTCGGACTGTATGGGAAGGAAGCCCACCCTTCCCAAACCACATGCAACTCTGGCTTTACTGTGACACCACACAAGTTCATGCAACCCAGGAGAGCCTTTGTGATGCTATGGAACCAGACAGAATCCTGGCTCCACTGTTGCCCCACAGAAGCTCAGGGAGCCCTGGACACCGTGGGGACGCTAGGGGCGCTGACGCCACCCGGGGAACCTCTGTGACGCTATGAACCCGGAGCAACCGAGGGGGCCTAGTGACACTGTTGGGCCTTTTGGAAGCCACGAGACACTGGTGGGAACCCACGAGATGATTAATCCTGGCAGTAACCTGCTGCAGGTGGGCTCCATTCTCGGGGCCTCCACAGATGCTTCTAGGATCCAGCTCCGGCACAGGCTTACCACGGGCTCCCGGCTTCCTTTGGAAACGGCTCTGCTCCAGGATGGCATGCTGCAGGGGATGATGGAACGTTTTGTGCTCGTGAATGGCATGCAGGTGGACAAGAAAGCCCGATCAAGTTCCTCCCCCACCCCATGTCCGGCTGTGTCATCTCATCGGGGGGACTTTGGCAGCAGCCCCAGCCCTGGTCCTGGTCCTGGCTGGGCACGCAGCTGCTGGGACACGGCTGTGTCCTGATGTCCCTGCCCTCCGGCTCACCGGTGGACAAGTTTTGGGGAATTCTGAAGCTGTTTTAAGGAGCAATTTGGCTGGTTCAGAGCAGGCAAATGGAGAATTTGAGAGGCTTTCTGGGCTGTCCCTCTTTTGCCCCACCACCGCAATTCTCCCCCCTCTATTGGTATTCCCTGCCCCACCCCTAGTGGTCCCGCCTGTGCCCACAAAACCCCCGCGGAGGTGGCGGGACCCCACTGTGTGCCGTTCGGACTGTATGGGAAGGAAGCCCACCCTTCCCAAACCACATGCAACTCTGGCTTCACTGTGACACCACACAAGTTCATGCAACCCAGGAGAGCCTTTGTGATGCTATGGAACCAGACAGAATCCTGGCTCCACTGCCGCCCCACAGAAGCTCAGGGAGCCCTGGACACCGTGGGGACGCTAGGGGCGCTGACGCCACCCTGGTGACCACTGTGACACTATGGACCTGGAGCAACCGAGGAGGCCTAGTGACACTGTTGGGCCATTTGGAAGCCACGAGACACTGGTGGGAACCCACGAGATGATTAATCCTGGCAGTAACCTGCTGCAGGTGGGCTCCGTTCTCCCGGCCTCCACAGATGCTTCTAGGATCCAGCTCCGGCACAGGCTTACCACGGGCTCCTGGCTTCCTTTGGAAACGGCTCTGCTCCAGGATGGCATGCTGCAGGGGATGAAGGAACGTTTTGTGCTCGTGAATGGCATGCAGGTGGACAAGAAAGCCCGATCAAGTTCCTCCCCCACCCCATGTCCGGCTGTGTCATCTCATCGGGGGGACTTTGGCAGCAGCCCCAGCCCTGGTCCTGGTCCTGGCTGGGCACGCAGCTGCTGGGACACGGCTGTGTCCTGATGTCCCTGCCCTCCGGCTCACCGGTGGACAAGTTCTGGGGAATTCTGAAGCTGTTTTAAGGAGCAATTTGGCTGGTTCAGAGCGGGCAAATGGAGAATTTGAGAGGCTTTCTGGGCTGTCCCTCTTTTGCCCCACCACAGCAATTCTCCCCCCTCTATTGGTATTCCCAGCCCCAGCCCTAGTGGTCCCGCCTGTGCCCACAAAACCCCCGCGGAGGTGGCGGGACCCCACTGTGTGCCGTTCGGGCTTTATGGGAAGGAAGCCCACCCTTCCCAAACCACATGCAACTCTGGCTTTACTGTGACACCACACAAGTTCATGCAACCCAGGAGAGCCTTTGTGATGCTATGGAACCTGACAGAATCCTGGCTCCACTGCCGCCCCACAGAAGTTCAGGGAGCCCGTGGGGCTGCTAGGGAACCTGACGCCACCCTGGGGACCTCTGTGACGCCATGAAACTCGTGCAACCGAGGGGCCCTAGTGAAACTGTTGGGCCTTTTGGAAGCCACGAGACCCTGGTGGGAACCCACGAGATGATTAATCCTGGCAATAACCTGCTGCAGGTGGGCTCCGTTCTCCCGGCTTCCACAGATGCTTCTAGGATCCAGCTCTGGCATAGGCTTACCACGGGCTCCCGGCTTCCTCTGGAAAAGGCTCTGCTCCAGGATGGCATGCTGCAGGGAATGAAGGTGCGTTTTGTGCTCATGAATGGCATGCAGGTGGACAAGAAAGCCTGATCAAGTTCCTCCCCAGCCCATTTCCGTCTGTGTCATCTCGTCGGGGGGACTCAGGCAGGAACCGCAGGCCTGGTCCTGGTCCTGGCTGGGCAGGCAGCTGCTGGGACACGGCTGTGTCCGGATGTTCCTGCCCGCCAGCTCACCAGTGGACAAGGTTTGGGGAACTTTGAAGCTCTTTTAAGGAGCAATTTGGCTGGTTCAGAGCAGGCAAATGGAGAATTTGAGAGGCTTTCTGGGCTGTCCCTCTTTTGCCCCCCCACCGCGATTCTCCCCCCTCTATTAGTATTCCCTGCCCCACCCCTAGTGGTCCCGCCTGTGCCCACAAAACCCCCGCGGAGGTGGCGGGACCCCACTGTGTGCCGTTCGGACTGTATGGGAAGGAAGCCCACCCTTCCCAAACCACATGCAACTCTGGCTTTACTGTGACACCACACAAGTTCATGCAACCCAGGAGAGCCTTTGTGATGCTATGGAACCAGACAGAATCCTGGCTCCACTGCCGCCCCACAGAAGCTCAGGGAGCCCTGGACACCGTGGGGACGCTAGGGGCGCTGACGCCACCCGGGGAACCTCTGTGACGCTATGAACCTGGAGCAACCGAGGGGGCCTAGTGACACTGTTGGGCCTTTTGGAAGCCACGAGACCCTGGTGGGAACCCACGAGATGATTAATCCTGGCAGTAACCTGCTGCAGGTGGGCTCCGTTCTCCCGGCCTCCACAGATGCTTCTAGGATCCAGCTCCGGCACAGGCTTACCACGGGCTCCCGGCTTCCTTTGGAAACGGCTCTGCTCCAGGATGGCATGCTGCAGGGGATGAAGGAACGTTTTGTGCTCGTGAATGGCATGCAGGTGGACAAGAAAGCCTGATCAAGTTCCTCCCCCAGCCCATGTCCGGCTGTGTCATCTCATCGGGGGGACTTTGGCAGCAGCCCCAGCCCTGGTCCTGGTCCTGGCTGGGCACGCAGCTGCTGGGACACGGCTGTGTCCTGATGTCCCTGCCCTCCGGCTCACCGGTGGACAAGTTCTGGGGAATTCTGAAGCTGTTTTAAGGAGCAATTTGGCTGGTTCAGAGCGGGCAAATGGAGAATTTGAGAGGCTTTCTGGGCTGTCCCTCTTTTGCCCCACCACAGCAATTCTCCCCCCTCTATTGGTATTCCCAGCCCCAGCCCTAGTGGTCCCGCCTGTGCCCACAAAACCCCCGCGGAGGTGGCGGGACCCCACTGTGTGCCGTTCGGGCTTTATGGGAAGGAAGCCCACCCTTCCCAAACCACATGCAACTCTGGCTTTACTGTGACACCACACAAGTTCATGCAACCCAGGAGAGCCTTTGTGATGCTATGGAACCTGACAGAATCCTGGCTCCACTGCCGCCCCACAGAAGCTCAGGGAGCCCGTGGGGCTGCTAGGGAACCTGACGCCACCCTGGGGACCTCTGTGACGCTATGAAACTCGTGCAACCGAGGGGCCCTAGTGACACTGTTGGGCCATTTGGAAGCCACGAGACCCTGGTGGCAACCCACGAGATGATTAATCCTGGCAGTAACCTGCTGCAGGTGGGCTCCGTTCTCCCGGCTTCCACAGATGCTTCTAGGATCCAGCTCCGGCTTACCACGGGCTCCCGGCTTCCTTTGGAAATGGCTCTGCTCCAGGATGGCATGCTGCAGGGGATGAAGGTACGTTTTGTGCTCATGAATAGCATACAGGTAGACAAGAAAGCCTGATCAAGTTCCTCCCCCAGCCCGTGTCCGGCTGTGTCATCTCGTCGGGGGGACTCAGGCAGGAACCGCAGGCCTGGTCCTGGTCCTGGCTGGGCACGCAGCTGCTGGGACACGGCTGTGTCCTGATGTCCCTGCCCTCCGGCTCACCGGTGAAGTTTTGGGGAATTCTGAAGCTGTTTTAAGGAGCAATTTGGCTGGTTCAGAGCAGGCAAATGGAGAATTTGAGAGGCTTTCTGGGCTGTCCCTCTTTTGCCCCCCCACCGCAATTCTCCCCCCTCTATTGGTATTCCCTGCCCCACCCCTAGTGGTCCCGCCTGTGCCCACAAAACCCCCGCGGAGGTGGCGGGACCCCACTGTGTGCCGTTCGGGCTTTATGGGAAGGAAGCCCACCCTTCCCAAACCACATGCAACTCTGGCTTTACTGTGACACCACACAAGTTCATGCAACCCAGGAGAGCCTTTGTGATGCTATGGAACCTGACAGAATCCTGGCTCCACTGCTGCCCCACAGAAGCTCAGGGAGCCCTGGACACCGTGGGGACGCTAGGGGCGCTGACGCCACTCTGGGGACCTTTGTGACGCTACGAGCCTGCTGCAACCGAGGGGCCCTAGTGAAACTGTTGGGCCTTTTGGAAGCCACGAGACCCTGGTGGGAACCCACGAGATGATTAATCCTGGCAGTAACCTGCTGCAGGTGGGCTCCGTTCTCCCGGCTTCCACAGATGCTTCTAGGATCCAGCTCCGGCATAGGCTTACCACGGGCTCCCGGCTTCCTCTGGAAAAGGCTCTGCTCCAGGATGGCATGCTGCAGGGAATGAAGGTGCGTTTTGTGCTCATGAATGGCATGCAGGTGGACAAGAAAGCCTGATCAAGTTCCTCCCCCAGCCCATGTCCGTCTGTGTCATCTCGTCGGGGGGACTCAGGCAGGAACCGCAGGCCTGGTCCTGGTCCTGGCTGGGCACGCAGCTGCTGGGACACGGCTGTGTCCGGATGTTCCTGCCCGCCAGCTCACCAGTGGACAAGGTTTGGGGAACTTTGAAGCTCTTTTAAGGAGCAATTTGGCTGGTTCAGAGCAGGCAAATGGAGAATTTGAGAGGCTTTCTGGGCTGTCCCTCTTTTGCCCCCCCACCGCGATTCTCCCCCCTCTATTAGTATTCCCTGCCCCACCCCTAGTGGTCCCGCCTGTGCCCACAAAACCCCCGCGGAGGTGGCGGGACCCCACTGTGTGCCGTTCGGGCTTTATGGGAAGGAAGCCCACCCTTCCCAAACCACATGCAACTCTGGCTTTACTGTGACACCACACAAGTTCATGCAACCCAGGAGAGCCTTTGTGATGCTATGGAACCTGACAGAATCCTGGCTCCACTGCCGCCCCACAGAAGCTCAGGGAGCCCTGGACACCGTGGGGACGCTAGGGGCGCTGACGCCACCCTGGGGACCTCTGTGACGCTATGAACCTGGTGCAACCGAGGGGCCCTAGTGACACTGTTGGGCCTTTTGGAAGCCACGAGACCCTGGTGGGAACCCACGAGATGATTAATCCTGGCAGTAACCTGCTGCAGGTGGGCTCCGTTCTCCCGGCTTCCACAGATGCTTCTAGGATCCAGCTCCGGCACAGGCTTACCACGGGCTCCCGGCTTCCTTTGGAAACGGCTCTGCTCCAGGATGGCATGCTGCAGGGGATGAAGGTACGTTTTGTGCTCATGAATGGCATGCAGGTGGACAAGAAAGCCTGATCAAGTTCCTCCCCCAGCCCATGTCCGGCTGTGTCATCTCGTCGGGGGGACTCTGGCAGGAACCGCAGGCCTGGTCCTGGTCCTGGCTGGGCACGCAGCTGCTGGGACACGGCTGTGTCCTGATGTCCCTGCCCTCCGGCTCACCGGTGGACAAGTTTTGGGGAATTCTGAAGCTGTTTTAAGGAGCAATTTGGCTGGTTCAGAGCAGGCAAATGGAGAATTTGAGAGGCTTTCTGGGCTGTCCCTCTTTTGCCCCACCACCGCAATTCTCCCCCCTCTATTGGTATTCCCTGCCCCACCCCTAGTGGTCCCGCCTGTGCCCACAAAACCCCCGCGGAGGTGGCGGGACCCCACTGTGTGCCGTTCGGGCTTTATGGGAAGGAAGCCCACCCTTCCCAAACCACATGCAACTCTGGCTTTACTGTGACACCACAGAAGTTCATGCAACCCAGGAGAGCCTTTGTGATGCTATGGAACCAGACAGAATCCTGGCTCCACTGCCGCCCCACAGAAGCTCAGGGAGCCCTGGACACCGTGGGGACGCTAGGGGCGCTGACGCCACCCTGGGGACCTCTGTGACGCTATGAACCTGGAGCAACCGAGGGGCCCTAGTGACACTGTTGGGCCTTTTGGAAGCCACGAGACCCTGGTGGGAACCCACGAGATGATTAATCCTGGCAGTAACCTGCTGCAGGTGGGCTCCGTTCTCCCGGCCTCCACAGATGCTTCTAGGATCCAGCTCCGGCACAGGCTTACCACGGGCTCCCGGCTTCCTTTGGAAACGGCTCTGCTCCAGGATGGCATGCTGCAGGGGATGAAGGTACGTTTTGTGCTCGTGAATGGCATGCAGGTGGACAAGAAAGCCTGATCAAGTTCCTCCCCCAGCCCATGTCCGGCTGTGTCATCTCATCGGGGGGACTTTGGCAGCAGCCCCAGCCCTGGTCCTGGTCCTGGCTGGGCACGCAGCTGCTGGGACACGGCTGTGTCCTGATGTCCCTGCCCTCCGGCTCACCGGTGGACAAGTTCTGGGGAATTCTGAAGCTGTTTTAAGGAGCAATTTGGCTGGTTCAGAGCGGGCAAATGGAGAATTTGAGAGGCTTTCTGGGCTGTCCCTCTTTTGCCCCACCACAGCAATTCTCCCCCCTCTATTGGTATTCCCAGCCCCAGCCCTAGTGGTCCCGCCTGTGCCCACAAAACCCCCGCGGAGGTGGCGGGACCCCACTGTGTGCCGTTCGGGCTTTATGGGAAGGAAGCCCACCCTTCCCAAACCACATGCAACTCTGGCTTTACTGTGACACCACACAAGTTCATGCAACCCAGGAGAGCCTTTGTGATGCTATGGAACCTGACAGAATCCTGGCTCCACTGCCGCCCCACAGAAGCTCAGGGAGCCCGTGGGGCTGCTAGGGAACCTGACGCCACCCTGGGGACCTCTGTGACGCTATGAAACTCGTGCAACCGAGGGGCCCTAGTGACACTGTTGGGCCATTTGGAAGCCACGAGACCCTGGTGGCAACCCACGAGATGATTAATCCTGGCAGTAACCTGCTGCAGGTGGGCTCCGTTCTCCCGGCTTCCACAGATGCTTCTAGGATCCAGCTCCGGCTTACCACGGGCTCCCGGCTTCCTTAGGAAATGGCTCTGTTCCAGGATGGCATGCTGCAGGGGATGAAGGTACGTTTTGTGTTCATGAATAGCATACAGGTAGACAAGAAAGCCTGATCAAGTTCCTCCCCCAGCCCGTGTCCGGCTGTGTCATCTCGTCGGGGGGACTCAGGCAGGAACCGCAGGCCTGGTCCTGGTCCTGGCTGGGCACGCAGCTGCTGGGACACGGCTGTGTCCTGATGTCCCTGCCCTCCGGCTCACCGGTGGAGAAGTTTTGGGGAATTCTGAAGCTGTTTTAAGGAGCAATTTGGCTGGTTCAGAGCAGGCAAATGGAGAATTTGAGAGGCTTTCTGGGCTGTCCCTCTTTTGCCCCCCCACCGCAATTCTCCCCCCTCTATTGGTATTCCCTGCCCCACCCCTAGTGGTCCCGCCTGTGCCCACAAAACCCCCGCGGAGGTGGCGGGACCCCACTGTGTGCCGTTCGGGCTTTATGGGAAGGAAGCCCACCCTTCCCAAACCACATGCAACTCTGGCTTTACTGTGACACCACACAAGTTCATGCAACCCAGGAGAGCCTTTGTGATGCTATGGAACCTGACAGAATCCTGGCTCCACTGTTGCCCCACAGAAGCTCAGGGAGCCCTGGACACCGTGGGGACGCTAGGGGCGCTGACGCCACCCTGGGGACCTTTGTGACGCTACGAGCCTGCTGCAACCGAGGGGCCCTAGTGAAACTGTTGGGCCTTTTGGAAGCCACGAGACCCTGGTGGGAACCCACGAGATGATTAATCCTGGCAATAACCTGCTGCAGGTGGGCTCCGTTCTCCCGGCTTCCACAGATGCTTCTAGGATCCAGCTCCGGCATAGGCTTACCACGGGCTCCCGGCTTCCTTTGGAAAAGGCTCTGCTCCAGGATGGCATGCTGCAGGGGATGAAGG
Source organism: Monarcha castaneiventris obscurior (assembly GCA_026261815.1). Classification (NCBI taxonomy): domain Eukaryota; kingdom Metazoa; phylum Chordata; class Aves; order Passeriformes; family Monarchidae; genus Monarcha; species Monarcha castaneiventris. Next base: position 13,083 of record JAMPIT010000205.1, on the reverse strand, counting down.
TACGTTTTGTGCTCATGAATGGCATGCAGGTGGACAAGAAAGCCTGATCAAGTTCCTCCCCCAGCCCATGTCCGTCTGTGTCATCTCGTCGGGGGGACTCAGGCAGGAACCGCAGGCCTGGTCCTGGTCCTGGCTGGGCACGCAGCTGCTGGGACACGGCTGTGTCCTGATGTCCCTGCCCGCCGGCTCACCGGTGGACAAGGTTTGGGGAATTTTGAAGCTCTTTTAAGGAGCAATTTGGCTGGTTCAGAGCAGGCAAATGGAGAATTTGAGAGGCTTTCTGGGCTGTCCCTCTTTTGCCCCCCCACCGCAATTCTCCCCCCTCTATTAGTATTCCCTGCCCCACCCCTAGTGGTCCCGCCTGTGCCCACAAAACCCCCGCGGAGGTGGCGGGACTCCACTGTGTGCCGTTCGGGCTTTATGGGAAGGAAGCCCACCCTTCCCAAACCACATGCAACTCTGGCTTTACTGTGACACCACACAAGTTCATGCAACCCAGGAGAGCCTTTGTGATGCTATGGAACCAGACAGAATCCTGGCTCCACTGCCGCCCCACAGAAGCTCAGGGAGCCCTGGACACCGTGGGGACGCTAGGGGCGCTGACGCCACCCGGGGAACCTCTGTGACGCTATGAACCTGGAGCAACCGAGGGGGCCTAGTGACACTGTTGGGCCTTTTGGAAGCCACGAGACCCTGGTGGGAACCCACGAGATGATTAATCCTGGCAGTAACCTGCTGCAGGTGGGCTCCGTTCTCCCGGCCTCCACAGATGCTTCTAGGATCCAGCTCCGGCACAGGCTTACCACGGGCTCCCGGCTTCCTTTGGAAACGGCTCTGCTCCAGGATGGCATGCTGCAGGGGATGATGGAACGTTTTGTGCTCGTGAATGGCATGCAGGTGGACAAGAAAGCCCGATCAAGTTCCTCCCCCAGCCCCATGTCCGGCTGTGTCATCTCATCGGGGGGACTTTGGCAGCAGCCCCAGCCCTGGTCCTGGTCCTGGCTGGGCACGCAGCTGCTGGGACACGGCTGTGTCCTGATGTCCCTGCCCTCCGGCTCACCGGTGGACAAGTTTTGGGGAATTCTGAAGCTGTTTTAAGGAGCAATTTGGCTGGTTCAGAGCGGGCAAATGGAGAATTTGAGAGGCTTTCTGGGCTGTCCCTCTTTTGCCCCACCACCGCAATTCTCCCCCCTCTATTGGTATTCCCTGCCCCACCCCTAGTGGTCCCGCCTGTGCCCACAAAACCCCCGCGGAGGTGGCGGGACCCCACTGTGTGCCGTTCGGGCTTTATGGGAAGGAAGCCCACCCTTCCCAAACCACATGCAACTCTGGCTTTACTGTGACACCACACAAGTTCATGCAACCCAGGAGAGCCTTTGTGATGCTATGGAACCAGACAGAATCCTGGCTCCACTGCCGCCCCACAGAAGCTCAGGGAGCCCTGGACACCGTGGGGACGCTAGGGGCGCTGACGCCACCCTGGTGACCACTGTGACGCTATGGACCTGGAGCAACCGAGGAGGCCTAGTGACACTGTTGGGCCATTTGGAAGCCACGAGACACTGGTGGGAACCCACGAGATGATTAATCCTGGCAGTAACCTGCTGCAGGTGGGCTCCGTTCTCCCGGCCTCCACAGATGCTTCTAGGATCCAGCTCCGGCACAGGCTTACCACGGGCTCCCGGCTTCCTTTGGAAATGGCTCTGCTCCAGGATGGCATGCTGCAGGGGATGAAGGAACGTTTTGTGCTCGTGAATGGCATGCAGGTGGACAAGAAAGCCTGATCAAGTTCCTCCCCCAGCCCATGTCCGGCTGTGTCATCTCGTCGGAGGGACTCTGGCAGGAACCGCTGCCCTGGTCCTGGCTGGGCACGCAGCTGCTGGGACACGGCTATGTCCTGATGTCCTTGCCCTCCGGCTCAAGGGGGGACAAGTTCAGGGGAATTCTGAAGCTGTTTTAAGGAGCAATTTGGCTGGTTCAGAGCAGGCAAATGGAGAATTTGAGAGGCTTTCTGGGCTGTCCCTCTTTTGCCCCCCCACCGCAATTCTCCCCCCTCTATTTGTATTCCCTGCCCCACCCCTAGTGGTCACGCCTGTGCCCACAAAACACTCCGCGGAGGTGGCGGGACCCCACTGTGTGCCGTTCGGGCTTTATGGGAAGGAAGCCCACCCTTCCCAAACCACATGCAACTCTGTCTTTACTGTGACGCCACAGAAATTCATGCAACCCAGGAGAGCCTTTGTGATGCTATGGAACCTGACAGAATCCTGGCTCCACTGCCGCCCCACAGAAGCTCAGGGAGCCCTGGACACCGTGGGGACGCTAGGGGCGCTGACGCCACCCTGGGGACCTTTGTGACGCTACGAGCCTGCTGCAACCGAGGGGCCCTAGTGAAACTGTTGGGCCTTTTGGAAGCCACGAGACCCTGGTGGGAACCCACGAGATGATTAATCCTGGCAGTAACCTGCTGCAGGTGGGCTCCGTTCTCCCGGCTTCCACAGATGCTTCTAGGATCCAGCTCCGGCATAGGCTCGCCACGGGCTCCCGGATTCCTCTGGAAAAGGCTCTGCTCCAGGATGGCATGCTGCAGGGAATGAAGGTGCGTTTTGTGCTCATGAATGGCATGCAGGTGGACAAGAAAGCCTGATCAAGTTCCTCCCCCAGCCTATGTCCGTCTGTGTCATCTCGTCGGGGGGACTCAGGCAGGAACCGCAGGCCTGGTCCTGGTCCTGGCTGGGCACGCAGCTGCTGGGACACGGCTGTGTCCGGATGTTCCTGCCCGCCAGCTCACCAGTGGACAAGGTTTGGGGAACTTTGAAGCTCTTATAAGGAGCAATTTGGCTGGATCAGAGCAGGCAAATGGAGAATTTGAGAGGCTTTCTGGGCTGTCCCTCTTTTGCCCCCCCACCGCGATTCTCCCCCCTCTATAAGTATTCCCTGCCCCACCCCTAGTGGTCCCGCCTGTGCCCACAAAACCCCCGCGGAGGTGGCGGGACCCCACTGTGTGCCGTTCGGGCTTTATGGGAAGGAAGCCCACCCTTCCCAAACCACATGCAACTCTGGCTTTACTGTGACACCATACAAGTTCATGCAACCCAGGAGAGCCTTTGTGATGCTATGGAACCTGACAGAATCCTGGCTCCACTGCCGCCCCACAGAAGCTCAGGGAGCCCGTGGGGCTGCTAGGGAACCTGACGCCACCCTGGGGACCACCGTGACGCTATGAAACTCGTGCAACCGAGGGGCCCTAGTGACACTGTTGGGCCATTTGGAAGCCACGAGACACTGGTGGCAACCCACGAGATGATTAATCCTGGCAGTAACCTGCTGCAGGTGGGCTCCGTTCTCCCGGCTTCCACAGATGCTTCTAGGATCCAGCTCCGGCTTACCACGGGCTCCCGGCTTCCTTTGGAAACGGCTCTGCTCCAGGATGGCATGCTGCAGGGCATGAAGGTATGTTTTGTGCTCATGAATAGCATACAGGTAGACAAGAAAGCCTGATCAAGTTCCTCCCCCAGCCCGTGTCCGGCTGTGTCATCTCGTCGGGGGGACTCAGGCAGGAACCGCAGGCCTGGTCCTGGTCCTGGCTGGGCACGCAGCTGCTCGGACACGGCTGTGTCCGGATGTTCCTGCCCTCCGGCTCACCGGTGGACAGGTTCTGGGGAATTCTGAAGCTGTTTTAAGGAGCAATTTGGCTGGTTCAGAGCGGGCAAATGGAGAATTTGAGAGGCTTTCTGGGCTGTCCCTCTTTTGCCCCCCCACCTCAATTCTCCCCCCTCTATTTGTATTCCCTGCCCCACCCCTAGTGGTCACGCCTGTGCCCACAAAACACTCCGCGGAGGTGGCGGGACCCCACTGTGTGCCGTTCGGGCTTTATGGGAAGGAAGCCCACCCTTCCCAAACCACATGCAACTCTGGCTTAACTGTGACACCACACAAGTTCATGCAACCCAGGAGAGCCTTTGTGATGCTATGGAACCTGACAGAATCCTGGCTCCACTGTTGCCCCACAGAAGCTCAGGGAGCCCTGGACACCGTGGGGACGCTAGGGGCGCTGACGCCACCCTGGTGACCACTGTGACGCTATGGACCTGGAGCAACCGAGGAGGCCTAGTGACACTGTTGGGCCTTTTGGAAGCCACGAGACACTGGTGGGAACCCACGAGATGATTAATCCTGGCAGTAACCTGCTGCAGGTGGGCTCCGTTCTCCCGGCCTCCACAGATGCTTCTAGGATCCAGCTCCGGCACAGGCTTACCACGGGCTCCCGGCTTCCTTTGGAAATGGCTCTGTTCCAGGATGGCATGCTGCAGGGGATGAAGGTACGTTTTGTGCTCATGAATGGCATGCAGGTGGACAAGAAAGCCTGATCAAGTCCCTCCCACAGCCCATGTCCGGCTGTGTCATCTCGTCGGAGGGACTCTGGCAGGGACCACTGCCCTGGTCCTGGCTGGGCACGCAGCTGCTGGGACACGGCTATGTCCTGATGTCCCTGCCCTCCCGCTCAAGGGGGGACAAGTTTTGGGGAATTTTGAAGCTGTTTTAAGGAGCAATTTGGCTGGTTCAGAGCAGGCAAATGGAGAATTTGAGAGGCTTTCTGGGCTGTCCCTCTTTTGCCCCCCCACCGCAATTCTCCCCCCTCTATTGGTATTCCCTGCCCCACCCCTAGTGGTCACGCCTGTGCCCACAAAACACTCCGCGGAGGTGGCGGGACCCCACTGTGTGCCGTTCGGGCTTTATGGGAAGGAAGCCCACCCTTCCCAAACCACATGCAACTCTGACTTAACTGTGACACCAAAGAAGTTCATGCAACCCAGGAGAGCCTTTGTGATGCTATGGAACCAGACAGAATCCTGGCTCCACTGTTGCCCCACAGAAGCTCAGGGAGCCCTGGACACCGTGGGGACGCTAGGGGCGCTGACGCCACCCTGGGGACCTCTGTGACGCTATGAACCTGGAGCAACCGAGGGGCCCTAGTGACACTGTTGGGCCTTTTGGAAGCCACGAGACCCTGGTGGGAACCCACGAGATGATTAATCCTGGCAGTAACCTGCTGCAGGTGGGCTCCGTTCTCCCGGCCTCCACAGATGCTTCTAGGATCCAGCTCCGGCACAGGCTTACCACGGGCTCCCGGCTTCCTTTGGAAACGGCTCTGCTCCAGGATGGCATGCTGCAGGGGATGAAGGAACGTTTTGTGCTCGTGAATGGCATGCAGGTGGACAAGAAAGCCCGATCAAGTTCCTCCCCCAGCCCATGTCCGGCTGTGTCATCTCATCGGGGGGACTTTGGCAGCAGCCCCAGCCCTGGTCCTGGTCCTGGCTGGGCACGCAGCTGCTGGGACACGGCTGTGTCCTGATGTCCCTGCCCTCCGGCTCACCGGTGGACAAGTTCTGGGGAATTCTGAAGCTGTTTTAAGGAGCAATTTGGCTGGTTCAGAGCGGGCAAATGGAGAATTTGAGAGGCTTTCTGGGCTGTCCCTCTTTTGCCCCACCACAGCAATTCTCCCCCCTCTATTGGTATTCCCAGCCCCAGCCCTAGTGGTCCCGCCTGTGCCCACAAAACCCCCGCGGAGGTGGCGGGACCCCACTGTGTGCCGTTCGGGCTTTATGGGAAGGAAGCCCACCATTCCCAAACCACATGCAACTCTGGCTTTACTGTGACACCACACAAGTTCATGCAACCCAGGAGAGCCTTTGTGATGCTATGGAACCTGACAGAATCCTGGCTCCACTGTTGCCCCACAGAAGCTCAGGGAGCCCGTGGGGCTGCTAGGGAACCTGACGCCACCCTGGGGACCTCTGTGACGCTATGAAACTCGTGCAACCGAGGGGCCCTAGTGACACTGTTGGGCCATTTGGAAGCCACGAGACCCTGGTGGCAACCCACGAGATGATTAATCCTGGCAGTAACCTGCTGCAGGTGGGCTCCGTTCTCCCGGCTTCCACAGATGCTTCTAGGATCCAGCTCCGGCTTACCACGGGCTCCCGGCTTCCTTTGGAAATGGCTCTGTTCCAGGATGGCATGCTGCAGGGGATGAAGGTACGTTTTGTGTTCATGAATAGCATACAGGTAGACAAGAAAGCCTGATCAAGTTCCTCCCCCAGCCCGTGTCCGGCTGTGTCATCTCGTCGGGGGGACTCAGGCAGGAACCGCAGGCCTGGTCCTGGTCCTGGCTGGGCACGCAGCTGCTGGGACACGGCTGTGTCCTGATGTCCCTGCCCTCCGGCTCACCGGTGGAGAAGTTTTGGGGAATTCTGAAGCTGTTTTAAGGAGCAATTTGGCTGGTTCAGAGCAGGCAAATGGAGAATTTGAGAGGCTTTCTGGGCTGTCCCTCTTTTGCCCCCCCACCGCAATTCTCCCCCCTCTATTGGTATTCCCTGCCCCACCCCTAGTGGTCCCGCCTGTGCCCACAAAACCCCCGCGGAGGTGGCGGGACCCCACTGTGTGCCGTTCGGGCTTTATGGGAAGGAAGCCCACCCTTCCCAAACCACATGCAACTCTGGCTTTACTGTGACACCACACAAGTTCATGCAACCCAGGAGAGCCTTTGTGATGCTATGGAACCAGACAGAATCCTGGCTCCACTGTTGCCCCACAGAAGCTCAGGGAGCCCTGGACACCGTGGGGACGCTAGGGGCGCTGACGCCACCCTGGGGACCTCTGTGACGCTATGAACCTGGAGCAACCGAGGGGCCCTAGTGACACTGTTGGGCCTTTTGGAAGCCACGAGACCCTGGTGGGAACCCACGAGATGATTAATCCTGGCAGTAACCTGCTGCAGGTGGGCTCCGTTCTCCCGGCCTCCACAGATGCTTCTAGGATCCAGCTCCGGCACAGGCTTACCACGGGCTCCCGGCTTCCTTTGGAAACGGCTCTGCTCCAGGATGGCATGCTGCAGGGGATGAAGGAACGTTTTGTGCTCGTGAATGGCATGCAGGTGGACAAGAAAGCCTGATCAAGTTCCTCCCCCACCCCATGTCCGGCTGTGTCATCTCGTCGGGGGGACTCTGGCAGGAACCGCTGCCCTGGTCCTGGCTGGGCACGCAGCTGCTGGGACACGGCTATGTCCTGATGTCCCTGCCCTCCGGCTCAAGGGGGGACAAGTTCAGGGGAATTCTGAAGCTGTTTTAAGGAGCAATTTGGCTGGTTCAGAGCAGGCAAATGGAGAATTTGAGAGGCTTTCTGGGCTGTCCCTCTTTTGCCCCCCCACCGCGATTCTCCCCCCTCTATTTGTATTCCCTGCCCCACCCCTAGTGGTCACGCCTGTGCCCACAAAACACTCCGCGGAGGTGGCGGGACCCCACTGTGTGCCGTTCGGGCTTTATGGGAAGGAAGCCCACCCTTCCCAAACCACATGCAACTCTGTCTTTACTGTGACGCCACAGAAATTCATGCAACCCAGGAGAGCCTTTGTGATGCTATGGAACCTGACAGAATCCTGGCTCCACTGCCGCCCCACAGAAGCTCAGGGAGCCCTGGACACCGTGGGGACGCTAGGGGCGCTGACGCCACCCTGGGGACCTTTGTGACGCTACGAGCATGCTGCAACCGAGGGGCCCTAGTGAAACTGTTGGGCCTTTTGGAAGCCACGAGACCCTGGGGGGAACCCACGAGATGATTAATCCTGGCAGTAACCTGCTGCAGGTGGGCTCCGTTCTCCCGGCTTCCACAGATGCTTCTAGGATCCAGCTCCGGCATAGGCTCGCCACGGGCTCCCGGCTTCCTCTGGAAAAGGCTCTGCTCCAGGATGGCATGCTGCAGGGAATGAAGGTGCGTTTTGTGCTCATGAATGGCATGCAGGTGGACAAGAAAGCCTGATCAAGTTCCTCCCCCAGCCTATGTCCGTCTGTGTCATCTCGTCGGGGGGACTCAGGCAGGAACCGCAGGCCTGGTCCTGGTCCTGGCTGGGCACGCAGCTGCTGGGACACGGCTGTGTCCGGATGTTCCTGCCCGCCAGCTCACCAGTGGACAAGGTTTGGGGAACTTTGAAGCTCTTTTAAGGAGCAATTTGGCTGGATCAGAGCAGGCAAATGGAGAATTTGAGAGGCTTTCTGGGCTGTCCCTCTTTTGCCCCCCCACCGCGATTCTCCCCCCTCTATTAGTATTCCCTGCCCCACCCCTAGTGGTCCCGCCTGTGCCCACAAAACCCCCGCGGAGGTGGCGGGACCCCACTGTGTGCCGTTCGGGCTTTATGGGAAGGAAGCCCACCCTTCCCAAACCACATGCAAATCTGGCTTTACTGTGACACCACACAAGTTCATGCAACCCAGGAGAGACTTTGTGATGCTATGGAACCTGACAGAATCCTGGCTCCACTGCCGCCCCACAGAAGCTCAGGGAGCCCGTGGGGCTGCTAGGGAACCTGACGCCACCCTGGGGACCACCGTGACGCTATGAAACTCGTGCAACCGAGGGGCCCTAGTGACACTGTTGGGCCATTTGGAAGCCACGAGACCCTGGTGGCAACCCACGAGATGATTAATCCTGGCAGTAACCTGCTGCAGGTGGGCTCCGTTCTCCCGGCTTCCACAGATGCTTCTAGGATCCAGCTCCGGCTTACCACGGGCTCCCGGCTTCCTTTGGAAACGGCTCTGCTCCAGGATGGCATGCTGCAGGGAATGAAGGTATGTTTTGTGTTCATGAATAGCATACAGGTAGACAAGAAAGCCTGATCAAGTTCCTCCCCCAGCCCGTGTCCGGCTGTGTCATCTCGTCGGGGGGACTCAGGCAGGAACCGCAGGCCTGGTCCTGGTCCTGGCTGGGCACGCAGCTGCTGGGACACGGCTGTGTCCTGATGTCCCTGCCCTCCGGCTCACCGGTGGAGAAGTTTTGGGGAATTCTGAAGCTGTTTTAAGGAGCAATTTGGCTGGTTCAGAGCAGGCAAATGGAGAATTTGAGAGGCTTTCTGGGCTGTCCCTCTTTTGCCCCACCACCGCAATTCTCCCCCCTCTATTGGTATTCCCTGCCCCACCCCTAGTGGTCCCGCCTGTGCCCACAAAACCCCCGCGGAGGTGGCGGGACCCCACTGTGTGCCGTTCGGACTTTATGGGAAGGAAGCCCACCCTTCCCAAACCACATGCAACTCTGGCTTTACTGTGACACCACACAAGTTCATGCAACCCAGGAGAGCCTTTGTGATGCTATGGAACCTGACAGAATCCTGGCTCCACTGCCGCCCCACAGAAGCTCAGGGAGCCCTGGACACCGTGGGGACGCTAGGGGGGCTGACGCCACCCTGGGGACCTTTGTGACGCTACGAGCCTGCTGCAACCGAGGGGCCCTAGTGAAACTGTTGGGCCTTTTGGAAGCCACGAGACCCTGGTGGGAACCCACGAGATGATTAATCCTGGCAGTAACCTGCTGCAGGTGGGCTCCGTTCTCCCGGCTTCCACAGATGCTTCTAGGATCCAGCTCCGGCATAGGCTTGCCACGGGCTCCCGGCTTCCTCTGGAAAAGGCTCTGCTCCAGGATGGCATGCTGCAGGGAATGAAGGTGCGTTTTGTGCTCATGAATGGCATGCAGGTGGACAAGAAAGCCTGATCAAGTTCCTCCCCCAGCCTATGTCCATCTGTGTCATCTCGTCGGGGGGACTCAGGCAGGAACCGCTGCCCTGGTCCTGGTCCTGGCTGGGCACGCAGCTGCTGGGACACGGCTGTGTCCGGATGTTCCTGCCCGCCAGCTCACCAGTGGACAAGGTTTGGGGAACTTTGAAGCTCTTTTAAGGAGCAATTTGGCTGGATCAGAGCAGGCAAATGGAGAATTTGAGAGGCTTTCTGGGCTGTCCCTCTTTTGCCCCCCCACCTCAATTCTCCCCCCTCTATTTGTATTCCCTGCCCCACCCCTAGTGGTCCCACCTGTGCCCACAAAACCCCCCGCGGAGGTGGCGGGACCCCACTGTGTGCCGTTCGGGCTTTATGGGAAGGAAGCCCACCCTTCCCAAACCACATGCAACTCTGGCTTTACTGTGACACCAAAGAAGTTCATGCAACCCAGGAGAGCCTTTGTGATGCTATGGAACCAGACAGAATCCTGGCTCCACTGTTGCCCCACAGAAGCTCAGGGAGCCCTGGACACCGTGGGGACGCTAGGGGCGCTGACGCCACCCTGGGGACCACTGTGACGCTATGAACCTGGAGCAACCGAGGGGGCCTAGTGACACTGTTGGGCCTTTTGGAAGCCACGAGACCCTGGTGGCAACCCACGAGATGATTAATCCTGGCAGTAACCTGCTGCAGGTGGGCTCCATTCTCCCGGCCTCCACAGATGCTTCTAGGATCCAGCTCTGGCAGAGGCTTACCACAGGCTCCCGGCTTCCTTTGGAAACGGCTCTGCTCCAGGATGGCATGCTGCAGGGGATGAAGGAACGTTTTGTGCTCGTGAATGGCATGCAGGTGGACAAGAAAGCCCGATCAAGTTCCTCCCCCACCCCATGTCCGGCTGTGTCATCTCATTGGGGGGACTTTGGCAGCAGCCCCAGCCCTGGTCCTGGTCCTGGTCCTGGCTGGGCACGCAGCTGCTGGGACACGGCTGTGTCCGGATGTTCCTGCCCGCCAGCTCACCGGTGGACAAGTTTTGGGGAATTCTGAAGCTGTTTTAAGGAGCAATTTGGCTGGTTCAGAGCAGGCAAATGGAGAATTTGAGAGGCTTTCTGGGCTGTCCCTCTTTTGCCCCACCACCGCAATTCTCCCCCCTCTATTGGTATTCCCTGCCCCACCCCTAGTGGTCCCGCCTGTGCCCACAAAACCCCCGCGGAGGTGGCGGGACCCCACTGTGTGCCGTTCGGACTGTATGGGAAGGAAGCCCACCCTTCCCAAACCACATGCAACTCTGGCTTTACTGTGACACCACACAAGTTCATGCAACCCAGGAGAGCCTTTGTGATGCTATGGAACCTGACAGAATCCTGGCTCCACTGTTGCCCCACAGAAGCTGAGGGAGCCCGTGGGGATGCTAGGGGAGCTGACGCCACCCTGGTGACCTCTGTGACGCTATGGACCTGGAGCAACCGAGGGGGCCTAGTGACACTGTTGGTCCTTTTGGAAGCCACGAGACACTGGTGGCAACCCACGAGATGATTAATCCTGGCAGTAACCTGCTGCAGGTGGGCTCCGTTCTCCCGGCCTCCACAGATGCTTCTAGGATCCAGCTCCGGCACAGGCTTGCCACGGGCTCCCGGCTTCCTTTGGAAACGGCTCTGCTCCAGGATGGCATGCTGCAGGGGATGAAGGAACGTTTTGTGCTCGTGAATGGCATGCAGGTCACACAAGTTCATGCAACCCAGGAGAGCCTTTGTGATGCTATGGACCCTGACAGAATCCTGGCTCCACTGCCGCCCCACAGAAGTTCAGGGAGCCCGTGGGGCTGCTAGGGAACCTGACGCCACCCTGGGGACCTCTGTGACGCCATGAAACTCGTGCAACCGAGGGGCCCTAGTGAAACTGTTGGGCCTTTTGGAAGCCACGAGACCCTGGTGGGAACCCACGAGATGATTAATCCTGGCAATAACCTGCTGCAGGTGGGCTCCGTTCTCCCGGCTTCCACAGATGCTTCTAGGATCCAGCTCTGGCATAGGCTTACCACGGGCTCCCGGCTTCCTCTGGAAAAGGCTCTGCTCCAGGATGGCATGCTGCAGGGAATGAAGGTGCGTTTTGTGCTCATGAATGGCATGCAGGTGGACAAGAAAGCCTGATCAAGTTCCTCCCCAGCCCATTTCCGTCTGTGTCATCTCGTCGGGGGGACTCAGGCAGGAACCGCAGGCCTGGTCCTGGTCCTGGCTGGGCAGGCAGCTGCTGGGACACGGCTGTGTCCGGATGTTCCTGCCCGCCAGCTCACCAGTGGACAAGGTTTGGGGAACTTTGAAGCTCTTTTAAGGAGCAATTTGGCTGGTTCAGAGCAGGCAAATGGAGAATTTGAGAGGCTTTCTGGGCTGTCCCTCTTTTGCCCCCCCCACCGCGATTCTCCCCCCTCTATTAGAATTCCCTGCCCCACCCCTAGTGGTCCCGCCTGTGCCCACAAAACCCCCGCGGAGGTGGCGGGACCCCACTGTGTGCCGTTCGGACTGTATGGGAAGGAAGCCCACCCTTCCCAAACCACATGCTACTCTGGCTTTACTGTGACACCACACAAGTTCATGCAACCCAGGAGAGCCTTTGTGATGCTATGGAACCTGACAGAATCCTGGCTCCACTGCCGCCCCACGCAGTAACCTGCTGCAGGTGGGCTCCGTTCTCCCGGCTTCCACAGATGCTTCTAGGATCCAGCTCCGGCTTACCACGGGCTCCCGGCTTCCTTAGGAAATGGCTCTGTTCCAGGATGGCATGCTGCAGGGGATGAAGGTACGTTTTGTGCTCATGAATAGCATACAGGTAGACAAGAAAGCTACCCTACGACCGACACTGAAGTATTACGCTTCACTTCATTCGCGCAAACCGTGTGTGTCCACCTTTCAACCGCGTCTCCGAGCTCATGTCTCCTACATCCTTGTACCCGTCTCCCTTCCTACTTTCCTCTGTCATCCTTTTTTTTCACCTCCCCTGTGTTCTCTTCACTGATTCTCCGTTTCTTTACATGTCCTCGTCGGGCCGGGAATCCTGTACATTGGTTCGGCTAGGCAACCGACCAGTTTAGTTCGCCTCTTGTTTGGTCCCTGGTGTCTCCCTGGCTCGGGCACGATAGCTTCGTGCGCCTGGTAGCAGCAGCGATGGGAAACGGCTTTGTAGTGTCTCTGTGATGTCCCTGTACCTGCCGGCCCTCACCTTGGTGGAGACGAGGAAGTATTTGGGGAGGAATTATGAAGCTCTTTTAAGGAGCAATTTGGCTGGTTCAGAGCAGGCAAATGGAGAATTTGAGAGGCTTTCTGGGCTGTCCCTCTTTTGCCCCCCCACCGCGATTCTCCCCCCTCTATTAGTATTCCCTGCCCCACCCCTAGTGGTCCCGCCTGTGCCCACAAAACCCCCGCGGAGGTGGCGGGACTCCACTGTGTGCCGTTCGGGCTTTATGGGAAGGAAGCCCACCCTTCCCAAACCACATGCAACTCTGGCTTTACTGTGACACCACACAAGTTCATGCAACCCAGGAGAGCCT
>JAMPIT010000204.1:0-14124 GCA_026261815.1 Monarcha castaneiventris obscurior | reverse complement strand
GCACAAGGCATGATGAGCTCTGCAGGAGGGACAGGGTCGGGTACGGAAGCTGGTTAGTTCTTCCCGCTTCTCTTTGATGAGGGAAGGAGGGGGTGAAGGGGGGGGAAAAGGGGGGTCTCTTACGGGGGGGGGTGGAGCCGGGGGGGGGGGGGATGGTCTAGTCCTTAAGTTATAGGCCGGGGGGGGGGGGGGGGGGACAAAAAAAAAAAAAAGAAGGAGGGATGATAAGTGATGTCATGTGGGGGAGAGGACGCAGAAAGACACGAGGGATGAGGTATGGGGCGGGGGGGAGGGGAGGGGGCGGGGTTTGAGGCAGAGGCGGAGCCTGAGCTTGTGAGGGGCGGGAATTTTGGGAATTCTGGGAATTTCTGTGAATTTTTGGGAATTTGTGGAGGGAAAACCCCCAAAATTTGGAGGGAATCCCCAGAAAAACCCCAAAAATCCAGAGGGAATCGCAAAAAAATGCGGGAATTTGGAGGAAATTGTGAAAATTCCACGAAAATCCCAGAAAAAACCTGAAAAATTTGGAGGAAATCCCCCCAAAAAAACCCCCAAAAATCCCAGGAAATCCCCAAGAAATCCCAGAAAAATCCCCCAAAATTAGGTGGAAATCCCCAAAAAAAACTCCCAAAAATCCCAGGAAATCCCCAAGAAGTCCCAGGAAAAAAACCCCAGGAAATCCTGAGGAAATCCCCCCAAAAAAAAGCCAAAATCTGGGGGAAATCCCCAAAAAAACCGCCGAAATCCTGAGGAAATCCCAAAAAAACCCCAAAATCTGGAGGAAATCCCCCCCCAAAAAAAATCCCCAAAATCCTGAGGAAATGCCCCAAAAAACCCCCAAAATTCCCAGAAAATCCGGAGGAAATCCCCCAGAAAAATCTCCCAAAAATCCCAGGAAATCCTGAGGGAATCCCCAAAAATTCCAAGAAAATCCCAGAAAAAAACCCCAAAATCCTGAGGAAATCCCCCCAAAAAAATGCCGAAATTTGGAGGAAATCCCAAAAAAACCCCTCCCAAAAATCCCAGGAAATCCTTGGAATTTGGGGATTTTTGGGACAAAATCCTTGGAATTTGGGGATTTTTGGGAATAAATCCTTGGAATTTGGGTTTTTTTGGGATGAAATCCTTGGAATTTGGGACAAAATCCTTGGAATTTGGGATATTTGAGATGAAATCCTTGGAATTTGGGATGAAATCCTTGGAATTTGGGGGTTTTGGGATGAAATCCTTGGAATTTGGGACAAAATCCTTGGAATTTGGGGATTTTTGGGATGAAATCCTTGGAATTTGGGGGGTTTCCCTATGGAATTCCGGGATTTTTTGGGATCATTCCCCCTTTTCCTGTGGGGGGAGGGGCGGGAATTGTCGGGAATTCCGGGAATTTTGGGAATTCTGGGATTTGGGGAGGGGGAGGGGCTGTGATGAGAACCCCCCCCGGGTTCGAGGCAGCCCCAGGGGTTTCCTTTTCCAGGGATTTTCCCCCAAAAAAATTCCCAAAAAATTCCCCAAAAATTCCCCAAAAAATTCAAAATAAAAATCCCAAAAAATTCCCAAAAATTCCCCAAAAATCCCCAAAAAATTCAAAATAAAAATCCCTCCCCAAACCGGGCTGGAATTTTGGGAAATCCGGGAAAATTTGGGAATTCTGAGGGGGAAAATCCCCAAAAAAAAGCTCTGTTGATATCAATAAATAAAATTCCTTCTTGTTGTAATTCCTGGTTTTTCTTGGCTCTGCTCAATCCTGGGGTTTTTGGGGTCATTTTTGGGATTTTTGGGATAATTTATGGGGTTTTGGGGTCATTTCTGGGGGTTTTGGGGTCATTTTTGGGATTTTTGGGATCATTCCTGGGGTTTTTGGGATAATTTCTGGGGTTTTTGGGGTCATTCCCGGTTTTTTTGGGGGGGATTATTCTCCCTTTTTTTTTTTTTTTTTTTTTGCTCGGTGTCCCTGGGCTCCAGCCCGGCAGCGCAGGGGATGCAGGGGACGATGCTGAGCCCCTCAGGGCTGCTGGTTCTTGCCCCTCGGGAGGCTGAGGCCGAGCCGCAGCTGCCCCGGGCCGGCTCTCGGCAGCTCCCGGGCGCTGTCCCCGCCTGTCCCGGGCCGGAGCTCGTCCGCAGGCGCTGCAGAGCCAGAGGGGGCCGGGGCTGCGGGGGCCGGGCCGGGCCCGGAGCTCCCGGAGGCTGCGCTTGTGTCCGCAGGTGCTGCCGCAGCGTGGCCGGGGAGCGGGGCCAGGGCAGGAGCGGGCCGGCAGCGCCTTGCTGAGCCTGGGCAGCCGCAGGGCCGGGAGCGGCTGAGTTGGCATCGGGAGCTCCTCGGTGTGCCCGGACACTGGGGTGAAACTGCCCGGGAAGCTCGGCTCGGTGTTGGTGTGCCCTCAGTGCTGCTGTGTCCTGAGCAAGATCTGCTGCTGAGCGGGCAGCGAGTGAAGATATGGCCGGAGAATTCTGCCCCAGGGCTGCACAGGCTGCGGGGGATGCAGACATCCTTTGTGTGCAAAGTCCTGTTAGTTGGAAGCCGAGCAGTGACAGAGTTTGGTCTGTAATGAGTCCAGGACAGGACAGTGGATTTCTGTCCCAGGATGGGGATGCAGAGAAGCCCCCGGGTGCTGAGGATGGGTCAGGAACCCAGCACACAGAGCTGCTTCTGGTGCCAGACCCTGCTGGGCACAAGCTGAGAGATTTGACGTGTGAGTGTGAAACGAGAGCAGCAAAGGACAAAGCCATCGTTGAGATTCCCGAGGATGCCCTGGGTGCCCGGGCTGGATCAGCAGCCAGGGGCACAGAGCTGCCTCAGGTGCCAGACCCTGCTGGGCACAGGCAGGGAGAAGCTGCTGCTCTGTTGGAGCAGAGGGAGCCCTGCCCCAGGGATGGGATGGCAGAGGAGTCCCGGGATGGATCAGCAGCCAGGAATAAACAGCAGAGAGCCCTCGGAGGATCTGTGGGTGAGTGCAGGGCAGCGCTGTGGCCTGCAGGGAGGGCTCAGTGCCAGCCCAGGAGCACGGCGCTGGCAGGGCTGGGGCTGGTTCCAGGCTCTGGCCTGGGCAGGGCCCGACAGCCCCGGCTGCCCCCAGCCCAGGCCAGTGCCACCAGTGGCTCTTTCCTGCTCCAGGTGCGTGCTTCGGATCCCATCCCCTGCTCACCCTGCTGCTGCTGGTTCTGCTCCTGCTCCTGGCCCTGGCTTTGGGGCTGGCCTTGGCTGTGCACTCAGGTAAGGGAGGGGCAGCTGCCTCGGCCCAGCCCCTCGGGGCAGAGCGGGGTCCCTGCTGCCTGTGCAGGGCAATCCTCGCACCTTCTCCCCTTCCCTCTGCAGGGGGAGGACACAGAGACACCCCAGTTGTTCCTGGGGCTCCGCTGCTGCTGGCCTGTCCCCAGGGCTGGGTCGGGTACCGCGGGCGCTGCTACTTCCTCTCGAGGGATCAGGGGACCTGGGATCAGGGTCAGGCTCGGTGCTCCGAGCTCGGGGCCTCCCTGGCTGTGCCCAAGGATGAGGAAATGGTGAGTGAGGGGCTGCGGGGGCTGTGGGGTGGCAGAGGGGAGCCTGGGGGGCTCCTGGGCCGGGGGTGCAGCTCCCACTGCCGGCTCCTCTCTCCTTCCCAGGAATTCCTCTTCACCTTCAGCTGGAACACCGAGTTCTGGCTCGGGCTGCGCAGACGGGGCCAGGGGCTGCTGTGTGTGGACGGCAGCAGCTTCAACTCCTCGTGAGTCCCGGGGAGCCGGGCAGGGCCTGGGGGGCACGGGCAGGGCCTGGGGGGCACGGGGGCACAACGGGTCCTGCTGTGATGCCAGCGCTGTCTCTGCTCCTCCTTGCAGGGTTCCTGTCCTGGGCAATGCTGACTGCGTGTACCTGGCTGAGAATAAATTCTGCAGCACGTTCTGCTCCAATCCCATGCCCTTTATCTGCAGCAGGGCCCAAACTGTGCTGTAACAGGGCATGGACAAAGCACCTTCTCCACGCTGGGCAGTGACAGCGTCGCCTCTTCCCCAGCACGGGGATGTCCTTCCTCAGGCACAGCGTCTGCCTTGCTCTGAGCCTCAGGGGCACCTCAGTGCCTGCTCTGGGGTCACCTCAGTGACTGTTCTGGGGTCACTCAGTGCCTGCTCTGGGGTCACTCAGTGCCTGCTCTGGGGTCACTCAGTGCCTGTTCTGGGGTCACTCAGTGCCTGCTCTGGGGTCACTCAGTGCCTGCTCTGGGGTCACTCAGTGCCTGTTCTGGGGTCACCTCAGTGCCCGCTCTGGGGTCACTCAGTGCCAGCTCTGGGGTCACTCAGTGCCTGCTCTGGGGTCACTCAGTGCCTGTTCTGGGGTCACTCAGTGCCTGCTCTGGGGTCACTCAGTGCCTGTTCTGGGGTCACCTCAGTGCCTGCTCTGGGGTCACCTCAGTGCCCGCTCTGGGGTCACCTCAGTGCCTGCTCTGGGGTCACTCAGTGCCTGCTCTGGCACTTTGTATTTTGTGCCCTTTGGCACTTGTATTTCTGATTCAGATAACAAGTTGTACATATGAGTATTTATGTATAATGAACACAGCTGTAACACAGGCGCTTCCACAGGAGCGTGACCTTGTCTGGGGTGTTGTCGCCCTGGTTTTTCCAGCGTTCCATGTTTTTACTTTTGTAGTAGAGCTTCTCATGCATTTTCAATAAACATAGGTTTTATTTTTCCAACCGGCCTCGAATATTTTCTGAACTTCTGGGTTGTTTTCATTCCTTTCTCCTCGGCGGAGGAAGATGATGGACTGTGTTCCTATCCTGTAGAATTGCAGAGGTGTTAACCTCATCTACCAATGTATGGTTGTCTTAAAATAGATAGAAAAGGAGAGAATAAAGGTGGGCAGGGGTCTTGGCCCTGCTGCCTTGGTGCTCCCTGCTCGTGCCTGCGCGTCCTTTCCTGCGTCAGGCGCTGCGATATCTGGTGGCGCGCACGGGGAACTGCAGGTTTAGGTAAAAACGCAGGTAAACTTTCTGGAAATATGCGAGTCGAAAGGGAGAAAACTTTTTAACGACTCCGTGGCGTTAGAGGTTCTCGAAATGTTTTTAGAAGGCGAGAACGTGGATTTTTGCAAGAAAGGCTTAGAAAATTTGTATTTTCGGACCAATGGAAAATGGGTTTTTCCCAGAAGGTTGTAATATTCTTGCGAAATCCAAACGGGTGCTTGTTGGTGAAGCCCCGCGTTCTGCTCTAGCAGCGGCTTATGGCCGGGATAGGATTAAGTTACTCTTGTCCTGGACACGGGTTAACTCTGCGATCCAGAGCCAGGAGGGCGCTTCTAGCGAGGCTCGCCCCCCCAGTCCGCTCGGTCTAAGTTCTCAGCGCTTTGAGTGGGAAGAGGACGAGGAGCTCTGGACGAAAACAGCGTCTGAGCCCAGCCGCCCACCCCGGACCCGGGACGGGGGTGATGCTTCCCCCCGGGACGCCCGCGGTCCGATAGCCCGCCGATCTCGGAGGATTGGCGGCGTTTCGGGGACACTTCGGCCGCGGGAAGTCCTGGGGAGCCGCCGGTCCCGGCTTCACCCCCCGCCCCCGGCTCCAGAGGGGCGGCGCGGCGGCTTTCGCCCTCCCCGGCTCGGTTCGGGGGCTCGGGGCGCTGCGATTCGCCCCCAGGCTCGGTTCGGGGGCTCGGGGCGGTGCGATTCGCCCTCCCCGGCTCGGTTCGGGGGCTCGGGGCGCTGCGATTCGGCCCCGGGCGCGGCTCGGGAGGAGCGGCGTGGGCGCTGTCCCCGCCTCGGCGCCGTTCCGGGAAGGCGGAGCAGCGGGGCACGAGGGGCGGCGGGACGCGCCCGGGTCCCCGAGCCTTCCCCGGGCTGAGGGGCACCGGCGGGGCGCAAACCAGGGCCACAGGCGGTGCTGGCAGTGATGCCAAGGTTGGGGTGTGACCCCACAGGGGCCCTGCCCTTAAGGGCTGGACTCGATCTGATGCTAGTCTCTGTTTCTAGGTGGCTGGAGAAGGCATCAGATCCTTGTGGGTCCCTTCCAAGTCAGAGCATCCTGTGGGATGTCCCTGTGTGATTATCTCAGTATTTACACTGACAATGTTGCCGTTGTTGTTCTGAGCATTATTAAGAGCGTAAACATAACTTTTGATTAAAGAGTTGCTGTTTTTCCTCCTCGTGTCCCCTGGGCTCCGGCAGCCCCGTCCCTTGCCCTGCTCCCCCTGCCACGTTCCCTCCCGGCTGGCGGAGCCTTGGAGCTGCCCTGGGGCTTCTGCTCTGTGCAGGGGCCCTCCTCTTTTTTCCCTTTTCCAGTTCCTTCCCAGTTCCACCCTTGGCACCGCCGGGCTCTGCCCGCTCCGTGCCCCCTTGCAGGAGAAGGTGGCAGGGGCTGCAAGGTGCCCGTTCCCCCGCTCGGGTGGGCTCGGGCTGCAGGGACGGAAGAAGCGCCCACCCAAGGGCCACATTCCCACTTGGAGGAAGGCTTTTTTGGGGGGATTTTTTGGGGATTTGGCTGCGGCAGCTCCAGGCCCGGCCGAGGCAGCTGCCGCCCGCAGGATGCCCCTGTGCCACCCTCCCACTCTGTGCTTTCACAGCGCTGGCCACGGCCGCCGCCCTCGCCCTCGGGAGGGACAGCGACCACCGGGGCCTCAGGGCCATGTAAGGGATGGAAAAAGAGCTCTGGGTGGTTTGTCTCAAAGAGGGGACGGAAATGGGAGGGTCAGAGCGGAGGGGGGGTGTGAAATGGGGCCCTGGCTTGGCTGCTGCTCGCTGCAGAGTGAAAGAATCACCGTAGCCAGGCCGCTTTCTTCTAAATGGGGATAAATTCCCGAGTTTTGGACGCTTCTGTAGGTCCCCGGGGGGGTTCTCATCCCCTCTGCAGGGCAAGAGGAGCAAATCTCCCAAATGCACCATCAACCACGGCACCTCACACCCTTACACCTTTAATTCCTGGAACTCTGGGTTCTTTTGTACCTTTCCTGCCCCAGGGAGTCCAGTCCCATCCCAGTGTCCAAAGGCAGCAGCTGTCTCATGGGAGCGACCTGGAAACAAGGAAACGATGAAAAACAGATTTCCTGAGCTGTTGGGAACATTTTCCATCCTTTCCCCTTGAGGGGCTCACCTCCAGCCCCATTCCCAAAGATTCCCCCTGGTTCCTTTGGGATGAGGTGACAGGCTTCAAACTCCAGGAAAGACAAGGAGGAGCTGGAGCTTGTCCAGAGATGGGAACGAAGCTGGGGAAGGGTCTGGAGAACTCCTGAGGGGGCTCAGCCCGGAGGAAAGGAGGCTCAGGAGGGACCTCCTCAGTCAAACGACCCGGGAAGGGGCTTGGGAGCCAGGTGGAGTCGGGCTTTTCTCCCAAGGGAAGGGGAAAATGGGGAAAATTCCTTCATGGAAAGGGGTGTCCAGCCCTTCCCGGGCTGCCCAGGGCAGGTGGGGAGTGCCCATCGCTGGGGGAATTTCACACTTGGGCACTCGGGGACACGGTCAGGGGTGGCCTTGGCACTGCTGGACCCCAAGGCTTTTGGAGGCCTTTTCCAGCCTCAACAATTCCACAATTCCTGCAAAGCCACACGATTTTATCCCGATTCCCGCAAAGCCGGAGCCCCCTCTTCGCACAGCCCGAATTTCGGGTTTCTTTACCTTTTTTTTTGTTATTATTATTAGAGGCTTTCCGTTGGGCAGATTTCGGATTCTTGGCAAAACCGCGGCTCGGCTCGGGCCGGCACAGGCTCCTCGATGCCCTCGATGGCTCCCATTCCTCCAGGGGAACAACTTTTCCCTGGTTCCCTTCGGCAGAGGCTGCGGCAGGTTTCGCTTTTGCTGGGCGCTGGGGGCGGCTCCGCGCAGCTCCCCCCGCCTGGGGCCGGGCTGGGCCGGGCCAGCGCCCCCCGCCCAGGCTCCGAGGGTCCGGCCGCCGGGGCTGCGGCCAGCCGGACCTGCCGCCGCTCCCACCATGGCCACGGAGATCGTTTATGCCGACCTGGATCTCGGTGCCGGGGAGCGCCGCGGGAAGCGGCGGTCGCGCCCCGAGGCGGGCAGTGAGTGCGGGCTGGGATTTGGGGGGGCTCTGGAGGGGCTGCGGTTGGGCAAAGCTCCGGGGGCCGCAGGGAGGGGAAGGGGCTGGGGCTGGGATCAGACCCCGGCTGCGGTTTGGGATCCCGGCTGTGGTTTGGGGTCTGAGCGCCTTGGATGCGCCGGGCAGCGCTTGGCTCCGCGGCGCAATTAAACGGCGTGGGTTCCTTAATTAATTCCTCCCCTGGGATTCCTCCTCGGGGTATTCCTCCGGGATTTATCCTCCGGGATTCCTCCGGGATTCCTCCGGGATTTCTCCTCCGGGGGATTCCTCCGGGATTTATCCTCCGGGGATTTTCCTCCGGGATTTCTCCTCCGGGGGGTTCCTCCGGGATTTCTCCTCCGGGGGGTTCCTCCGGATTTTCCTCCGGCCCCATTCTCCTCCTGGGGATTCCTCCGGGATTCCTCCTCCGGGGGATTCCTCCCCCGGGATTTCTCCTCCGAGATCCCTCTCCGGTGCCCCGGGAGTCCCAGGAGTTCCAGGGCGCGGGGCCGGGCGATCTCCTGTCCCCTCTGTCCCCCGCAGCTCCGGGCTGTCCTCGGTGGCACCGCGTGGCGCTCGGGGCCGGCTGGACCGGGAATCTCCTGCTCGGAGTGGCCGTGGTGGCTCTGGGCTGCTCCTGTGAGTGAGTGCGGCCGTGGGGACACGGGGACAGCCCCGACAGCGGGGAGGGGTCCCGGGGGGCTCGGGCAGGGGAAAATCTCCCGGCTGTGGCACGGACAGGGTTTGAGAGCCCGGCGCTGAGCTCGGGGTCACCCAGAGCCCGCAGAAAACGAGCCCCGTGCCCAGCGGGACGTCGCCTTTTCACCCCCAGCACCCCCAAACCCGCCCGGGCAGGCGGGAGGGAGACTCCAGTGTCTGCTGGACCTCGGGGAGAGCCCTCGGAGGGGCAGGGCTGGGGGAAAATCCCCCCAAAGGAACTGCAGCGACTGTCCCCGTGCTGAGCAGGGGGTGCCGAGCAGCCCCTCAGCCTGGGGTCGGGCCCCTCCGGGCTGCGGGAGCGGGGGCAGAGGCTCCGGGGCTCTCTGCGGGCACCCGAGACACGGTGACAGCTCGGAGCGGCCACATCCTGTCACGGGCACGAAGCCGCCGTGGGTGGGGACAGCTCCGGGCCCGGGAGGAGCTCAGGGGTGCGGAGCCCGGCCCCCAAAAGGACACGGGCTGGGCAAGGTCCCGTCCCCTGCTCAACCTTCCTTCCCCCGCAGCTCTCCGCCAGCAGCCGGGGAGCGGCAACATCGGGAACGGGAGCGTTGGAGACATCAACTGCAGCCTGGAGAGCGTCCTCTCTGAGCTCAGGAAAAATCTCTGCCCGTCACAGCAGCACGGTAACAGCCCCGAGGCGCCTCCGCCCCAAAAAGCTTTCCCAAAATCTCGTGGCACGCCCAGACTGGAGCCCCGAGCGCAGCTCAGGGTGTCCCCGGGGACGAGGTGGCCACTTGGTGACCTGAGCCGGCTCTGATCCCGTTTTCCAGGGGCTGAGGGATGCAGGATCTGCCCCCAGGGCTGGACGCTGGGCAGCACCGAGTGCTACTGGGTCTCCCATGGACACAGCCCTTGGATCGAGAGCCGGGAGGACTGCGAGGGTCGGGGAGCCACGCTGCTGCTGCCGCGGGATCGGGATGAGCTGGTGAGGGGAGCGATGGGGTCGGGAACGCGGGACGGACCCGGGGCTGGGGGCTGCCGGCACCCGGGGAAGGGCGAGGGGGTTCCCGGAACGCCGGGATCAGCCCCCAGCCCGTGCCCGAGCCCCCCGGGTGCCTCTGACAGAGCTTGGGGAACTCGGGTGCGGCTCCGTGCTGCCATCCATGGCCCGTCAGCGTCACCGCTTCTCCCTCCCCCAGGAACTCCTCCGTGAAATCCTCAAGAACTCCTCTCGGCCCTTCTGGATCGGGCTCTGGGTGCCCACGGCCCGGGAGGGCTGGACGTGGCTGAACGGCTCCCGCCTGGACCGGCACCGGTGAGCGCCGGGGCAGCGCCGGGGGCCGGGAGTGGCCGAGGGACCCCGGGCTGAGCCGGGCTCCCTCCCGCACCCGCAGGTTCCAGCTGGAGCACGGGGAGAGACCCGGACAATGTGGGATGGTCAGTGGCAGCGGGATCAGCTCTGTGATCTGCGGCACAGATTTAGAGTGGATCTGCCAGAGAGAAGCCATCAAAATCTGACCTGGGGCTGAGAGAGACGCCCGGGAGGGGATGCGGGAGCCGGGAGGGGATGCGGGAGCCGGGTGAGGGATGCGGGAGCCGGGTGGGGATGCGGGAGCCGGGTGAGGGATGTGGGAGCCGGGAGGGGATGTGGGAGCCGGGTGAGGGATGTGGGAGCCGGGAGGGGATGCGGGAGCCGGGTGAGGGATGCGGGAGCCGGGAGGGGATGCGGGAGCCGGGTGAGGGATGCGGGAGCCGGGTGAGGGATTTGGGAGCCGGGTGAGGATGTCGGAGCCAAAGGAGGGGATGCGGGAGCCGGGTGAGAGATGTCGGAGCCAAAGGAGGGGATGTGGCAGCCGGTGCCGCCGTCGCTGCACAACAACCGCCCCCACAAATGAGCGGTGACATTTCCTGGCTCTGCTCTCTGCTGTGTTCAAACCACGGCATGAACAGAGAGCAGTAAACCCCCCAAATTGTGCTTTCCCCTCTGCAAAGCTCGGCGAGGCTCGTGCCTCATATAAACACGACTTACATTCTTATACGAAGCAGCCCTGCAGAATCCTTTCACTCGAATCCGCCCCAAGGCATCGGTGACAGCACCCTCAGTCACCGCCTCGGGGCCGGGCTGGAACAGGAAATCACAGGCGGGACTCCGGGGCTGCTGAGATCGGGGTGTCCCAGAGCTGCTGCGGGGCTTTCTGCTGGGACCCGCACCTCTTGGGAGCTTTCTCTCCAGAAGAAAAGTCGGAGCCACCCTCTGGGGGAAATGGGAGGACATCGACCCTCATGGGGTCAGCGGCGAGTTCCAAAGGTCCGAGTGCCCCGGGCGAGTCCCACGGAGACGGGCCCCTCCTGAAGCCACAGAGCTGCAAATGCTGATGCCCTTCCCCTCAGTTCCCGGCCCGTAACAGCTGCCGGGATCCGCAGGCAGCGCTGGATGGCGATCCCTGATCGCTCTTCCCTGCCCCGCTCCCGTCTGCTCCGGGACACCCCAAACCCTCTGCTCTGCCCCAAATTTCCCTCCGGCGCTGCCCTGCTGCTGCAATCCCCGCCCGGGCTGCGGGTGCTGCGATGCCGCTGCTCGCCGGGAGCGTCACAGCATGAAACCTTTCTGAAAAGGCTTTTAACTGCATGGGGCCGATTTCTCTGGGCTTTATGGGCTCAGCGGCTTCTGCGGCTCCTCCGGTGACACGGGGCGGCCGAGAGCGCTCGGTGCAGCCTGGAGATTATTTATTCTATTTTATTCTTTATCTGCTCTTGCACTGGCAGCTCGCCCGAGCCTCGCTGCGGCTCCTTCAGTGACACGGGCTGGGAAGGGCCGAGATGCGCCTTGGGGAGCCTTTACTCGGGTTCCTCTCTGCTCCTCTCCCTGCCGGCGCGGAGCAAGGAGATTTCACCCGCTGGCACCACGTCCCTGCGCTCGCTCTGCCCCATTTTGCCCTGCTGGAGCTTTTGTGGCCGCCAGGAGCCAAATCCACGGCTCTGCAGGGGCTTCCCGCGGGCTCGGGGCCTCTCTCAGGCATCCCCTGCTCAGGCTGGGCTCCTGCCGGGGCTGCAGGGGGGTCCCTGCTCCATCCCGGCCTCACCCACAGCGGTTCCTCGGCCTCCTGCCCGGCCCGGGACCCTCCGGGCCCGCTCCTCGCCCGACATTTTGGGGAAACCTCCGGGGGGCTTCGCTTTCCCCTCAGAGACCCTTTATATACCCAGCGCAGAGCCCGCCCCTCGCTCCCATTGGCTGATTTTCCCGCTCAAAGCCCACCGCTCGTTCTGATTGGCTGAGCTTCCCGCCACTCCTCGATCCCGTGCGCTGATTGGTCAGAGCGGCGCTGAGGGGCGATCCCGCCTCAGCCCCACATCGCTTCGATTCCCCCAAAACGCGAAATCGGCCCCAAATCCCCTCGGCTGAGCGGAGCGCGGGACCGGATTTGGGCAGAAAAGCCCCGAAATCGTTTTCCTAAGGAGGAATCGAACCAAAGTGAGGTGGGACCCCGCAGCAGCAGCGCCTCTGTGCCGCCCCAGCTGCAGCCCTCGCTGGCTGCTCGAGGCTGCTGGGCAGACTGGGAGCACTGGGAGCACTGGGAAGGGGCCCCGGCTCGGGCCCAGCCCCCGGGGCAGCCCCAGGGCAGCTCCAAGGCTCCGCCAGCCGGGATGGAACGTGGCAGGGGGAGCAGGGCAAGGGACCGGGCTGCCGGAGCCCAGGGGACACGAGGAGGGGAAAGAACAAGCTTTTGTTGCAAAAGTTAAGAAAGTAGTGCTCTGAAATACAATGGCAGGATTGTCAGTGTAAATACTGAGATAATCACACAGGGACATCTCACAGAATGCTCTGCCTTGGAAGGGACCCACAAGGATCGAGTCCAGCCCTTAAGGGAAGGGCCCCTGTGGGGTTAAACCCCAACTTTGGCATCACTGGCAGCAGAGCTCCTGTGGAAACACCTGAGTTACAGCTGTATCCATTATATATACATATACCTCTGTACAAGTTATTATCTGCATTATAAACACGAGTTTCACTTTTCTTCATATTATCTCCTCTTCCTGGAGCTTCGTCTCCAGGAGACCGGGAACCAAGGTGACCCCAGAGGGGGCACTGAGTGACCCCAGAGCAGGCACTGAGTGACCCCAGAGCGGGCACTGAGTGACCCCAGAGCGGGCACTGAGGTGACCCCAGAGCAGGCACTGAGTGACCCCAGAGCGGGCACTGAGTGACCCCAGAACAGTCACTGAGGTGACCCCAGAACAGGCACTGAGGTGCCCCTGAGGCTCAGAGCAAGGCAGACGCTGTGCCTGAGGAAGGACATCCCCGTGCTGGGGAAGAGGCGACGCTGTCACTGCCCAGCGTGGAGAAGAAGCTTTGTCCATGCCCTGTTACAGCACAGTTTGGGCCCTGCTGCAGATAAAGGGCATTGGATTGGAGCAGAACGTGCTGCAGAATTTACTCTCAGCCAGGTACACGCACTCAGCATTGCCCAGGACAGGAACCCTGCAAGGAGGAGCAGAGACAGCGCTGGCATCACAGCAGGACCCGTTGTGCCCCCGTGCCCCCCAGGCCCTGCCCGTGCCCCCAGGCCCTGCCCGTGCCCCCCAGGCCCTGCCCGTGCCCCCCAGGCCCTGCCCGGCTCCCCGGGACTCACGAGGAGTTGAAGCTGCTGCCGTCCACCCACTGCAGCCCCTGGCCCCGTCTGCGCAGCCCGAGCCAGAAATCGATGTTGCAGCTGAAGATGAAGAGGAATTCCTGGGAAGGAGAGAGGAGCCGGCAGTGGGAGCTGCAGCCCCGGCCCAGGAGCCCCCCAGGTTCCCCTCTGCCACCCCACAGCCCCCGCAGCCCCTCACTCACCATTTCCTCATCCCTGGGCACGGCCAGGGAGGCCCCGAGCTCGGAGCACCGAGCCTGACCCTGATCCCAGGTCCCCTGATCCCTCGAGAGGAAGTAGCAGCGCCCGCGGTACCCGACCCAGCCCTGGGGACAGGCCAGCAGCACCGGAGCCCCAGGAACAACCGGGGTGTCTCTGTGTCCTCCCCCTGCAGAGGGAAGGGGAGAAGGTGCGAGGATTGCCCTGCACAGGCAGCAGGGACCCCGCTCTGCCCCGAGGGGCTGCGCCGAGGCAGCTGCCCCTCCCTTACCTGAGTGCACAGCCAAGGCCAGCCCCAAAGCCAGGGCCAGGAGCAGGAGCAGAACCAGCAGCAGCAGGGTGAGCAGGGGATGGGATCCGAAGCACGCACCTGGAGCAGGAAAGAGCCACTGGTGGCACTGGCCTGGGCTGGGGGCAGCCGGGGCTGTCGGGCCCTGCCCAGGCCAGAGCCTGGAACCAGCCCCAGCCCTGGCAGCGCCGTGCTCCTGGGCTGGCACTGAGCCCTCCCTGCAGGCCACAGCGCTGCCCTGCACTCACCCACAAATCCTCCGAGGGCTCTCTTCTGTTTATTCCTGGCTGCTGATGCATCCCGGGTTATATTATATTATATTATATTATATTATATTATAT
>JAMPIT010000203.1:0-20973 GCA_026261815.1 Monarcha castaneiventris obscurior | reverse complement strand
TCCCTTTGGGATTTGGGGTCTGAGGATGGGTCCCTTTGGGATTTGGGGTCTGAGGATGGGTCCCTTTGGGATTTGGGGTCTGAAGATGGGTCCCTTTGGGATTTGGGGTCTGGGTCCCTTTGGGATTTGGGATCTGGGGGGTGGGTCCCTTTGGGATTTGGGATTTGGGGTCTGGGTCCCTTTGGGGTCTGGGGTCTGGGTCCCTTTGGGATTTGGGGTCTGAGGGTGGATCCCTTTGGGATTTGGGGTCTGAGGGTGGAGGATGACCCCCGGCAGGGCGAGAAGAACCACGGCTTCGACGTCCTCTACCACAACATGAAGCACGGGCAGATCTCCACCAAGGAACTCGCCGACTTCGTCCGGGAGAGGTACCCGGCCTTGGGGACAGCCTGGGGTGGGGAAGGGGCTCCCCAAAATCCCTGAGGGGCGTCCCCAAAATCGCAGCTCCATCCCAAAGCCCCCTCCCCGCCATCCTTAGGGCTGCCATCGAGGAGAACTACGCCAAGGCCATGGTGAAGCTGTCGAAGATGGCCACCAACGGGACCCAGCTGGGGTACGGGGTCTGGGGGCTTGTTGGGGGGGGGGTCTGGGGCACCTCGAGGCGGTTTTTGGGGTCCCCCCTGACCCTGGGCACGGCCCCCACCCAGGACTTTCGCTCCGCTCTGGGAGGTTTTCCGCATCTCCTCGGACAAGTTGGCCCTGTGCCACCTGGAGCTGATGAAGAAACTGCACGAGCTCATCAAGGAGATCTCACGCTACGGCGAGGAGCAAGGCCGGGTGCACAAAAAGGTACCCGGCTCCTTCCCTTCCTCCTGCCCCCCTCTCTCTGTGGCATCCCTGGCCACCTCGTGGTGCCCAGCTCGTTGCCCACCTTGCCCAGTCCAAGGAGGAGGTGTCGGGGACGCTGGAGGCCGTGCAGTTGCTGCATGGGGTGGCTCAGCTGCTGCCCAAGTCCAAGGAGAGCTACCACAGCAAGTGCCAGGAGTACGAGAGGCTGCGCAAGGAGGGCACCAGCCAGAAGGAGATCGACAAGGTGACCCCCTCTGTGCCCCCTCAGGTGGTCCCTGTGCCCTCTCAGGTGGTCCCTGTGCCCCCCCGAGTGTCCCTGTGCCCCCTCAGGTGGTCCCTGTGCCCCCCTGAGCATCCCTGCGCCCTCTCAGGTGGTCCCTGTGCCCCCTCAGGTGGTCCCTGTGCCCCCTCAGGTGGTCCCTGTGCCCCCCCGAGAGTCCCTGTGCCCCCTCAGGTGGTCCTTGTGCCCTCTCAGGTGGTCCCTGTGCCCCTCTGAGCATCCCTGTGCCCCCTCAGGTGGTCCCTGGGTCCTTTCAAGCATCCCTGTGCCCCCTCAGGTGGTCCCTGTGCCCCCCGCGCGTCCCTGCGCCCTCTCAGGTGGTCCCTGGGTCCTCTCTACCCCCTCAGGTGGTCCCTGTGCCCTCTCAGGTGGTCCCTGTGCCCCCCCGAGCATCCCTGTGCCCCCTCAGGTGGTCCCTGTGCCCCCCCAAGCATCCCTGTGCCCCCCCCAAGCATCCCTGTGCCCCCTCAGGTGGTCCCTGTGCCCCCTCAGGTGGTCCCTGTGCCCCCTCAGGTGTGGTCTCTGTCTTCCCATCCCTTCCTTGGTGGTCCCTGTGCCCCCCACTCTGGTCCCCGTCCCCTCGCTGTGGTTCTCGTTCCTCCTCCCCAGTGCTCCCTGTCACCTCCCCTTTGTGGTCCTTGTGCCTTCCCTGGTGAGTCTTGAGCTTCCCTTGATGGTCCTGTTGTCCCACAGTGATCCCTGGCCCCTCTGGATGATCCCTGGCCCCTCCTTGATGGTCCCTGTCCCCTCTGGATGGTTCCTGTCTCCTCTGGATGATCCCTGTCTCCTCCCTGGTGTCCCTATTCCCACCCCAGGAGGTCCCTGTCCCCTCCCTGATGATCCCTGACTGTTCTGGATGGTCCCTGTCCCCTCTGGATGGTCCCTGTCCCCTTCCTGGTGGTCTCTGTCATTCTCCTGGATGGTCCCTGTCCCCTCCCTGTGGTCCCTGTCCCTCTGAATGGTCTCGATCCCTTCCTTGATGATCCCTGTCCCCTTCCTGACGATCCCCATCATTCCTGTGGACGCTCCCTGTCCCCTCTGGCTTCTCCCTGTCCCCTCTGGGATGCTCCCTGTTCACCCTGGATGATCCCTGTTCCTCCTGGACAATCCCTGTCCCCCCCTTGTACGATCCCTGTTCCCCGCTGGATGATCCCTGTCCCCCTGGCTGCTCCCTGTCCCCTTTGGATGATCCCTCCTTCCCCTGGACAATCCCTGTTCCCCTCTGGGATGATCCCTGTTCCCCCTGGCTGTCCCCTGTCCCCCTGGATGATCCCTGTTCCCCGTTGGATGATCCCTGTTCCCCCCTGGCTGCTCCCTGTCCCCTCTGGCTGCTCCCTGTCCCCTCTGGATGACCCCTGTCCCCTTTGGATGATCTTTGTTCCCTCCTGGCTGTCCCTGTTCCCCCCTGGCTGTCCCCTGTCCCCCTGGACAATCCCAGTCCCCCCTGGATGATCCCAGTCCCCCCTGGATGATCCCTGTCCCCTTTGGATGATCCCTGTTCCCTCTGGGATGATCCCTGTTCCCCCTGGATGACCCCTGTCCCCCCTGGCTGCTCCCTGTCTCCCCTTGTACAATCCCTGTCCCCTCTGGACGATCCCTGTCCCCCTGGCTGTTCCCTGTCCCCCTGGACAATCCCTGTCCCCCTCTGGACAATCCCCGTCCCCTCTGGGATGACCCCTGTCCTCCTGGCTGTCCCCTGTCCCCCTGGATGTTCCCTGTTCCCCCCTGGATGATCCCTGTCCCCCCTGGATGACCCCTGTCCCCCTTGGACAATCCCTGTCCCCTCTGGATGATCCCTGTTCCCTCTGGGATGATCCCTGTTTCCCCCTAGACAATCCCTGTCCCCCTGGATGACCCCTGTCCCCTCTGGGATGACCCCTGTCCCCCTGGATGACCCCTGTCCCCTTTGGATGACCCCTGTCCCCCTGGATGACCCCTGTCCCCTTTGGATGACCCCTGTCCCCCTGGATGACCCCTGTCCCCCCTGGCTGTTCCCTGTCCCCCTGGATAATCCCTGTCCCCTTTGGATGACCCCTGTCCCCCTGGATGACCCCTGTCCCCCCTGGCTGTCCCATCCCCGTTCCCGTTCCCGGTTCCCGGCTGCAGGCGGAGCTGAAGTCCCGGAAGGCGGGCGAGGCTCTGCGCAGGGCGGTGGAGAAATACAACGCTGCCCGCGCCGACTTCGAGCAGCGCATGCTGGACTCGGCCGTGGTGGGCACCGGTGCCATCGGGGTGGGATGGGATTGGGATTGGGAAGGGATGGGATTGGGAAGGGATGGGCACCGGTGGCATCGGGATGGGATGGGCATTGATGGGATTTGGGAACAAATGGGCATTGATGGGATCTGGGAAGGGATGGGCACTGATGGGATTGGGAAGGGATGGGATTGGGAAGGGGTGGGATTGGGAAGGGATGGGCACCATTGGGATTTGGGAAGGGGTGGGCATTGATGGGATCAGGAAGAGATGGGCATTGATGGGATCGGGAAGGGATGGGCACAGCTGGGATGTGGGCAGGGATGGGCACTGATGGGATTTGGGAAGGGGTGGGCACCTGGGGACATGTCAGCCTCCTTGGGGACATCCCACCCATCCCAAACCCCATTCCCTGCCAGCCTGGGGCCATCCCACCCATCCCAAACCCCATTCCATGCCCACACACCATTCCCTGGGGACATCCCAAACCCATTCCCTGTCAGCCTGGGGCCATCCCACCCATCCCAAACCCCATTCCCTGCCCATTTCCCCATCCCTGGGACCACCCCCCCATTTCCTGACCCCCCGTTTTCCCCACCCCAGCGCTTCCAGGAGGTGGAAGAAGCCCACTTGAGGCACATGAAGGGGCTCATCGGCTCCTACTCGCACTCCGTGGAGGACACCCACGTCCAGATCGGCCAGGTGAGCCCCCAGTGGGCTGTGATCCCCTCCCCATTCCCATTTTCCTTCTTGTGCCAGCTTTGGCCAAAATCTAGCAATTTATCCTGATGCCTTTCCTGGTCTTGAAAATCAAGAGGCGAACACGGTTAGAAGGGGAAAAAGGGTTTTACCTTGGTATTTATTGTAAGGATCCTTAGGTGCACCAGGAGCAGGTCGAACACACCTCTGTGCACCCCCCCATCCCCAGCTCAAAGTCCCTTCTTCTAGATCTGGTCTTACATTCTAGGTCTTACTAATTAGCATATCTATCAAATATTCCCCAGTGAGAGGCTCAAATGAGCCCCCCCTCCCAAGGAACCTTCCCCTGGATGGTTCTAGCTTAGTTTACAAAATGTGTTCTGGAGAGGACCTTGGGCTCTGGGCACCCTGGCACCCAAACTACGAAGCCTCTAAAATGTTTTAGTCTCTGAGCTTTAACAAACAAGTCCAAGAATGTAGGCAAAAAGCACCAAGAATACAGAAGTTGCAAAAAAAGGTGTAACAGGGGTAGAAAAGAAAAGACAAAATTCATCATGGCATCATCCTCTGGGAGAAAGTCAGGTCACCACCACCCTTCCCCCGACCAGGTTTGGGGAAAAAAAAAATCCTTGAAGGAAAGTGAAGGAGATAAAACCTATTTATTAATAAACACACAGGAAAAGGATAATAATACTAAATAGTAAAACCTCTCACTATAACGAGAAAACCTGGGGAGAAATTGGAGTCCTCTCCTAGGTGTGATCCCTCCTCCTCGGAGCTGCTGTGGGGGGTGGCCTTAGGCCACAAGAAAAGTTCTCCTGATGTGTTCTGATGTTGTTGAAACAGTCCAGAAGAGGGAAAAAAGGGGAAAAAATAAAAACCTCACCAAAGCCCTAGGAAACACACAGGAGAAAAAAAGGAAGGAAAAAAAAAAACCCCAAAATCTGGCTGAAGAGAAAGGCAGGGAGCTCTCTCTCCGTGCTACCGCTGGAGAACGCAGAGGAGTCTCCATCTCTGTGTCCTTGGGAACTTGCTTTGAAAAGTTCTTTTTTTTTTTTTTTTTTTTTGGGGGGTTTGGTTTTTTTGGGGGGTTTTTGGGTTTTTTTTTTGTTTTTTTCGGTATTTTTGGGGTTTTTTTGGGGTTTTTTTGGGTTTTTTTTGGTTTTTTTGTGGGGTTTTTTTGTGTTTTTTTGGGTTTTTTGGTTTTTTTGGGGTTTTTTTGTTTTTGGTTTTTCTTGGTTTTTTTTGTTTGTTTGTTTGGTTGGTTTTTGGTTTTTTGGTTTTTTTTTTTTTTTTGTTTTTGTTTTTTTGTTTTCTCCTCCCTTCTCAAGCTCAGTTGAAAAAGCACAAAATGAATTTTTCGGCGCGGAGCCGTGCTGGGGGATCCACATCCTGGAGTCACCCCGAGACACCTCTTCATTCCCCATCCCTTTTCCCTGTTGGTTTTCCCCCTCTCCCTGCCCCTTCCAGGTGCACGAGGAGTTCAAGCAGAACGTGGAGAACATCGGCACCGAGCTGCTGCTCCGGAGGTTCGCCGAGAGCAAGGGCACGGGCACAGAGCGGCCAGGTGAGGCTGGGGATCCCGGGTGGATCCCGGGTGGATCCCAGATGATCTCAGATGGATCCTGGGTGGGTCCCAGGTGGATCCCGGGTGGATCCTGGGTGGGTCCTGGGTGGATCACGGTTGGGTCCTGGATGATCCTGGATGGATCCCAGATGGAGCCTGGATGATCCCAGATGGAGCCTGGGTGATCGCGGGTGGATCCTGGATGATCCCAGACGGATCTGGATGATCCCGGATGGATCCTGGATGACCTCAGATGGATCCTGGGTGGGTCCTGGGTGGATCCCAGATGGAGCCTGGATGATCCCGGATGATCCTGGGTGGATCCTGGGTGGGTCCCGGGTGGATCCTGGGTGATCCCAGATGGATCTGGATGATCCCGGATGGGTCCCAGGTGGGTCCTGGATTATCCTGGATGGATCCCAGATGGAGCCTGGATGATCCCGGGTGGATCCTGGGTAGATCCTGGATGGATCCCAGATGGACCCTAGATGATCCTGGGTGGATCCGCGTGGATCCTGGGTGGATCCCGGATGATCTCAGATGGATCCAGGATGGATCCCGGGTGGGTCTCAGGTGGGTCCCGGGGGATCCCGGATGATCCCGGATGGATCTGGATGATCCCGGATGGATCCCGGATGGATCCCGGGTGATCCTGGATGGATCCCGGATGGATCCCGGATGATCCTGGATGGATCCCGGATGGATCCCGGATGATCCTGGATGGATCCCGGATGGATCTGGATGATCCCGGATGGATCCCGGATGGATCCCGGGTGATCCTGGGTGGATCCTGGATGACCCTGGATGATCCTGGATGGATCCTGGGTGATCCCGTCTGAATCCTGGATGGATCCCGGGCGATCCCAGATGATCCCGGATGGATCCTGGGTGGGATCATCCCCGATGATCCCGGATGGATCCTGGGTGATCCTAGGTGGATTCCGGATGGATCCAAGATGGATCCCAGATGGATCCCGGCTGATCTTGGCTAGATCCTGGATGGATCACAGGTGATCCCGGATGGATCCCAGATGGATTCTGGATGGATCCTGGGTGGGATCATCCCGGATGGATCCTGGATGGATCCCAGATGGGATTATCCTGGATGATCCCGGATGGATCCCAGATGGATCCCGGCTGATCCTGGCTGGATCCCGGCTGATCCTGGCTGGATCCCGGCTGATCCCGGCCGATCCCAGCTGGATCCCGGCTGATCCTGGCTGGATCCCGGCTGATCCCGCCTGGATCCCGGCTGATCCCGGCTGATCCCGCCTGGATCCCGGCTGATCCCGGCTGGATCCCGGCTGATCCCGGCCGATCCCAGCTGGATCCCGGCTGATCCCGCCTGGATCCCGGCTGACCCCTCTCTCCATGGCAGGAGCGCTGGATTTCGACGAGTACCGGCTGGCCCCAGCGCAGGAAGGCAAGTACGTCCGCATCCAGCTGGGAATTCCGGGCGCTGCGGGGGCTCTTCCTCACCCTCTGCCCGCTTTTCCCAGGACCCAAGAGGAGCCGGAGCAAAGCGTTCCGGATCCCGGGCCTGAGCCGTAAGGAGCGGGAGCGTGATGCTGTGTAAGGGCCTGAATCCTGAATCCCTGAATCCCTGAATCCTGGCATTCCTGAATCCCTGAATCCCTGAATCCTGGATCCCTGAATCCTGGCATTCCTGAATCCTGGCATTCCTGAATCCCTGAATCCTGGCATTCCTGAATCCCTGAATCCTGAATCCCTGAATCCTGAATCTCTGAATCCTGAATCCCTGAGTCCCGGTGTCCCTGAATTCCTGAATCCTGAATCTCTGAATCCTGAATCCCTGAATCCTGGCATCCCTGAATCCCTGAATTCCTAAATCCCTTAATCCTGGCATTCCTGAATCCCTGAATCCCTGAATCCTGAATCCCTGAATTCCTGAATCCTGGCGTCCCTGAATCCCTTTATCCCTGAATCCTGGCATTCCTGAATCCCTGAATCCCTGAATCCTGGCATTCCTGAATCCTGAATCCCTGAATCCCGGTGTCCCTGAATCCCTGAATGCTGGCATCCCTGAATCCTGGCATTCCTGCATCCCTGCACTCCCAGGTCCTGCATTCTGCATCCTTGAATTCCAACGTCCCCGAATTCCCATGTCCCCGAATTCCCACATCCCTGCATCCCCGAATTCCCACATTCCCTGAATCCCCGAATTCCCACATCCCTGAATTCCCATGTCCCTGAATTCCCACACCCCCGAATTCCCGCATCCCCGAATTCCTGCATCCCTGAATTCCCACATTCCCACGTCCCTGAATTCCCACGTCCCTGAATTCCCACATCCCTGCATCCCTAAATTCCCACGTCCTTGAATTCCCACATCTCTGCACCCCCAAATTCCTGCATCCCCAAATTCCCACATCCCCGAATTCCCACACCCCAACACCCCACACCCCTTCCCCACCCCTGACTCTCCCGCTGTCATTCCCCAGGGAATCTCCGGATAACGACCTCGTGAGTATCCCAGTCCCCCCCATCCCGGCTCCACCATTCCCAAACTGGGAGCACTGGGAATGTCCGGCCGTGTCCCCTCAGGGCTGCCCGGAGGTGGACGAGGACGGATTCACCGTGCGCCCGGACATCGCCCGCAGTATCCTTGGCGTGGGAGCGGGAAAAACAGGGAATTTCTGTGGGATCCCAGGGGAAATTCCAACCGGGAATTGCCTTGACTGTGGGGGGGGACTCAGGCGAGGCGGAAAATCCCGGCTGCTCCTCCAGCGATTCCGACTACGACGAGGACGAGCCCCGGAAATTTTACGTCCACATCAAACCGGTGCAGCCTCGGGAAGCGTCCGGCAGCGCCGAGGCCGCCGTGGAGCAGCTCAAGGCCACCGTGGGGAATCTCATCCTGGCTCCTGGTGGCATCGGGGTGAGCCTGGGGGGGTCCGTGAGGATTCCCGGGATTCCCGGGATTCCTGGGATGGCCTCATCCCTGTCCCCTTGGCTTGCAGGGCACCGTCAGGAGGCAGGCGTCCCGTGAGTGGCACCGCGGCGGCCCGGGGGTGGCACCGAGGCTGAGCCCTTCCTTGGGGTTATCCCGATATTCCTGAGATCCTGACATTCCTGAGATCCATTCCTTGGGGTTATCCCGATATTCCTGAGATCCTGACATTCCTGAGAACCCTTCCTTCGGGTTATCCCGATATTCCTGAGATCCTGACATTCCTGAGAACCCTTCCTTGGGGTTATCCCAATATTCCTGAGATCCTGACATTCCTGAGAGTTCCTTGGGGATATCCCGATATTCCTGAGATCCTGACATTCCTGAGATCCATTCCTTGGGGTTATCCTGATATTCCTGAGATCCTGACATTCCTGAGAGTTCCTTGGGGATATCCCGATATTCCTGAGATCCTGACATTCCTGAGATCCCTTGCTTGGGGTTATCCCGATATTCCTGAGATCCTGACATTCCTGAGAGTTCCTTGGGGATATCCCGGTATTCCTGAGATCCTGACATTCCTGAGATCCCTTCCTTGGGGATATCCCGATATTCCTGAGCCCCATTCCTTGGGGATATCCCGATATTCCTGAGAGCCCTTCCTTGGGGATATCCCGATATTCCTGAGATCCTGACATTCCTGAGATCCATTCCTTGGGGTTATCCCGATATTCCTGAGATCCTGACATTCCTGAGAGTTCCTTGGGGATATCCTGATATTCCTGAGATCCTGACATTCCTGAGATCCCTTCCTTGGGGTTATCCCGATATTCCTGAGATCCTGACATTCCTGAGATCCCTTCCTTGGGGTTATCCCGATATTCCTGACATCCTGACATTCCTGAGAACCCTTCCTTCGGGTTATCCCGATATTCCTGAGATCCTGGCATTCCTGAGAGCCAGTCCTCGGGGATATCCCGATATTCCTGAGATCCTTTCCTTGGGGTTATCCCGATATTCCTGAGATTCTTTCCTTGGGGATATCCCGATATTCCTTAAACCCAATCCTTGGGGTTATCCCGATATTCCTGAGATCCTGACATTCCTGAACCCCATTCCTTGGGGATATCCTGATATTCCTGAGACCCTGACATTCCTGAGGGCCCTTCCTTGGGGATATCCCAACATTCCTGAGATCCTGACATTCCTGAGATCCATTCCTTGGGGTTATCCCGATATTCCTGAGATCCTGATATTCCTGAGAGCCAGTCCTCGGGGATATCCCAACATTCCTGAGCCCCAATCCTTGAGGATATCCCGACATTCCTGAGATCCCGACATTCCTGAGAGCCCTTCCTTGGGGATATCTGGATATTCCTGAGATCCTGACATTCCTGAGAGTTCCTTGGGGATACCCTGACATTCCTGAGATCCATTCCTTGGGGACATCCTGACATTCCTTAAACCCAGTCCTTGGGGACACCCCATCCTTCCTGAGCCCCATTCCTTTGGGATATCTCGACATTCCTGAGCCCCAATCCTTGGGGATATCCCAACATTCCTGAGATCCATTCCTTGGGGACATCCCATCCTTCCTTAAACCCAGTCCTTGGGGAAATTTAATCCTTCCTGAGCCCCAATCCTTGGGGATATCCTGCCCTTCCCGAGCCCCATTCCTTGGGGACATCCCATCCTTCCTGACCCCCCTTCCCTGAGGACAGTCCCACCCTTCCCGAGCCCCATTCCTTGGGGCCATCCCACCCTTCCCGAACCCCATTCCCTGCCCACTTGCCACCCCCTGGGGCCATCCCACCCTTTCCCAAGACCCCTTCCTTGGGGACATCCCAATCTTCCTGAGCCCTGTCCTTCCTTAAGGACAGTCCCACCCTTCCCTAAACCCATTCCTTGGGGCCATCCCGCCCTTCCCGAGCCCCATTCCTTGGGGCCATCCCACCCTTCCTGAACCCCATTCCTTGGGACCATCCCGCCCTTCCCGAGCCCCATTCCTTGGGGCCATCCCACCCTTCCCTAAACCCACTCCTTGGGGCCATCCCACCCTTTCCCAAGACCCCTTCCTTGGGGACATCCCGCCCTTCCCGAACCCCATTCCTTGGGGCCCCCCATTCCTTGGGGCCATCCCACCCTTCCCGAACCCCATTCCCAGCCCACTTGCCACCCCCTGGGGCCATCCCACCCTTCCCAAGCCACCCTGGAGCTTCCCCGGTGTCTCCGTGCCCCCTCACGGTGCCGTCCCCCCGCAGGACACGCGGCATCCCTGACCCCGGCCCCGAGCGACGCCGACCCCGAGGGGCCGCCGGCGGCGGGTGAGGCTGGGCCGGGGGTCCTGGGGATGTGGGGTGGCTCAGGAATGTCAGGGTATCCCCAAGGAATGGGGCTCGGGAAAGGCGGGATGTCCCCAAGGAATGGGAGTCAGGAAGGGTGGGATGTGCCCAGAAAAAGGGGTTCAGCAAGGACGGGATGTGCCCAAGGATTGGGTTTAGGGAAGGGTGGGATGTCCCCAAGGGTTGGGTTTAGGGAAGGGTGGGATGTGCCCAAGGATTGGGTTTTGGGAAGGGTGGGATGTGCCCAAGGATTGGGTTTAGGGAAGGGTGGGATGTGCCCAAGGAATGAGGCTCAAGAAGAATGTGATGTCCCAAACGCTTTGTCCCCGGGGCTGCAGCGCCGTGTCCCCTCTCCCCACAGGTGACAGCGTGGGGAGGGGTCTCCCGGCGGCGCCAGCAAACAGGTACGGGGTGGGAGAAGGGGTTTGGGGTGCCGTGGGGTGGCCACCCCACATCTCTGGGGCTGGGGGGGGTCTCTGATCCACCCCTCTCTGTCCCCGTGGCAGCGGCCCCGGGAAGCCCCCCCAGGACACGCTGCCCTCGGCCGCTCTCTTCGGGCCCCCCTTGGAGTCGGCGTTCGAAGGGGAGGAATTCCCGGGTGAGGATTTGGGGTGCTGTGGGATGGGGACCCCTCCCCTTTTTAGGATTTGCGGGGGGAGGCCAAGCTCTGACCGGGGCTATCCCGCAGCTCCCCGCTCCTACGTCCTCACCTCGTCCTCGTCTCCTTTCTCCTCCTCGTCCCCGGAGAACGTGGAGGACTCGGGGCTGGACTCGCCCTCTCACCCCGCTCCCGGACCCTCCCCGGACTCCCGGCCCTGGACCCCGCAGCCGGGGACACCCCAGAGCCCCCTCCCCAAACCGGACCCACCGCTGCCCAGCACCGCCTGGGCCCCCCGGCCCCGCAGCCCCTCCGGCCGCCTCCCCGAGCCCCCCAACTTCGCCGTTTTCAGCGGCCCCGGCGCCGAGGGGCTTTGGGGGGACGGGGGGGCCGCGGCCCGGGGGCGCAGCCGCTGCCTCAGCGGCCCCGCCCCACGAGAAGCCCCCTCCCCAGACCCTTTTGGGGAGCCCCCGGCTTGGGGCAGACCCCGCAGCCCCGGTGGGGAGCAGCCCCCCCTGACTCGTCCTTCCTCCAACTCGGCCTCCTCCTCATCCTCGTCGCCGGCCCCCCCGAGCGGGGGGGAGTCCTCCAGCCCCTCTCCCTGGAGCTGCCCGGGGCCGGGGCTGAGGCGGGGCGAGGGGGGCTCGGCGGGGACGCCCCCGTTGCACTCGGAGCCGGGTGAGTGGCGAGGGGGGAGCTGCCCCACATTGCCCCTGAATCTGCCCCACATTGCCCCCGTGACCCCACATTGCCCCTGAATCTGCGTCCCATTGCCCCTGAATCTGCCCCACATTGCCCCTGAATCTGCCCCACATTGCCCCTGAATCTGCCCCACATTGCCCCGTGGCCCCCATTGCCCCTGAATCTGCGCCCCATTGCCCCTGAATCTGCCCCACATTACCCTTGTGACCCTCCATTGCCCCTAAATCCGTCCCCCATTGCCCCTGTGACCCCCATTGCTCCTAAATCCACCCCCATTGCCCCTAAATCCACCCACATTGCCCCTAAATCCGCCCCCTCTTGCCCCTAAATCCGCCCCCATTGCCCCTAAATCTGCCCCACATTGCCCCTGAATCTGCCCCACATTGCCCCTGTGACCCCACATTGCCTCTAAATCTGCCCCACATTGCCCCTGAATCTGCCCCGTACTGCCCCTAAATCTGCTCCCCACTGCCCCTGTGATCCCATATTGCCCCTGTGACCCCCATTGCACCTAAACCTGCCCCACATTGCCCCGTGACCCTCCATTGCACCTAAACCTGCCCCACATTGCCCCTAAATCTGCCCCCCCATTGCCCCATGACCCCCATTACCCTTAAATCTGCCCCACATTGCCCCTAAATTCGCCCCAAATTGCCCCTAAATCCGCCACCATTACCCCTAAATCCGCCCTTCATTGCCCCTGAATCTACCCCACATTTCCCCTAAATTGGCCCCGATTACCCCTAAATCCGCCCCCTATTGCCCCTAAATCTGCCCCCTATTACCCCTGTGACCCACATTACCCCTAAATCTGCCCCCATTGCCCCTAAATCTGCCCCCCATTAAACGCCTGGATCCGGGGGGAGGGGGTCCTGGATCCTGGGAGGGCGTCCTGGATCCCGAGGGGGCTATCATGGATCCTGGGGGGTAGTCCCGGATCCCGGGATGGGGGGGATCCTGGATCCCTGAGGGGTTCCTGAGTCCCGGGGGTGGTCCTGGATCCTGGGGGGGTCCTGGATCCCGGGGGGATTCCTGCATCCCGTGGGGGGTCCCGGATCCCGGGAGCGATCCTGAATCCCTGGGGGGTGGTCCTGGATCCCGGGGGGGCGATCCTGGATCCGGAGGGGGGTCCTGGATCCCGGGGGGGCGATCCCGAATCCCGGGGGTGGGGAGTCCTGGATCCCGGGGCTTTCTCCTCACCCCCTGCCCCCCTTTGTGCCCCCCCAGATTCCGGCCCCCCCTGGCCCAGCGCAGCCCCCCGGGACGTTCCTCTCGTGGCCCCCCCGCGCCGCTCCCGCACCAAGCGGCCTCCGGCCGGGCCGGGCAGCAACAGCGACCTGGTGCGGGGGGCCGGGGGCTGCGGGACCCCCGGGGCTGGGGGAGACCCCCGGGAGGGGCGGGGAGCCGGGCTGGGGGAGACCCCCGGGAGGGGCGGGACCCCCGGGAGGGGCGGGGAGCCGGGCTGCGGGACCCCCGGGAGAGGCGGGGAGCCGGGCTGCGGGACCCCCGGGGCTGCGGGAGACCCCCGGGCTGGGAGGGACCCCTGGGCTGAGGGATCCCGGGCTGGGGGAGACCCTCGGGAGGGGCGGGGAGCCGGGCTGCGGGACCCCCGGGATTCGGGACCCCTGGGATTCGGGACCCCTGGGCTGTGGGACCCCCGGGCTGGGGCTTCCCGGGGCTGCCAAGGTGGGAATGGAAAGGGGGAATTGGGAGGAGATTCCCTGGGGGGAGGCGGGTGATGGAGTGGGATGTGGGGATTCAGGTATTTGGGGATTCAGGGGCGCAGGAATTCAGGGGATGTGGGGATTCGGGACTTCGGGAATGCCGGGTGCA
Organism: Monarcha castaneiventris obscurior; assembly: GCA_026261815.1. Classification (NCBI taxonomy): domain Eukaryota; kingdom Metazoa; phylum Chordata; class Aves; order Passeriformes; family Monarchidae; genus Monarcha; species Monarcha castaneiventris. Next base: position 7,056 of record JAMPIT010000203.1, on the reverse strand, counting down.
GGGATGTAGAGTTTGGGAATGTGGGGTGCAGGATTTAGGGATGCAGGGATGCAGGGATGTGGAATTCAGGAATGCAGGGACGCAGGATTGGGAATTCTGGGATACAGGGATGCAGGATTTGAGAATTCAGGGCTGCAGGGATGTGGAATTCAGGGATACAGGGAAGCCGGATTTGGGAATTCAGGGAATTCGGGGATACAGAGATGTGGAATTCAGGGATACAGGGGCACAGGATTTGGGAATTTGGGGCTGCAGGGACGCCGGATTTGGGAATTCAGGGAACTCGGGGCTGCAGGGATGCTGGATTTGGGAATTCAGGGAATTTGGGGCTGCAGGGACGCCGGATTTGGGAATTCAGGGAATTCAGGGATACAGGGACGCCGGATTTGAGAATTCAAGGATACAGGGACGCCGGGATTTGGGAATTCAGGGGTACAGGGACGCCGGGATTTGGGAATTCAGGGATACAGGGATGACAGATTTGGGAATTCGGGGCTGCAGGGGCACAGGATTTAGGAATTCAGGGCTGCAGGGCTGCAGGATTTGGGAACTCGGGGATACAGGGATGTGGAATTTAGGGATACAGGGACGCTGGGATTTGGGAATTCAGGGATACAGGGACACCAGATTTGGGAATTCAGGGAATTCAGGGATGCAGGGACCCGGATTTGGGAATTCAGGGAATTCAGGGCTACAGGGACGCCGGGATTTGGGAATTCAGGGAATTCAGGGCTACAGGGACGCCGGGATTTGGGAATTCCGGGAATCCGGGCACACCCACACCCACCCCGCGTTGCCTCCGCAGTCGCGCTCGCTGAGCCCCTCGCCCTCCTGGAGCTGCGGCCCCTCGCACTCGGCGCCCGCCAGCCTGGGCGAGCGCGGCTTCTTCTCGGTGGCCCCGCCGGCCCTTGGTGGGTGCCAGGGGGATTTTGGGGGGCCGGGTGGGGGGTCCCAGGCGCTCCCTAACCCCACCGGGGGCGATTTTGGGGGGCCGGGTGGGGGGTCCCAGGCGCTCCCTGACCCCGCCAACTCTCGGTGGGTGCCAGGGGAGGGATTTTGGGGGGCCGGGTGGGGGGTCCCAGGCGCTCCCTGACCCCGCCGGCGCTCGGTGGGTGCCAGAGGGGGGATTTTGGGGGGCCGGGTGGGGGGTCGCAGGCGCTCCCTGACCCCGCCGCCCCCTGCCCAGGGCTGTCGCGCGGCCCCAGCCCCGTGGTGCTGGGCTCGCAGGACGCGCTGCCGGTGGCCACGGCCTTCACCGAGTACGTGCACGCCTATTTCAAGGGGCGCGACGCCGACAGGTACCGGGGAGGGAAAGGGAAAGGGAAAGACAAGGGCAAGGGAAAGGGAAAGGAAAGGGAAAGGGAAAGGGAAAGGGAAAGGTGTGGGGAGGGTCTCGGGGGGCTCCCCCCCCCCCCCCCCGGCTGCTGTGACCGGCCTGGGGATGTGGGAGTTCAGGAATGTGGGGATGTGGGGATATGGGGATGTGGGATTCGGGGATACAGGGATGTGGGATTTGGGGATACGGGGATGTGGGGTTCGGGGATACAGGGATGTGGAACTCAGGGATACAGGGATGCTGGATTTCGGAATTCGGCGCTGCAGGGATGCAGGATTTGGGAATTCAGGGATACAGGGACATGGAATTCAGGGATACAGGGACATGGAATTCAGGGATACAGGGACACAGGACTGGGAATTCGAGGCTGCAGGGACGCCGCATTTGGGAATTCAGGGATACAGGGATGTGGAATTCAGGGCTGCAGGGATGCAGGATTTGGGAATTCGGGGCTACAGGGACGCCAGATTTGGGAATTCAGGGATACTGGGACGCAGGATCTGGGAATTCAGGGATGCAGGGACGCGGGATTTGGGAATTCAGGGATACAGGGATGTGGAATTCAGGGCTGCAGGGATGCAGGATTTGGGAATTCAGGGCTGCAGGGATGCAGGATTTGGGAATTCAGGGATACAGGGGCGCAGGATTTGGGAATTCAGGGCTACAGGGACACCAGATTTGGGAATTCAGGGCTGCAGGGACGCAGGATCTGGGAATTCAGGGATGCAGGGATGCGGGATTTGGGAATTCAGGGCTGCAGGGACGCCGGATTTGGGAATTCAGGGCTGCAGAGATGCAGGATTTGGGAATTCGGGGCTGCAGGGACGCCGGATTTGGGAATTCAGGGATACAGGGACGCGGGATTTGGGAATTCAGGGATGCGGGGATTTGGGAATTCGGGGCAGCAGGATTCCGGGGGTGCCCTGACCGCCGGCGTGTCCCCGGCAGCTGCCTGGTGAAGGTGACCGGGGAGCTGACCATGTCCTTCCCCGCCGGCATCGTGCGCGTCTTCAGCGGCCCCGCGGCGCCGCCCGTGCTCAGCTTCCGCCTCCTCAACGCCGCCGCCATCGAGCAGTTCCTGCCCAACGCCGAGCTGCTCTACAGGTGCGGGGATGGCCCGGGAGAGACCCGGGATAGCCCGAGAGAGAGGGGGGATAGCCCGGGATAGAGAGAGGGGATGGCCCGGGATAGAGAGAGGAGGGATGGCCCGGGAGAGAGTGGGAATGGCCCAGGAGAGACCCGGGATAGCCCGGGAGAGAGGGGGGATGGCCCGGGAGAGAGAGAGAGGGGATGGCCCGGGAGAGAGTGGGGATGGCCTGGGAGAGAGGGGGGATGGCCCGGGAGAGACCCGGGATGGCCCGGGAGAGAGGGGGGATAGCCCGGGAGAGAGAGAGAGGGGATGGCCCGGGAGAGAGGGGGGATGGCCTGGGAGAGAGGGGGGATGGCCCGGGAGAGAGAGAGAGGGGATGGCCCGGGAGAGAGTGGGGATGGCCTGGGAGAGAGGGGGGATGGCCCGGGAGAGACCCGGGATGGCCCGGGAGAGAGGGGGGATAGCCCGGGAGAGACCCGGGATGGCCCGGGAGAGAGCGGGGATAGCCCGGGAGAGACACGGGATGGCCCGGGAGAGAGGGGAGATGGCCCGGGAGAGACCCGGGATGGCCCGGGAGAGACCCAGGATGGCCCCAGAAAGAGCGGGGATGGCCCGGGAGAGACCCGGGATAGCCCCGGAGAGAGCAGGGATAGCCCGGGAGAGACCCGGGATGGCCCCGGAGAGAGCGGGGTTGGCCCGGGAGAGACCCGGGATGGCCCGGGAGAGAGCGGGGATGGCCCGGGAGAGAGAGAGGGGATGGCCCGGGAGAGAGAGGGGATAGCCCCGGAGAGAGGGGGGATGGCCCGGGAGAGAGCGGGGGCAGTGGTGGGGGGCGGGTTTTGGGGTGTCTGGGGGACACGGGGACCTTTGGAAGTGATGGATGCGGTGATGGGGGGCAGGTTTTGGGGTACGGGAGGGTGTCTGGGGGATGCAGGGACCTTGGGAATTGGTGGGGATGGGTTTTGGGGTGTCTGGGGGATGCAGGGACCCTGGGAATTGGTGGGGATGGGTTTTGGGGTGTCTGGGGGCACAGGGATCTTGGGAAGGTGTGGATGCGGTGATGGGGGCAGGTTTTGGGGTGCAGAGTGTCCCTGTTTTCCTGGGGATGCCCTCAGGAGCTGAGGGATGCAGCGATGGGGAGCTGACTTTGGGGTTCTGGGATTTTGGGGTTTTGGGCGTCCTGGGGGTGCAGCAGTGGGGAGCTGAGTTTTGGGGTTGTGGGGTTTTGGGGTTCTTGGGGTTGTGGGGTTTTGGGTTTCTGGGGTTTTGGGGTTGTGGGCATCCTGGGGGTGCAGGGATGGAGAGCTGAGTTTTGGGGTTGTGGGGTTTTGGGGTGCTTGGGGTTTTGGGCATCCTGGGAGCTGCTGGGTGCAGCAATGGGGAGCTGAGTTTTGGGGTTGTGGGGTTATGGGGTTTTGGGGTTCTGAGCATCCTGGGGGTGCAGGGATGGAGAGCTGAGTTTTGGGGTTCTGGGGTTTTGGGGTCCCGGGGTTTTGGGCATCCTGGGACTGCAGCGATGGGGAGCTGAATTTTGGGGTTCTTGGGGTTTTGGGCATCCTGGGGGTTCAGCAATGGGGAGCTGAGTTTTGGGGGTCTGGAGGTTTTGGGGTTCTTGGGTTTTTGAGGATCCTGGGGGTGCAACAAGAAGGAGCTGATTTTTTGGGATGCCGCCGGTCTGGCGCATCCTGTGCAGCAGGTTTGGAGCTGGGGCCGGGGCTGCGGGGTTTTTTGGGGTGGGGGGGAGTTACCCAGACCCCGCTGTGCCCCCTCTGCCCCCAGCGACCCCTCCCAGAGCGACCCCAGCACCAAGGACTTCTGGCTGAACATGGCAGCGCTGACCGGGCACCTGCAGAAACAGGCGGAGCAGAGCCCGGCCGCCTCCTACTACAACGTGGCCCTGCTCAAATACCAGGTGAACCTTTTGGGGGACCCCCTTCTGGGCACGGGAAAGGTCTCGGTGCCCCCCCCTAAATCCTCTTTTTGCCCCCTCGATGCCCCCCAAGTTCTCGCGGCTGGGCCCCGGCTCGGCGCCGCTGCGGCTCTGCGTGCGCTGGGACTGCGCGCCCGGGGCCACCCGGGTCAGCGTCGAGTACGGCTACAACGCGGCCGCCCTGGCACTGCCCGTGCCCCTCGCCAACGTCCACGTCCTGCTGCCCGTGGAGGAGCCCCTGACCAACCTGCGGCTGCAGCCCGCGGCCAGCTGGTAACGGGGCTGGCAAAGTGGGGAGGGGGTCAGGGGATTGGAACTGCAGCGGGGTGGGGGGTGTGGGGTTTGGGGTCCTGAATATCCTCCAGGGGTGGGGGGTGTGGGGTTTGGGTGGGGTGGGGGGTGCAGGGTCTGGGGTTCTGAACTTTCACAGGGTGGGGGTGTGGGGTCTGGGGTTCTGAACCTGGACAGGGTGGGAGATGCAGGGTCGGGGGTCCTGAACCTGGACAGGGTGGGAGATGAAGGGTCTGGGGTCCTGAAACCCCACAGGATGGGAGATGCAGGGTCTGGGGTCCTGAACCTGGACAGGGTGGGAGATGCGGGGTCTGGGGTCCTGAATCTTCTCCAGGGGTGGGAGATGGAGAGTCTGGGGTCCTAAAACCCCCCAAGGGTGGGAGATGCAGGGTCTGGGGTCCTGAACCTGGACAGGGTGGGAGATGCAGGGTCGGGGGTCTTGAACGTCCTTCAGGGGTGGGAGATGAAGGGTCTGGGGTCCTGAAACCCCACAGGATGGGAGATGCAGGGTCGGGGGTCCTGAACATCCTTCCCTGGAGTGAGAAATGGGGACCCTGGGGTGGGAAATGGGATCCTGGGGTGGGAGATGGGATCTTGGGGTGGGAAACAGGGACTCCGATGGGCTAAGGAAGGCAGAGAGGTGGGGCTGGCCGGAATGGGGTGGATTTTGGGGGTCGCAGGGGTTTGAGGACCCCCTCCCTTTTATCCCGGCAGGAACCTGGAGGAGAAGCGGCTGCTCTGGAAGCTGCTGGACGTTCCCGGTGCCCCGGGGCAGGGAGGTGAGGCCGGGCCCGCCCTGCTCGGACCGGGGGTGGGGGGCTCCGGGTCCGGACCGACCCCTCCCCAACCCCTCGCTGTGCCCCCCCCCCCCCAGGCTGTGGCCGGCTCTCGGCCAGCTGGGAGCCCCTGGGGGGGCCCAGTAAGCCCAGTCCCGTGGCCGCCCAGTTCAGCAGCGAGGGCAGCACCTTGTCGGGGGTGGAGGTGGAGCTGGCGGGGGCCGGGTACCGCATGTCGCTGGTCAAGAAGAGGTTTGCGACAGGTACGGGGTTTTGGGGAGGGTCCCGTCCCCACAGTTTTGGGGGGTGCGGGGTCTTCTCCCCATCCCCTGGGTGCTGGGGGAGCAAGGGGTTCCTTCCTTGGGGGTGCTGAGGGTCCTTTCCCTGCTCTTCGGGGTGCTCGGGGGTCCCTTTCCCACTCGGGGTCCCTTTTCTGCCCCTTGGGGTGCTCAGGATCCCTTCTTTGGGGTACTGAGGGTCCTTTCCCTTCTCCTTGGGGTGCTCGGGGGTCCCTTTCCTGCTCAGGGTCCCTTCCCTGCTCTTTGGGATGCTTGGAGTCCCTTCTCTGGGGTGCTGAGGGTCCTTTCCCTGCTCTTTGGGGTACACAGGGGACCCCTTCCCCTTCGGGGTCCCTTCCCTGGGATGCTCAGGGTCCTTTCCCTTCTCCTTGGAGTGCTCGGGGGTCCCTTTCCTGCTCAGGGTCCCTTCCCTGGGGGTACTGAGGGTCCCTTCCCTGCTCTTTGGGGTGCTTGGAGTCCCTTCTCTGGGGTGCTCAGGGTCCCTTCCCTGAGGTGCTGAGGGTCCTTTCCCTGCTCTTTGGGGTGCCCGGGGTTCCCTTTCCTGCTTGGGGTCCCTTCCCAGGAGCACACAGGGGTCCCTTTTCTTCCTCTGGGGGAGCTCGGGGGTCCCTTTTCTGCTCGGGGTCCCTTCCCTGGGGTGCTGAGGGTCCTTTCCCTGCTCTTTGGGGTGCTTGGAGTCCCTTCCCTGGGGTGCTGAGGGTCCTTTCCTTGCTCTTTGGGGTACACAGGGGTCCCTTTCCCACTCGGGGTCCCTTCCCTGGGGCTCCTTGGAGTGCTTGGGGGTCCCTTTCCTGCTTGGGGTTCCTTTTCTGCCCCTGGGGGTGCGCAGGGTCCCTTCCCTGGGGTGCTGAGGGTCCTTTCCCTGCTCTTTGGGGTGCTCGGGGTTCCCTTTCCCACGCGGGGTCCCTTTCCCTGCCCTTTGGGGTGCTCAGGTTCCCATCCCCAGGGGTTCCTCCGTGCACCCCATGACCCCGAGATGCTGAAATCCCTTTCCAGAGGCTCCCTTCAATCCTGAGGGGGTGTGGGGTCCCTTCTCCACCACCCCAAAACTTCCCCCCTCCCTGGCAACGCCCGAGGTCACCCGGTTTGTGCGGGCAGTGCCCGTCCCGTGCCAGGGCCGGTCCCTCCTCCCTGCCCACCTTTCCTCCGCAGGGATTTACCTGGCGGGGTCCTGAGCCGCCTCCCGACCCCCCCGAGCCCCCCCCGGGCTTCTCCCGTGGTCGTGTGAACTGGAAAACGCTGGCTGGAGGCGGGATGGGGAGGAAAGGGGCTTTTCCTCTTCCTCTTCCTCCTCCTCCTCCTCCTCCCGTCCCTGCTCTGTCGCTGTCCCCTCG
>JAMPIT010000202.1:0-41005 GCA_026261815.1 Monarcha castaneiventris obscurior | reverse complement strand
GAGGGGAGGGGGAAAAATGGGGGGAAAAGGGGAAAAAATCGGAAAAATCAGGAAAAAAACGAGGAAAAATCGGGGAAAAATCAGGAAAAAATCGGAAAAAAAAATGGAAAAAATTGGGGAAAAATCAGGAAAAAACAAGGAAAAAATCAGGAAAAATCAGGAAAAAACAGGGGAAAAAATGAAAAAAACAGGAAAAAAATCAGGGAAAAATCGGGAAAAAATCAGGGAAAAATCGGGAAAAACTGGGAAAAAATCAGAAAAAAATCGGGAAAAAATCGGGAAAAAAATCAGGAAAAAATCGGGAAAAAAACGGGGAAAAATCAGGAAAAAAATCAGAAAAAAATGGGAAGAAAAAATCAGAAAAAATCAGAAAAAAATCAGGAAAAAATCAGAAAAAAATCAGAAAAAATCAGGAAAAATCAGGAAAAAATGGGAAAAATTGGGAAAAAATTGGGAAAAAATGGGAAAAATGGGGAAAAATGGGAAAAAATCAGGAAAAAATCGGGAAAAAAATCGGAAAAAATCGGGAAAAAAGGGCAAAAATTAGGGAAAAATCGGGAAAAAAGGAAAAATCAGGAAAAAACAGGAAAAAATCAGGAAAAAACTAGAAAAAAAAGGGAAAAAATCAGAAAAAAATCAGAAAAAAAATTGGGAAAAAATCAGGAAAAAAATCAGGAAAAAATCAGGAAAAATCAGAAAAAAATCAGGAAAAATCAGGAAAAAAATCAGGAAAAAATCAGGAAAAAATGGAAAAAAATGGGAAAAATCAGGAAAAAATCAGGAAAAAAACAGAAAAAAATCGGAAAAATCAGGAAAAAATCAGGAAAAAAACAGAAAAAAATCAGGAAAAAAATGAGAAAAAATCAGAAAAAAATCAGAAAAAAATCGGGAAAAAATCAGAAAAAATCAGGAAAAAATCAGAAAAAAATCAGAAAAAAATCGGGAAAAAATTGGAAAAATCAGGAAAAATCAGGAAAAAATAGGAAAAATGGGAAAAAATGGGAAAATTTGGGAAAAATTGAGAAAAGGAAGGAAAAATGGGGAAAAAATGGGAAAAAACAGGAAAAAATCAGGAAAAAATCAGGAAAAAAGGGGAAAAATTGGGAAAAAATTGGGAAAAAATAAAAAAATTGGGAAAAATCAGGAAAAATCGGGAAAATGATAAAAAAATCGGGAAAAAATCGGGAAAAAATCAGGAAAAATTTCGGAAAAAATCAGGAAAAAATCAGGAAAAAATCAGGAAAAATCAGAAAAAAATGAGGAAAAATGGGGAAAAAAATCGGGAAAAAAATCGGGAAAAAATCAGGAAAAAATCAGGAAAAAAATGGAAAAAATTGGAAAAATGGGAAAAAATGGGAAAAAACAGGAAAAAATGGGAAAAAAAGGGAAAAAATCAGAAAAAAATCAGGAAAAATCAGGAAAAAATCGGGAAAAAAAAGGGAAAAAATCAGGAAAAAATCAGGAAAAAACAGGAAAAAATGGGAAAAAATCAGGAAAAAATCAGGAAAAAAATGGGAAAAAATTGGGAAAAAATCAGAAAAAAAAATTGGGAAAAAATCAGGAAAAAATCAGGAAAAATCAGGAAAAAATTGGGAAAAAAATCGGGAAAAATCAGAAAAAAATCAGAAAAAAAATCAGAAAAAATCAGAAAAAAATCAGAAAAAAATCAGAAAAAATCGGGAAAAAATCAGAAAAATTGGGAAAAAACAGGAAAAAATGGAAAAAATTGGGAAAAAATTGGGAAAAAGTGGGAAAAATGGGGAAAAATGGGAAAATCAGGAAAAAATGGGGAAAAAATCAGAAAAAAATCGGGAAAAAAGGGGAAAAAATAGGAAAAAATCGGGAAAAAAGGGAAAAATCAGGAAAAATCAGGAAAAATCAGGAAAAAACAGGAAAAAATCAGGAAAAAATCAGAAAAAAATGGGAAAAAATCAGAAAAAAATCAGAAAAAAAAATCAGGAAAAAATCAGGAAAAAAATCAGGAAAAAATCGGGAAAAATCAGAAAAAAAATCAGAAAAAAAATCAGAAAAAAAATCAGAAAAAATCAGGAAAAATCAGGAAAAAATCAGAAAAAAATCAGGAAAAAATCAGGAAAAAATCAGAAAAAAATCGGGAAAAAATCAGGAAAAATCAGGAAAAATTGGGAAAAATAGGAAAAATTAGGAAAAAATGGGAAAATTGGGGAAAATTAAGCAAAAGGAGGTACCTGAACCTCTCCTGGCCGGCCGTGTCCCAGATCTGCAGCTTCACCGTTTTCCCTCCCACGTTGACGACCTTGGAGCCGAATTCCACCCCGATGGTGTGGTTGGAATCCTGTTTAACTGGAAATAAAAACGGGATTGGGATGGGCAGAGATGCAAATTCCCCAAAATTTCCTCCATCCCCAAAAAAATCCCGCAAAAATTTGGGGTAGAAAAGGGGATTTGAGGTGAAAAAAAGGGGGGAAAAAAGGGGAAAAAAAAGGGGGAAAAGGGAGGGTGAGACCCTAAAAATTTCAGAAGTATTCCCAGAATTCTTCAGATTCCTCAGAATTCCTGAAAATTCCTAAAAATTCCCCCCAAATTCCTGAAATAGAAACGAAAACTACCCTAAAAATGCCCCAAAAATGCCAAAAACCCTCAAAAATGCCACAAAAACCCATGAAAATGCCCCAAAAAATGCCCCAAAAATTCACCAAAAATCCCCAAATCCCCCAGAATTCCCAGAATTTCTAAAAATTCCAAAAAAATTCCCCCCAAATAGCAACAAAAACCACCCTAAAAATGCCCCCAAAACACCAAAAAACCTCAAAAAATCCCACAAAAAGCCCAAAAAAAAAAAAAAAATCCCAAAAAATTCCCAAAAATCCCCCAACCCCCCAGAATTCCCAGAATTCCCAAAAATTCTCCCTAAATCCCAAAAGGCCTCCAAACCCCAACTGAATACACCCTAAAAATGCCCCAAAAATGCCAAAAAACCTCAAAAAATTCCCCCAAAAAAGCCCCAAAAATGCCCCGAAAAATCCCAAAAAATTCCCGAAAAATTCCCAAAAATCCCCCAACCCCCCAGAATTCCCAAAAATTCCCAAAATTCCCCAAATAGCAACAAAAAACACCCTACAAATGCCTCAAAAATGCCAAAAAACCTCCAAAAATCCCCCAAAAAAGCCCAAAAAAGATCCAAAAAAAATCCCAAAAAATTCCCAAAAATCCCCAAACCCCCCAGAATTCCCAAAATTCCCAAAAATTCCTCTTGAATCCCTAAATGTTTCCAAACCCCAACTGAATGCACCCTAAAAAAGCCCCCAAAACGCCAAAAAACCTCAAAAAATCCTCCAAAAATCCCCCAAAAAATTCCAAAAAAATTCCCAAAATCCCCAAATTCCCCAGAATGCCCAGAATTCCCAAAAATTCTCCCTAAATCCCAAAATGCCTCCAAACCCCAACTGAAAACACCCTAAAAATGCCCCAAAAATGCCAAAAAACCTCAAAAAAGCCCCAAAAAATCCCCCCAAAAATCCCAAAAAATTCCAGAAAAATTCCAAAAAAATTCCCAAAAATCCCCAAACCCCCCAGATCCCCCAAATTCCCAAAATTCCTGAAAATTTTCCCCAAAATTCCCCAAATAGCAACAAAAACCACCCTAAAAATACCAAAAAACCTCAAAAAAATCCCCCAAAAAAGCCCCAAAAATTCCCAAAAAATTCCAGAAAAATTCCCAAAAATCCCCCAACCCCCCAGAATCCCCAGAATTCCCGAAAATTCCCGGAATTGCCCTACACTTGCTCTCGATGAAGTGGTGCAGCAGGCAGGACTTGCCCGTGCCGGCGCTGCCGATCACCAGGAACTTGAAGAGGAAATCTGGGAAAAAATTCCCAAAATTCTCACGTTTGGACCCCAAAATTCCCCCCAAAATTCCCAAAAATTCCAAGCAGAGGCCCTAAAATTCCCTTTAAGGACCCAAAAAGTCCCCAAAATTCCCTTTAAGGACCCAAAATTCCCAAGAATTCTAAACAGAGACCCCAAAATTCCCCTTTAAGGACCCCAAAATTCCCCCCAAATTCCCAAAAAAATTCCAAGCAGAGGACCCAGAATTCCAAGGAATTCCCTTTAAGTACTCAAAATTCCCCAAAAATTCCCTTTAAGGACTCAAAAATTCCTTTAAGGACCCCAAAATTCCAAGCAGAGGACCCAGAATTCCATGGAATTCCCTTTAAGGACCCAAAATTCCCTTTAAGGATCCAAAAATTCCCCCCAAGTTCCCCAAAATTCCAAGGAATTCCCTCTAGAGACCCCAAAAATTCCCAAAATTCCCTTTAAGGACCCCAAAATTCCCAAAAATTCCCTTTAAGGACCCCAAAATACCCCCAAATTCCCGAAAATTCCAAGCAGAGGCCCCAAAATTCCAAGGAATTCCCTTTAAGGACTCAAAATTCCCCAAAAATTCCCTTTAAGGACCCCAAAATTCCCCCCAAATTCCCCAAAATTCCAAGCAGAGGACCCAGAATTCCAAGGAATTCCCTTTAAGGACTCAAAATTCCCCAAAAATTCCCTTTAAGGATCCAAAAATTCCCTTTAAGGATCCCAAAATTCCCAAAAATTCCCTTTAAGGACCCCAAAATTCCCCCCAAATTCCCGAAAATTCCAAGCAGAGGACCCAGAATTCCATGGAATTCCCTTTAAGGACTCAAAATTCCCCAAAAATTCCCTTTAAGGATCCAAAAATTCCTTTAAGGATCCCAAAATTCCTTTTTGGTTTTGTTAAGCAGAGGACCCAGAATTCCATGGAATTCCCTTTAAGGACCCAAAATTTTTAAGGATCCAAAAATTCCCCAGTTCCCCAAATTCAAGGAATTCCCTCTAGAGACCCCAAAAATTCCCAAAATTCCCTTTAAGGACCCCAAAATTCCCAAAAATTCCCTTTAAGGACCCCAAAATACCCCAAATTCCCGAAAATTCCAAGCAGAGGCCCCAAAATTCCAAGGAATTCCCTTTAGGACTCAAAATTCCCCAAAAATTCCCTTTAAGGATCCAAATTCCCCCCAAATTCCCCAAAATTCCAAGCAGAGGACCCAGAATTCCAAGGAATCCCTTTAAGGACTCAAAATTCCCAAAATTCCCTTTAAGGACTCAAAAATTCCCTTTAAGGATCCCAAAATTCCCTTTAGGGCTTCAAATTCCCAAAAATTCCTTCTAGAGACCCCAAATTCCCAAAATTTCCTTCTAAGAACCCCAAAATTCCCTTTAAGGATGCTAAATTCCCAAAAATTCCCTCTAGGGACCCCAAAATTCCCTTTAGGAACCCCAAAAATTCACCAAAATTCCCTTTAAGGACACCAAAATTCCCAAAAATTCCCAACAGAGACCCTAAAATTCCCAAAAATTCCCTTTAAGGACACCAAAATTCCCAAAAATTCCTTCTAGAGACCCCAAATTCCCAAAATTTCCTTCTAAGAACGCCAAAATTCCCTTTAGAGACCCTAAATTCTCAAAAATTCCCAATAGAAACCCCAAAAATCCCCTTTAGGGACCCCAAAATTCCCAAAAATTCCCTTTAAGGACCCCAAAATTCCCTTTAAGGACCCCAAATTCCCAAAAATTCCCTATAGAGACCCCAAAATTCCCCAAAAAAAATCCCTTTAAGGACCTCAAAATCCCAAAATTCCCTATAGAGACCCCAAAACCCCCTTTAGGGACCCCAAAATTCTCTTTAAAGACCCCAAAATCCCAAAAATTCCCCTATAGGGACCCCCCCCCAGCTCCCCCAAACCCCATAGAGACCCTCAGGACCCCCAAATTCCCTATGGGGACCCCCAGACCCATTTTAGGCACCCCCAGACCCCTTTTAGGGACCCCCAGAACCCCCGGACCCTCTCCAGCCCCCGATCCCCTATAGATCCCCTATAGATCCCCTATAGCACCCCAGACCCCTAAATCCCCCCCAATCCCCTATAGGGACCCCCAGACCCCTTTTAGGGCCACCCAGCCCCTGGACCCTCTATAGATCCCCTAAGCCCCCCAAACCCCTTAAAGCCCCCCTAAAGCCCCCTCAGATCCCCTTCAGGGCCCCCAGACCCCCCTCAAATCCCCTAAAGCCCCCCCAGACCCCCTATAGGGACCCCCAGACCCCTTTTAGGACCCCCAAACCCCTGGACCCTCTCCAAACCCGCTATCGATCCCCTATGATCCTATAGATCCCCTATAGCCCCCCCAGACCCCTAAATCCCCCCAAATTCCCTATGGGGACCCCCAGACCCCTTTTAGGGCCACCCAGACCCCCTAAAGACCCCCTAAAGCCCCCCCAGATCCCCTTCAGGGACCCCCAGACCCCCCTCAAATCCCCTATAGAGTCCCCCCAAACCCCTTAGAGACCCCCCCCGACCCCCTAAAACCCCCCCAAATCCCCTATAGGAACCCCCAGACCCCCCTCAAATCCCCTATAGAGAACCCCCAGACCCCTTTTAGGGACCCCCAGACCCCCCGGACCCTCTCCAGACCCCCTGGGATCCCCTAAAGCCCCCTCAGATCCCCTTCAGGTACCCCCAGACCCCCCTCAAATCCCCTATAGGGACCCCCAGACCCCTTTTAGGGCCACCCAGACCCCCTGGACCCTCTATAGATCCCCTATAGCCCCCCAAACCCCTTAAAGCCCCCCTAAAGCCCCCTCAGATCCCCTTCAGGTACCCCCAGACCCCCCTCAAATCCCCTATAGGGACCCCCAGACCCCCTATAGGGACCCCCAGACCCCTTTTAGGCACCCCCAGACCCCCCGGACCCCCTCCAGACCCCCTATCGATCCCCTATCGATCCCCTATAGATCCCCTATAGCCCCCCCAGACCCCCTAAACCCCCCCCAAATCCCCTTCAGGGACCCCCAGACCCCCTCAAATCCCCTCTAGGGACCCCCAGACCCCTTTTAGGGCCACCCAGACCCCCCGGACCCCCTCCAGACCCCCTATCGATCCCCTATCGATCCCCTATCGATCCCCTGCAGCCCCCCCGCTCCCACCGTAGGTCTCGGACATGCTGGAGCCGGGCCGGGGCACCGGGAGCAAAGATGGCGGCGCCCAGGGGGAGCCACTTCCGGGTGTTCTGCGCATGCGCGGGCGGGGCCGCGCCAGGAGATGGGCGGGGCTTGCGCTGAGGGGGCGTGGTTCGGGGAAGGGGCGGGGTTGTGACTGGAAAGGGGCGTGGCCAAAGGGTGGGCGGGGTTGTGGGTGAAAGGGGCGGGGATTCTGAGGGGAAAGGGGCGGGGTTAAGGGAAGGGGCGTGGCCAAGGCGGCGCGCGGTTCCTAGGGACCGGGTTTGGCCTAAAATCACCCAAAAGTGACTAAAATCACCCAAAATGGCCTAAAATCACCCAAAATGGCCTAAAATGCAGCCTAAAACCCATCAGGTTTGGCCTAAAATCTGCTACAGGGGCCTAAAACCCATCAGGTTTGGCCTAAAATCACCCGAAAGGGCCTAAAATCACCCAAAAGGGCCTAAAATCCAGCCTAAAACCACCAGGTTTGGCCTAAAATCACCTAAAAAGGCCTAAAATCATCCAAAAAGGGCCTAAAATCCAGCCTAAAACCCATGAAGTTGGGCCTAAAATCACCCCAAAAGGCCCTAAAACCCAGCCTAGAGCCATCAGGTTTGGCCTAAAATCACCCAAAAGTTACTAAAATCCAGCCTAAAAATCATCAGGTTTGGCCTAAAATCCACTGGTTTGGCCTAAAATCACCCAAAAGGGGCTAAAATCACCCAAAAGGGGCTAAAATCACCCAAAAGGGGCTAAAATCCAGCCTAAAATCATCAGGTTTGGCCTAAAATCACCCAAAAGCGCCTAAAATCACCCAAAAGTGACTAAAATCCAGCCTAAAACCCGTCAGGTTTGGCTTAAAGTCATCCAAAAGTGTCTAAAACCCACCAGGTTTGGCTTAAAATCACCCAAAAGGGCCTAAAATCCACTCTAAAACCCACGTAATTTGGCCTAAAACCACCCAAAAGGGCCTAAAATCACCAGGTTTGGCCTAAAATCCAGCCTAAAACCATCAGGTTTGGCCTAAAATCACCCAAAAGGGCCTAAAATCACCCAAAAGGGCCTAAAATCCAGCCTAAAACCCATCAGGTTTGGCTTAAAATCATCCAAAGGGCCTAAAAATCACCCAAAAGGGCCTAAAATAACCCAAAAAGGCCTAAAATCCGGCCTAAGACCATCAGGTTTGTCTTTAAATTACCCAAAGGGCCTAAAATCCACCAGGTTTGGCCTAAAATCACCTAAAAAGGCCTAAAACCACCCAAAAGGGGCCTAAAATCCAGCCTAAAACCATCAGGTTTGGCCTAAAATCACCCAAAGAGGCCTAAAATCCACCAGGTTTGGTCTAAAATCACCCAAAAGGGCCTAAAACCAGCTCTAAAACCTACCTAGTTTGGCCTAAAATCGGCCAAAGAGGCCTAAAATCCACCCAAGTCAGACTAAAATTGACTCAGTCCAGACTAAAATCATCCCAAGGAGCCTAAAATCCAGCCTAAAATCCACCAGGTTTGGCCTAAAATCACCCAAAAGGGCCTAAAATCCGGCCTAAGAATCATCAGGTTTGGCCTAAAATCCACCGGTTTGGCCTAAAATCACCCAAAAGGGCCTGAAGTCACCCAAAAAGGCCTAAAATCACCCAAAAGGGCCTAAAATCCAGCCTAAAACCCATCAGGTTTGGTTTAAAATCATCCAAAGGGCCTAAAAACCACCAGGTTTGGCCTAAAACCACCCAAAAGGGCCTAAAATCACCCAAAAGGGCCTAAACTCCAGCCTAAAAACCATCGAGTTTGGCCTAAAATCACCCAAAAAGGCCTAAAATAATCCAAAAGGGCCTAAAATCCAGCCTAAACCCCACGAGGTTTGGTCTAAAATCACCCAAAAAGGCCTAAAATCACCCAAAAGGCCTAAAATCCAGCCTAAAACCATCAGGTTTGGCCTAAAATCACCCAAAGAGGCCTAAAACCATCAAGTTTGGCCTAAAATCACCCAAAAGGGCCTAAACTCACCCAAAAGGGCCTAAACTCCAGCCTAAAAACCATCGAATTTGGCCTAAAATCACCCAAAAGGGCCTAAAATCCAGCCTAACCCCCCACCAGTCGCTCCCAAAGCCCCCAAGTTGGTTCTAAACTGCCCCAAGTTGGTTCTAAACCACCCCCAGTTGCTCCCAACCCCCTCCAAATCCCTCCCAAACCCCCCCCAAAATCATCCCAAACCCCCAAATCCCTCCTAAACCCCCCCAAATCCCTCCCAAACCCCCCCCAAAATCATCCCAAACCCCCAAATCCCTCCTAAACCCCCCCAAATCCCTCCCAAACCCCCCCAAAATCATCCCAAACCCCCAAATCCCTCCCAAACCCCCCCAAAATCATCCCAAACCCCCAAATCCCTCCCAAACCCCCCCAAAATCATCCCAACCCCCCACAAATCCCTCCCAACCCCCCCCAAATCCATCCCAATCCCCCCAAATCCCTCCTAACCCCCCAAATCCATTCCAACCCCCCCAAAATCATCCCAAAGCCCCCCCAAGTTGGTCCTAAACCCCCCCAAATCCTCCCAAACCCCCAAATCCTCCTAAACCCCCCCAAATCCTCCTAAACCCCCCAAAATCATCCCAAACCCCAAATCCTCCTAAACCCCCAAATCCATCCCAACCCCCCCCCCAAGTCGGTTCTAAACTGCCCCCAGTCGGTCCTAAACCCCCAACCCATCCCAAATCCCCAAGCAGCTCCCAAACCCATAAAGTCGGTTCTAAACTGCTCCAAACCCCCCCAATCCCTCCCAACCCCCCCCCCGAATTCCCCCACAGACGCCCCCAGACCCCCCCAGATCGTAAACCCCCCCAAATCCATCCCAAACCCCCCCGAGTTGGTTCTAAACTGCTCCAAGTCGCTCCTAAACCCCCCCAGTCCCTCCCAAACCCCCCCCCAAATCCCTCCCAAACCCCCCCAAATCATCCCAAACCCCTCCGAGTCCATCCCAACCCCCCCAAGTCGCTCTTAAACCCCCCCAGTCCCTCCCAAAACCCCCCAAGTCGGTCCTAAACCCCCCCCGAGTTGGTTCTAAACTGCTTCAAGTCGCTCCTAAACCCCCCAAATCCATCCCAACCCCCCCAAATCCATCCCAAACCCCACCAAAGTCGCACCTAAACCCCCCCAAGTCACTCCTAAACCCCCCCAGTCCCTCCCAAAACCCCCAAAGTCGGTCCTAAACCCCCCCAAATCCATCCCAACCCCCACCCAAGATGCTCCTAAACCCCCTCAGTCCCTCCCAAACCCCCCCAAATCGATCCCAAATCCCCCCAAAGTCGCTCCTAAACCCCCCCAATCCATCCCAAGTCCCTCCCAATCCATCCCAAATCCCCCCAAGTCCCTCCTAGACCCCCCAGTCCCTCCCAAATCCCCTCAAGTCGGTCCTAAACCCTCCCAAATCCCCTCAAGTCGGTCCTAAACCCCCCCAAATCCATCCCAAAACCCCCAAAGTCGCTCCTAAAACCCCCCAAGTCCTTCTAAAACCCCCCAAATCGCTCCTAAACCCCCCAATCCCTCCCAAATCCCCCAAAGTCGCTCCCAAACCCCCCCCAATCCATCCCAAAACCCCAAAGTTGCTCCTAAACCCCCCCAAATTGGTCCTAAATGCTCCAAGTCGCTCCTAAATCCCCCACCCATCCCAAACCCCCCCCAATCCCTCCCAAGGCCCCCAAATTGGTCCCAAACCCCCCCAAACCATCCCAAAACCCCAAAGTCGCTCCTAAACCCCCCAAAGTCCTTCCTAAACCCCCCCAAGTTGGTTCTAAACTGCTCCAAGTCGCTCCTAAACCCCCCCCAATCCATTCCAAACCCCCCCAAATCGCTCCTAAACCCCCCCAAGTCACTCCTAAACCCCCCAGCCCCTCCCAAAATCCCCTCAAGTGGGTCCCAAACCCCCCAAATCCATCCCAACCCCCACCCAAGATGCTCCTAACCCCCCCAGTCCCTCCCAAACCCCCCAAATCGATCCCAAATCCCCCCAAAGTCGCTCCTAAAACCCCCAAAGTCGCTCCTAAGCACCCCCAAGTCCCTCCAAACCCCCCCAAATCCCTCCCAAACCCTCCCAAATTCCCTCAATCCATCCCAAACTCCCCAAAAATCGCTCCTAAACTCCTCCCAGTCCCTCCCAACCCCCCCCAAGATGCTCCTAAACCCCCCAGTCCCTCCCAAACCCCCCAAATCCATCCCAAATCCCCCCAAGTCGGTCCTAAACCCCCCCAAGTCGCTCCTAAACCACTCCAATCCCCCCAAAACCCCCCGGACCCCCCCACAGCACCCCCAGTCGCTCCTAAACCCCCTGATCCATCCCAAACCTCCCCAAGTCCCTCCCAAACCCCCTCAAGTCGGTCCTAAACTCCCTCAAATCCCTCCCAACCCCCCCCAAATCCATCCCAATCCCTCCTAAACCCCTCCAAGTCGCTCCTAAATGCCCCCAAACCCCCTCAAGTTGCTCCCAAACCCCCCAGACCCCCCCAAATCCCCTCCCAAACCCTCCAAACCCCCCCAAATCCATCCCAACCCCCCCAAATCCCTCCCAAATCGCTCCCAAGATGCTCCTAAACCCCCCCAAATCGCTCCCAAACCCCGCCAAGTCTCTCCTAACCTCCCAATCCCTCCCAAACCCCCCAAAGTCGCTCCTAAACCCCTCCCAAACCCCCCCAAATCCCTCCTAAACTCCCCCAATCCATCCCAAACTCCCCCAAGTTGCTCCTAAACCCCCCCCAATCCCTCCCAAACCCCCCCAAAGTCGCTCCTAAAGCCCCCAGTCGATCCTAAACCACCCCAGGTCGCTCCTAAACCCCCCCAAATCCCTCCCAAAGCCCCCCAAACCCCCCCCCAAACCCCCTCAATCCATCCCAACACCCCCCCCCAGACCCCCCAAACCCCGCCAAACCCCCCACAGACGCCCCCAGCCCCATTTTGGGGTGCAGCGGGTGCTTTTGTTCTTTATTACATTTGTACAACGGCGGCGCTCGGGGCCCCTCCCCCCCCCCCCCCCCGGGCTCTATGGCTTGTGCTGGGGGAAAAGGGGGGGGGAAGGGTCGGGACCCCCCCAAATTGGGGGGATTTGGGGGTTTTTTGGGGTCATTTCCGTCGGGGCCGCTCGGGGTCGCGCCGGGGGAGGCCCTCGTCGGTGGAGGAGGTGGTGAGGAGCCCTTGGCTCCAGCGAGCCAAATCCGAGTGCTCCTGGACAGAGGCGGCCAGAGCCCGCAGCCAGCCCTGCATGTCCTCCTGGAACGGGGTGAAAAAGGGAGAAATTGGGGTTAGAGAGCGAAAAAAATGGCATCAGGCGCCCCAAAAATGGGGTTAGAGAGGGCAGAGCCCGCAGCCAGCCCTGCATGTCCTCCTGGAATGGGGTGAAAAAGGGAGAAATCGGGGTTAGAGAGCACAAAAATGGGGTTAGAGAGCACAAAAATGGGATCAGGGAGCAAAGAAATGGGGTTAGAGAGGGCAGAGCCCGCAGCCAGCCCTGCATGTCCTCCTGGAATGGGGTGAAAAAGGGAGAAATTGGGGTTAGAGAGAAAAAAAATGGGGTTAGAGAGGGAAAAAATGGGGTTAGAGAGCACAAAAATGGGGTTAGAGAGGGCAGAGCCCGCAGCCAGCCCTGCAGTCCTCCTGGAATGGGGTGAAAAAGGGAGAAAGGGGTTAGAGAGCAAAAAAAAATGGGTTAGAGAGCACAAAAATGGGGTAGAGAGCACAAAAAGGGTTAGAGAGCACAAAAATGGGGTAGAGAGGCAGAGCCCGCAGCCAGCCCTGCATGTCCTCCGAATGGGTGAAAAAGGAGAAATTGGGTTAGAGAGTGAAAAAATGCATCAGGGCCCCAAAAATGGGGTTAGAGAGGAAAAAATGGGTTAGAGAGAAAAATGGGGTTAGAGGGAAAAATGGTAGAGAGCACAAAAATGGGGTTAGAGAGGGCAGAGCCCGCAGCCAGCCCTGCATGTCCTCCTGGAATGGGGGGAAAAAGGGAGAAATTGGGGTTAGAGAGCGAAAAAATGGGGTTAGAGAGGGAAAAAATATGGGGTTAGAGAGCAAAAAAATGGGGTTAGAGAGCACAAAAATGGGGTTAGAGAAGCCAAAAATGGGGTTAGAGAGGGCAGAGCCCGCAGCCAGCCCTGCATGTCCTCCTGGAACGGGTGAAAAAGGGAGAAATCGGGGTTAGAGAGGGAAAAAATGGCATCAGGCGCCCCAAAAACGGGGTTAGAGAGGGAAAAAATGGGATCAGGGAGCAAAGAAATGGGGTTAGAGAAGCCAAAATGGTGTCAGGTGCCCCAAAAATGGCATCAGACACCCCAAAAATGGGGTTAGAGGGGGAAAAAATGGGGTTAGAGAGCACAAAAATGGGGTTAGAGAGGGCAGAGCCCGCAGCCAGCCCTGCATGTCCTCCTGGAATGGGGGGAAAAAGGGAGAAATTGGGGTTAGAGAGCGAAAAAATGGGGTTAGGGAGGGAAAAAATGGGGTTAGAGAGGCCAAAATTAAATGAGAGCCAAAAATGGGGTTAGGAAGCCAAAAATGGCATCAGGTGCCCCAAAAGTGGCATCAGTTACCCCAAAAATGGCAAAAGTTACCCAAAAATTGGTGTCAGATATCACAAAAATAGGGTTAGGTATCCCAAAATTAACAGGAGATCCCCAAAACCTCCATCAGACCCCCCACAACCACCCTGAAACCCCCAAAATTAACATGAAACCCCCCAAAATCACCATGGAATCCCCAAAACCACCCTGAAACCCCCCCAAACCCTCATGAAACCCCCCAAATCACCATGAAACCCCCAAAACCACCCTGAGACCCCCCAAAACCCTCCCAAGACCCCCGAAAACCCCCATAAACCCCCCAAATCACCATGAAACCCCCCAAAACCCCCATCAGACCCCCCAAAATCACCATCAGACCCCCAAAACCCCCATACCCCCAAACCCCTGACCCCAAAATCACCCAGACCCCCAAAACCCGGAGACCCCCGCAAACCCCCATCAGACCCCCCAAAATCACCCTGAGACCCCCAAAATCACCATGAGGACCCCCCAAACCCCCATCAGACCCCCCAAAACCACCCTGAGACCCCCAAAACCACCATGAAACCCCCATGAAACCCCCCAAAATCACAATGAAACCCGCTAAAAGCCCCAGCAGACCCCCCAAACCCCCATGAGACCCCCAAAATCACCATGAAACCCCCCAAACCACCATGAAACCCCCATAAAACCCTCCAAAACCACCACGAAATCCCCCAAAATCACCATGAAACCCCCCAAAATCACCCTGAAACCCCCAAAACCACCATGAAACCCCCAAAACCACCATCAGACCCCCAAAACCCCACAAAGACACCCCAAAATCATTCTGAGACCCTCAAAAGCCCCATCAGACCCCCCAAGATCACCCTGAAACCCCCAAAAACCCCATGAAACCCCCCCAAAATCACCATGAAACACCCAAAACCACCCTGAGACCCCCCAAAATCACCCTGGGACCCCCAAAACCCCCATCAGACCCCCCAAAATCACCCTGGGACCCCCAAAACCCCCATCAGACCCCCAAAATCACCACAAAATCCCCAAAATCACCACGAAACCCCCCAAAACCACCATGAAAACCCTCAAAACCCCCATCAGACCCCCCAAAACCACCATGAAATCCCCCAAAACCACCATGAAACCCCCAAAAGCCCCATCAGATCCCCCAAAACCCCCACAAGATCCCCCAAAACCCTACAAAGACCCCCAAAATCACACTGAGACCCCCAAAACCCCCATCAGACCCCCCAAAACCACCATGAAATCCCCCAAAACCACCATGAAACCCCCAAAAGCCCCATCAGATCCCCCAAAACCCCCACAAGATCCCCCAAAATCACCCTGAGACCCCCAAAATCACCATGAAACCCCCCATATCACCATGAGACCCCCCAAAACCCTACAAAGACCCCCCAAAACCCTACAAAGACCACCCAAAACCACCATGAAACCCCCCAAAACCACCATGAAACCCCCCAATACCACCAGAAAATCCCCCAAACTCCCATGAAACCTCCCAAAATCACCATGAAACCCCCCAAAACCACCCTGAGACCCCCCAAAAACCCCCCAAAATCCCCCAAAGCCGCACCTCGTCCTTGGCCTGCAGCAGGAACTCGCTGCCGTCGCTGGTCCTACAAAAACAAGGAACGTTCTCAGCGCGGCCCCCACGGCTTGGGGGCACCAGAACCCCCCCAAACCAACGGGGGAGCCCAAAAATGGCATCGGAGAGCCCAAAAATGGCACCAGAACCCCCCCAAACCAACGGGGGAGCCCAAAAACAGTGTCAGAAACCCCAAAAATGGTATTGGAGACCCCAAAATGGTGTCAGAGACCTCAAAATGGCATCGGAGACCCCAAAATCAACGTGAGACACCAAAAATGACCTCAGAGACCCCAAAAAATGGCATCGGAGAGCCCAAAAATGGTGTCAGAGACCCCAAAATGGTGTCAGAGACCCCAAAAATGGCATCGGAGACCCTACAAATGGCATCAGACACCCCAAAAATGGCATTGGGGACCCCAAAAGTGGCATCAGAATCCCCCCAAATCAATGGGGGAGCCCAAAAATGGTGTCAGAGACCCCAAAAATGGCACCAGAACCCAGCCAAATCAACGGGGGAGCCCAAAAATGCCATCAGAAACCCCAAAAATGGAGTCAGACACCCCAAAAATGGTATTGGGGACCCCAAAAATGGCATTGGAGAGCCCAAAAATGGTGTCAGACCCAAATGGACCCAAAAATGGCAGGACCTCAAAATGGCATCGGAGACCCTACAAATGGCGTCAGACACCCCAAAAATGGCATCGGAGACCCCAAAATGGTGTCAGAGGCCCTAAAATGGCATTGGAGACCCCAAAATGGTGTCAGATACCCCAAAATGGTGTCAGACACCGCAAAAAGTGGCATCAGAGACCCCAAAAATGGCATTGGAGACCCCAAAATGGTGTCAGAGACCCCAAAAATGGCATCGGAGACCCTACAAATGGCATCAGACAACCCAAAAATGGCATTGGGGACCCCAAAAGTGGCATCAGAATCCCCCCAAATCAATGGGGGAGCCCAAAAATGGTGTCAGAGACCCCAAAAATGGCATCACACACCCCAAAAATGGTGTCAGAGACCCCAAAAATGGTATTGGAGACCCCAAAATGGTCTCAGAGACCTCAAAATGGCATCGGAGACCCCAAAATCAACGTGAGACACCAAAAATGACCTCAGATATCCCAAAAATGGCTTTGGAGAGCCCAAAATGGTGTCAGAACCCACCCAAATCAACGTGGGAGCCCAAAAATGGCATCGGAGAACCCAAAAATGGTGTCAGAACCCCAAAAATGGCATCGGAGAGCCCAAAAATGGTGTCAGACACCCCAAAATGGTGTCGGAGACCCCAAAAATGGCATTGGAGAGCCCAAAATCTACATGAGACCCCAAAATGGCATCAGAGACCCCAAAAGTGTCATCAGGGACCACCAAAATCAACAGGAGACCCCAAAAACTGCATTGGACACCCCAAAAGTGGCATCAGAGACCCCAAAAATGGCATGAGACACCCCAAAATGGTGTCAGAGACCCCAAAAACGGCATCAGAGACCCCAAAATCAACATGAGACCCCAAAATGGCATCAGAGACCCCAAAATCAACGAGACACCAAAAATTACCTCAGATATCCCAAAAATGGTGTCAGAGACCCCAAAATGGCGACAGAGACCCCAAAAATGGTGTCAGAGACCCAAAAATGGTGTCAGACCCCCCAAAAATGGTGTCAGACCCCCCAAAAATGTCATTTAATACCCCAAAACGCCATCAAACACCCCAAAAACACCATCAGACCCCCCAAAAACGCCATGGGGAGAAGACCCCAAAACTCAACTTGAGAAGAAGAAGACCCCAAAACTCAACTTGAGCTTGAAGAAGACCCCAAAACTCAACTTGAGAAGAAGAAGACCCCAAAACTCAACTTGAGAAGAAGAAGACCCCAAAATTCAACTTGAGAAGAAGAAGACCCCAAAACTCAACTTGAGCTTGAAGAAGACCCCAAAACTCAACTTGAGAAGAAGAAGACCCCAAAACTCAACTTGAGCTTGAAGAAGACCCCAAAACTCAACTTGAGAAGAAGAAGACCCCAAAACTCAACTTGAGCTTGAAGAAGACCCCAAAACTCACTTGAGAAGAAGAAGACCCCAAAACTCAACTTGAGAAGAAGACCCCAAAACTCAACTTGAGCTGAAGAAGACCCCAAAACTCACTGAGAAGAAGACCCCTACTTGAGAAGAAGAGCCCCAAAACTCATTGAGCTTGAAGAAGACCCCAAAACTCACTCGAAAGAAGAGACCCCAAAACTCAACTTGAGTTGAAGAAGACCCCAAACTCACTTGAGAAGAAAGACCCCAAAACTCAACTCGGAAGAAGAAGACCCCAAAACTCAACTTGAGAATGAAGAAGACCCCAAAACTCAACTTGAGAAGAAGAAGACCCAAAAACTCAACTTGAGAAGACCCCAAAACTCAACTTGAGAAGAAGAAGACCCAAACTCACTCGAGAAGAAGAAGACCCCAAAACTCAACTTGAGAAGAAGAAGACCCCAAAACTCAACTTGAGAAGACCCCAAAACTCAACTTGAGAAGAAGAAGACCCCAAAACTCAACTTGAGCTTGAAGAAGACCCCAAAACTCAACTTGAGAAGAAGAAGACCCCAAAACTCAACTTGAGAAGAAGAAGACCCCAAAACTCAACTTGAGCTTGAAGAAGACCCCAAAACTCAACTTGAGAAGAAGAAGACCCCAAAACTCAACTTGAGAAGACCCCAAAACTCAACTTGAGAAGAAGAAGACCCAAAACTCAACTCGAGAAGAAGAAGACCCCAAAACTCAACTTGAGCTTGAAGAAGACCCCAAAACTCAACTTGAGAAGACCCCAAAACTCACTTGAGAAGAAGAAGACCCCAAAACTCAACTTGAGCTGAAGAAGACCCCAAAACTCAACTTGAGCTTGAAGAAGACCCCAAAACTCAACTTGAGAAGAAGAAGACCCCAAAACTCAACTTGAGCTTGAAGAAGACCCCAAAACTCAACTTGAGAAGAAGAAGACCCCAAAACTCACTTGAGAAGAAGAAGACCCCAAAACTCAACTTGAGCTTGAAGAAGACCCCAAAACTCAACTTGAGAAGAAGAAGACCCCAAAACTCAACTTGAGAAGAAGACCCCAAAACTCAACTTGAGGTTGAAGAAGACCCCAAAACTCAACTTGAGAAGAAGAAGACCCCAAAACTCAACTTGAGAAGAAGAAGACCCCAAAACTCAACTTGAGCTTGAAGAAGACCCCAAAACTCAACTTGAGAAGAAGAAGACCCCAAAACTCAACTTGAGCTTGAAGAAGACCCCAAAACTCACTCGAGAAGAAGAAGACCCCAAAACTCAACTTGAGAAGAAGACCCCAAAACTCAACTTGAGCTTGAAGAAGACCCCAAAACTCAACTCGAGAAGAAGAAGACCCCAAAACTCAACTTGAGAAGAAGACGACCCCAAAACTCAACTTGAGAAGACCCCAAAACTCAACTTGAGAAGAAGAAGACCCCAAAACTCAACTCGAGAAGAAGAAGACCCCAAAACTCAACTTGAGAAGACCCCAAAACTCAACTTGAGAAGAAGAAGACCCCAAAACTCACTTGAGCTTGAAGACGTTCTTCTTCTTCTTGTAGTCGCTGGCCACGTCGCAGGCGGCGCGGTGGAGGCTCAGCAGCGGCTCCCCGCCGTGCGTGGCCCCGGCCGCCGGCCCCTTGGCGTCCTTGTAGAAGCCCAGGTCGCCCTTGGCCAGCACGCAGTAGAGGTTCACCCAGGACCTGCTCGGGGTGGGAAGTTTTTGGTGGAAAATGGTGAAATTTTGGAGAAGTTCCGAGGTTTTGGGGGAGAAATGGTGAAGTTTTGGGGAGGTTTTAGGGTTTTGGGGGGAAATGGTGAAATTTTGGGGAAGTTCCGAGGTTTTGGGGGAAAATGTTGAAATTTTGGGGAATTTCTGAGGTTTTGGGGGAAAATGTCGAAATTTCGGGGAGGTTTTAGGGTTTTGGGGGGAAAATGGTGAAATTTTGGGGAAGTTCCGAGGTTTTGGGGGGAAAATGGTGAAATTTTGGACAAGTTCTGAGTTTTTGGGGGGAGAATGGTGAAATTTTGGGGAGGTTTTAGGGTTTTGGGGGGAAAATGGTGAAGTTTTGGGGAAGTTCCGAGGTTTTGGGGGGAAAGTGTTGAAATTTTGGAGAAGTTCTGAGGTTTTGGGGGGGAAATGGTGAAGTTTTGGGGAGGTTTTAGGGTTTTGGGGGGAAATGGTGAAGTTTTGGGGAGGTTTTAGGGTTTTGGGGGGAAATGGTGAAATTTTGGGGAAGTTCCGAGTTTTTGGGGGGAAAATGGTGAAGTTTTGGGGAAGTTCTGAGGTTTTGGGGGGAAATGTTGAAATTTTGGGGAAGTTCTGAGTTTTTGGGGGCAAAGTGTTGAAGTTTTGGGGAAGTTCTGAGTTTTGGGAGGTGTTCTTCAATGATGGAGCTCCAAGCCTTCTGAAAATGGAGAACCCTTGGTGAACTTCTTCATCGATGAACCCCCAACTCTTGAAGAACCCCCAACCCTTGGTGAAAATGGAGAACTTTTGGTGAACCCCAACCCTTGGTGAACCCCCAAATCTTGGTGAGCCCTCAACCCTTGGTGAAAATGGAGAAAACTTGGTGAACTTCCAACCCTTGGTGAACTGTTCAGATGGAGTCCCAACCCTTGGTGAACCCCAATTGGTGAATCCCAACCCTTGGTGAATCCCAACTTGTGGAGAACCTGAACTTTTGGAGAACTCCAACCCTTGGAGAACCCCAACCCTTGGTGAACTCCAACCCTTGGTGAAAATGTTGATTGGGGAACCCCAACCCTTGGGGAATGGTGAAATTTTGGGGAACTCCGAGTTTTTGGGGGGAAGATCGTGAACCCTTGGAGAACCTCCAAGGTTTGGTGAAAATGGTGAAATTTTGGGGAAGTTCTGAGGTTTTGGGGGGAAAGTGTTGAAGTTTTGGGGAAGTTCTGAGTTTTGGAGGTGTTCTTCAATGTGGAGCTCCAAGCCTTGGTGAACCCCCAACCCTTGGTGAACCCCAACCCTTGGTGAACCCGTTCATTGATGGAACCCCAACCCTTGGAGAACCCCCAAACCTTGGAGAACCCCAACCCCTGGAGAACTCCAACCCTTGGTGAACCCCAACCCTTGAAGAACCCCAACCCCTGGAGAACCCCAACCCTTGAAGAACCCCAACCCCTGGAGAACCCCAACCCTTGGTGAACCCCAACCCTTGGTGAATCCCAACCCCTGGAGAACCCCAACCCTTGGTGAACCCCAACCCTTGGTGAACCCGTTCATTGATGGAACCCCAACCCTTGGAGAACCCTCTTCATTGGTGAACCCCAACCCTTGGAGAACCCTCTTCATTGATGAACCCCAACCCTTGGTGAACCCCAACCCTTGGAGAACCCTCTTCATTGATGAACCCCCAACTCTTGAAGAACCCCATCCACCACCACCCCCCACCCTTTCCTAACCAGACTCCCCCACCCCCTCACCACCTCGACATCCCCCCCGCCCCCCATCACCCCCCAACCTGTTGGACGCCTTCTTGCCGGCACCGTCGAGTTCGTGCTTGCGCAGGAGGAAGCCCTCGTGCGTCACCGTGTGGGCGGGGGGCGGCGGCGGCGGGGGGGCGCTGCCCTGCGCCGGGGCCGAGCGCGAGCGCCGCGGCTCCCCCGGGCCCTGCCCCGAGTCCTTGGGGCGCGGGCGGCGCCGCGGCTTCGGCCGGTCCCGGGCGCGGGGACGCTCGGGGCGAGGGGTGCGCTCCGGGAGGGCCTCGGGGCCAGCGGGGAGACGGGCGGGGGAGTCGCGGTCACGGGGCTGGGGGGGACAGCAGAGGGTGAGGGGCAGGGTGGGGGGGCCTGGGTGGGGGGTGGAGGGGAGGGAGGTGGGGGTGGAGGTGGAGGTGCAGATGGAGGTGGAGGTGGGGATGGGGGTGGGGATGTGGATGGAGGTGGAGATGGAGGTGGAGGTGGTTTGGAGATGGAGATGGGATGGAAATGGAGGTGCAGATGGAGGTGGAGGTGGGGATGGGGATGGGGGTGGAGGTGGGGATGGGGGTGGGGATGGGGGTGGAGGTGGGGATGGGGGTGGGGATGTGGATGGAGATGGAGATGATGATGGGGATGGAGGTGGGGATGGGGATGGAGGTGGAGATGGAGATGGAGATGGAGATGGAGATGGAGGTGGAGGTAGAGGTGGAGATGGAGGTGGAGGTGGAGATGGAGATGGAGGTGGAGATGGACGTGGAGGTGGTTTGGAGATGGAGGTGGAGGTGGAGATGGAAATGGAGATGGAGGTGCAGATGGAGGTGGAGATGGAGGTGGAGATGGAGATGGAGGTGGAGATGGAGACAGATGGAGATGGAGATGGGGATGGAGGTGGAGGTGGAGATGGAGATGATGGGAATGGGGATGGAGGTGGAGATGGAGTTGAAATAGAGATGGAGAAAGAGATGGAGGTGAAGATGGGAATGGAGATGGAGATGTGGTGGAAATAGATGGAGATAGGATGAGGGTGGAGGTGGAGGTGGAGATGGGGATGGAGATGGAGATGGAGGTGGAGACGGAGATGGAGATGGGGATGGAGGTGGAGGTGGAGATGGAGATGGAGATGGAGATGGAGATGGGGATGGGATGGAGAAAGAGATGGAGGTGGAGATGGCAATGGAGATGGAGATGTGGTGGAAATAGATGGAGATAGGATGAGGGTGGAGGTGGAGGTGGAGATGGAGATGGAGATGGAGATGGAGATGGAGATGGGGATGGGATGGAGAAAGAGATGGAGGTGGAGATGGCAATGGAGATGGAGATGTGGTGGAAATAGATGGAGATAGGATGAGGGTGGAGGTGGAGGTGGAGATGGAGATGGAAGTGGAGATGGAAGTGGAGATGGAGATGGAGATGGAGATGGAGATGGAGATGGAGATGGAGATGGAGATGGAGATGGAGATGGAGATGGAGATGGAGATAGGGATGGAGACGGAGAAAGAGATGGAAGTGGGGATGGAGATGGAGATGAAGGTGGCGGTGGAGATGGAGATGGAGGTGGAGGTGGAGATGGAGATGATGGGAATGGAGAAAGAGATGGAGTTGGAGATGGAGATGAAGATGAGGATGGAGATGGGGATGAAGATGAGGATGAAGACAGCGATGAGGGGACACTGATGGATCTCCAGTGGGACATGGAGGGGACACCGACGTCGATGGTGGACGAGGGGACGTTCAGGGGATTCCAAGGGGATTCCCAGGGGCCGCCAAGAGGCCACCAAGAGGTCAGGTGAACCCCCAAGTAATGGTAGACCCCATCCATTGATGGACCTCCAGCCTCTGGTGAACCTCAACCCTTGGAGAACCTTCTTCATTGATGGAACCTCAACCCTTGGTGAACCCCAACCCTTGGAGAACCTTCTTCATTGATGGAACCTCAACCCTTGGTGAACCCCCGAATTCTGGTGAACCCTCAACCCTTGGCGAACCCGTTCATTGATGGAACCCCAACCCTTGGCCACCAAGGGACCACCAAGAGGCCACCAAGAGGCCACCAAGGGACCATCAAGAGGCCACCAAGCAGCCACCAAGAGGCCACCAAGGGGTCACCAAGAGGCCACCAAGGGGCCACCAAGGGGCCACCAAGGGGCTACCAAGGGACCACCAAGGGACCACCAAGAGGCCACCAAGAGGCCACCAAAGACTCACCGAAGCCGGCACGGTTCCGCCCGCCTCCTTCTCCTGCAGCTGCTCCACGATGTCGGCCAGGGTGGCTTTGCTGCTGGGGGACATTTGAGGACCACGGTGGGGTCACCTCAGCCCCGTCCCCTCCCCGGTGACCCCCCGGTGACCCCCCGGTGACCCCTGGCTCACCCTCCACCCTTCCCGTCGTGCCGCGGCGGCTCCGGCTCGCTGGACTCCTGCCGCTCCAGCCGCCGCTCCCGGCGCTCCCGACGCCGCTCCGGAGGCCCCGTTCGGACCTCGCTGGGTTCCTCGGCCTTGGGGGGCACCGGGGACTCCGCGGGGGCGGCGGCGGCCGGAGGTGGCTCCGTGGTGGGTCCCAGGTCGGCCGGAGGGGCCTGGACGCGGTCGAGCTTGGGCTGGAGGCGCTCCGGCCGCAGCTCGTGCCGGACGTAGGCGACGCGCGGCTCCGGCCGGCGCGGGTCCGGACCTCCCGGGGGCTCCCCCAGGAATTTGCGGGTCAGGAGCGGCGTCGGAGGCTGCTTGTTCTGCTCGGCCTTGAGCTTCTCGATCTGCGGGGTGGGAATGGGGTGGGGTTTGGGGTGGGGTGGGATGGATGGGATGGGATGGGATGGGATGGGATGGGATGGGATGGGATGGGATGGGATGGGATGGGATGGGATGGGATGGGATGGGATGGGATGGGACGGGATGGGACGGGACGGGACGGGACGGGACGGGACGGGACGGGATGGGATGGGATGGGATGGGATGGGATGGGATGGGAGATGGAAATGATGATGATGGAGATGATGATGATGGAGATGAGGATGACAGAGATCAGATGGAGGCAATGGAGATGGAGATGGAGATGGAGATGGAGATGGAGATGGAGATGGAGATGGAGATGGAGATGGAGATGGAGATGGAGATGGAGATGGAGATGGAGATGGAGATGGAGATGGAGATGGGGATGGGATGGGGACAGGGATGGAGGTGAAGATGAAGATGGGGATGAAGATGATGATGGATATGGTGATGATGGAGATTGGATGGAGGCAATGGAGATGATGGAGATGTTGATGTTGATGGAGATGAGATGGGGACAGGGATGGAGTTGGGAATGGGACAGGGATGGAAATGAAGATGAAGATGGAGATGGGGATGAAGATGGAGATGATGGAGATTGGATGAAGACAATGGAGATGATGGAGACATTGATGGAGATGAGATGGGGACGGGGATGGAGATGGAGATTGGAGATGGGAGATGGAGATGGTGATGATGGAGATTGGATGGAGGTGATGATGGAGATGATGAAGATAAGATGGGGTCAGGGATGGAGTTGGGGATGGGACAGGGATGGAGACGAAGAAGACGGGGATGAAGATGGAGATAGAGATGAAAGTGAACATGGAGATGAAGATGAGGATGAAGATGAAAATGGAGATGAAGATGAAAATGAAGATGGGGATGAAGATGAAGATGAAGATGAAGATGAAGATGAAGATGAAGATGAAGATGAAGATGAAGATGAAGATGAAGATGAAGATGGAGAGGGAGAGGGAGATGGAGATGGAGGTGAAAATGAACATGGAGATGAAGATGAGGATGAAGATGCAGATGCAGATGGAGATGAAGATGAAGATGGGGATGGAGATGGAAATGGAGATGGGAATGAAGATGAAAATGAAGTTGGAGATGGAGATGGAGGTGAAGATGAACATGGAAATGAACATGAAGATGGGATGAAAATGAAGATGAAGATGGAAATGGAGATGAAAATGAAAATGAACATGAACATGAAGATGGAGATGAAGATGAACCCAGCCATGAAAACAGTGATGAAGACAAGAACAGGACGAAGATCAAGGTGTGATGAGGAGACGCTTCTGCTGAACCCACATCTGCCCCAACCCCAAGCAGGGCCCATCCCCAGGGTTGTCCCCATCTCGTGGTGGCCCTACCGTGGTGAGGCGCCTCAAGGAGCTGAACCTCTCCTCCCAGGCGGCCGCCGCCTTCCTGAAGGCCTCGTGCCGCCGGATCAGCTGCTCCACCTCGTCCACGCTGCTGCCCAGCTCCTGGCTCTTCAGCAGAGGCTCCTGGGCCGTCAGCCACGCGTCGGCCACCACGGCCTCCTGCGCGAACTGGTGCACCTCGCGCACTGCCGGCACAGCCGGGGCCGCCCGTCACCCCCACGGGGTCACCGCGGGGGCCGGGGTCACCTCAGGGGCTGGTGGCACCCACAGTTGGGCGTTCCCCATGGTTTGGTGGCCCTCATAGGCTGGTGTTCCCCATAATTTGGTGTTCCCCGTAATCTGGTGGCCCCCCATCATTTGGTGTTCCTCATAAACTGGTGTTACCCATAATTTGGTGTTCCCCATAATTTGGTGGCATCCATAGTCTGGTGTGACCCCATAATTTGGTGGCACCCATAATTTGGTGTTTCCCATAATTTGGTGTCCCCCCATAATCTGGTGGCCCCCATAATTTGGTGGCCCCCATAGTCTGGTGTTCCCCATAATTTGGTGGCCCTCCATAATTTGGTGGCTCTCATAGTCTTGTGTTGCCCATAATTTGATGTTTCCCATGATTTGGTGGCCCTCATAATCTGGTGTTTCCCATAATTTGGTGTCACCCCATAATCTGGTGGCCTTCCATAATTTGGTGTCTCCCTATAATTTGCTGGTCCCCATAATCTGGTGGCCCCCCATAATTTGATGGCCATCATAGTCTGGTGTCCTCCATAGTCTGGTGTTTCCCATAATTTGGTGGCCCCCATAGTCCGGTGTCCTCCATAATCTGGTGTTTCCCATAATTTGGTGTTCCCCATAATTTGGTGGCCCTCAAATTTGGTGGCCCTCATGATTTGCTGGCCCCCGTAATTTGGTGTTCCCCATAACTTCGTGGCACCCATAGTCTGGTGTTCCCCATAATTTGGTGTCCCCCCATAATTTGGTGTCCCCCCATAATTTGATGTTCCCCATAATTTGGTGGCCCCCATAGTCTGGTGTTCCCCATAATTTGGTGTCCCCCCATAATTTGGTGTTCCCCATAATTTGGTGTTCCCCATAATTTCGTGGCCCCCCATAATTTCGTGGCACCCACAGTCTGGTGACCCCCATAATCTGGTGACCCCTCAGAATCTGGCGGTCCCCCATAATTTGGTGTCCCCCCATAATCTGGTATCACCCCATAATCAGGTATCCCCCACTACCCAAATGTCCCCACCCCAAGACCTGACATCCCCCCAAGACTCAACATCCCCCCAAAACCTTCAGTTCCCACCAACCCCCAACGTCCCCCCGATATCCAACGTCCACCCCACCACCCGCTGACCCCCTGGTGTCCCCCCCCCGGGGGTGGCACCCACTCTGCTGCAGCCACTCCCAGTGCTTGTCCCACTTCTCCGTCATCTCCTTCTTCTTCGCCAGCAGCTTCTCCATGTGGGATTTGATCTGCGGGGACGGGGATGGATGGGTCAGGACACCCCAAAAATTCCACCACGCCCCATCCCCAAGGTCGCCCACCCTCTCCGGGCACCTCGTCGGCCGCCGGGCTCTTGCTGAGGATCAGGGTCTTGCCCAGCTCCAGGCAGGTGGCCACGTTCTTGGCCCGGGCCTCCATCTCGGTCTTGAGGGCCTGGTGGTCGTTCATCAGCAGCTCCACTGAGGACACGTCCCTGGGGCAGGGGAGGGACAGGGGTGGTCCCAAACCCCAAAATTGGGGTGGGGATGGAGGGGGGTGGTCCCAAACCCCAAACACGGGGCAGGGGAGGGACAGGGGTGGTCCCAAACCCCAAACATGGGGCAGGGGATGGACAGGGGTGGTCCCAAACCCCAAACACGGGCAAGGGAGGGA
The DNA here is from genome assembly GCA_026261815.1 of Monarcha castaneiventris obscurior. Taxonomy (NCBI): domain Eukaryota; kingdom Metazoa; phylum Chordata; class Aves; order Passeriformes; family Monarchidae; genus Monarcha; species Monarcha castaneiventris. The sequence goes on along the minus strand of JAMPIT010000202.1, from coordinate 14,338 downwards.
CAGGGGTGGTCCCAAACCCCAAACACGGGCAAGGGAGGGACAGGGGTGGTCCCAAACCCCAAACACGGGCAGGGGAGGGACAGGGATGGTCCCAAACCCCAAACACGGGGCAGGGGATGGAAGGGGGTGGTCCCAAACCCCAAAATTGGGGTAGGGATGGAGGGGGGTGGTCCCAAACCCCAAACATGGGGCAGGGGATGGACAGGGGTGGTCCCAAACCCCAAACACAGGGCAGAGGAGGGACAGGGGTGGTCCCAAACCCAAACACGGGGTGGGGATGGAGGGGGGTGGTCCCAAACCCCAAACACGGGGCAGGGGAGGGACAGGGGTGGTCCCAAACCCCAAACACGGGGCGGGGATGGAAGGGGGATGGTCCCAAACCCCAAACCCCAAACACGGGGCAAGGGATGGAGGGGGGTGGTCCCAAACCCCAAACACGGGCAGGGGATGGAAGGGGGTGGTCCCAAACCCCAAACACGGGGCAGGGGAGGGACAGGGGTGGTCCCAAACCCCAAACATGGGGCAGGGGAGGGACAGGGGTGGTCCCAAACCCCAAACATGGGGCAGGGGAGGGACAGGGGTGGTTCCAAACCCCAAACACGGGGCAGGGGAGGGACAGGGGTGGTCCTTGGTGGCTGGGAGAGGATCTTGGGATGGGGAAGGATCTGGGGTCCTCCTGATGGAGCAGGACGTGGATCCTTGGTGTCATGGTGGAGCAGGATTTGGGGATTTGGGAAGGACCAGGATTTGGGCTTTGGGATGGACCAGGAGGTGGATCTTTGGGATGGACGAGGTTGTGGAAGTTTGGATGGACCAGGAGGTGGAGCTTTGGGATGGACCAGGATTTGGGGCTTTGGGATGGACCAGGATGTGGAGCTTTGGGATGGACCAGGATTTGGGGCTTTGGGATGAACCAGGACACAGGACCTTGGGATGGACCAGGACTTGGTCCTTGGCTCCATCGGTGGACCAGGACACAAATCCTCAGATGGACCAGGACACAGGACTTTGGGATGGACCAGGAAATGGGACCTTGGGATGAACCTGGACACAGGACCTTGGGATAGACCAGGACATGGGACCTTGGGATGGACCAGGAAATGGTCCTTGGCATGGACCAGGACATGGATCTTTGGCATGGACCAGGACATGGGACCTTGGGATGGACCAGGACATGGATCTTTGGGATGGACCAGGACACGGGACCTTGGGATGAACCAGGACACGGGACCTTGGGATGGACCAGGACACGGGACCTTGGGATGAACCAGGACACGGGACCTTGGGATGGACCAGGACATGGATCTTTGGGATGGACCAGGACACGGGACCTTGGGATGAACCAGGACACGGGACCTTGGGATGGACCAGGACACGGGACCTTGGGATGGACCAGGACATGGATCTTTGGGATGGACCAGGACACGGGACCTTGGGATGAACCAGGACACGGGACCTTGGGATGGACCAGGACATGGGACCTTGGGATGGACCAGGACATGGTCCTTGGCTCCATGTGTGGACCAGGACCCAGATCCTCAGATGGACCAGGACACGCGACCTTGGGATGAACCAGGAAATGGGACCTTGGGATGGACCAGGACTTGGTCCTTGGCTCCATGGTGGGATAGGACATGGATCCTCAGATGGACCAGCACACGGGACCTTGGGATGAACCAGACCTTGCTCCTTGACCACCTGCCCTACCTGGGCTTCTCCCCGGCGCCCATCTGGTGGAGCACGCCGTCCATCCAGGCCAGCAGGTCCCTGACGGTGCCCACGAAGCGGATCTTGTCGGCCACGCTGGCCACGTGCAGCCGGCACTCCTCGCACGCCGCCAGCAGCTCCTTCCACGCCCTCAGCACCTCCTGCTCGCGCCCGGCGATGGCCTCGGCGTTGTCCCCGGCGTAGAGCGTCCGCAGCTGGGCCGCGCCCTCCTGCAGCTGCCTCACCTGGGTCACCAACACCTCCACGTCGTGCTCGAAGGCTCCCAACGCCCTCTGCAAGGCGCCGGCCGAGCTCCTGCCCTCCCGCGCCGCCAGCTCGGGCAGGCGCTGCCGTTTCTCCTCGATCTGCCCCAAAACCTCCTTGCAGTCGTTGAAGAACTTGTGCAGCTCGTGGGACGCCGCCAACATCTGGGCGCGGGTCTCCATCAGCTCCAGGAGGTCGGCCCAGGCCTCGTTGACGCCGTCCTTCCACTCGGCGATGGTGGCGGCGTCGGTGTGGCCGTAGTCGATGAGCTCGTCCACCATCTGGTTGACGGCGGCGATGCGCTCCTGCCCCACGCTGCCCGTCTCGCTGGCGAACTCCAGGAACTTCTCCTGCAGCAGCTGAGGTGGCCCGGGGGGCAAGTGTGGGGCAGGGGTTAGGGGTGGGCACAGGGATGGTGGCAGGATGTCCAGGCAGGGGATGGAGGGGATGGTCAGGACCCCCAGTGTGGGGCTGGGATGGTGGCCAGGACCACCAGGACCAGGGATGGTGCCCAGGACCACCAGGATGGTGCCAGGACCTCCAGCCAGGGAACAGAGGGGATGGCCAGGACCCCCGGTGTGGGGTTGGGATGGTGCCCAGGATCACCAGGACCACCAGGACCACCGGGACCACCAGGATGGTGCCCAGGACCCCCCACCAGGGGACAGAGGGGATGGCCAGGACCCCCAGTGTGGGGCTGGGATGGTGGCCAGGACCACCAGGATGGCGCCCAGGACCACCTGGACCACCTGGACCATCAGGACAGTGGCAGGACCCCCAACCAGGGGACAGAGGTGACGGCCAGGACTCCCGGTGTGGGGCTGGGATGGTGCCCAGGATGGTGCCCAGGATGGTGCCCAGGACCACCAGGACCACCAGGACCAGGGATGGTGCCCAGGACCACCAGGATGGGCCCAGGACCTCCAACCAGGGGACAGAGGGGATGGCCAGGACTCCCGGTGTGGGGCTGGGATGGTGCCCAGGATGACCAGAGTGGTGCCCAGGACCACCAGGACCACCAGGATGGTGCCAGGACCCCTGACATGGAGCAGGGATGGTGGCCAGGACCACCAGGATGGTGCCAAGATGCCCAAAAAAGAGCAGGGACGGTGCCCAGGACCACCAGGATGGTGTCAGGATGCCCACCATGGTTCATAGATGGTCCCCAGAACCCCCATGATGGCATCAAGACCCCCACCATAGGACAGGGATGGTGCCAGGACCATCAGGATGGTACCAAGACACCCAGCACAGGACAGGGATGGTGCCCAGGATGACCAGGATGGTGCCAGGACCACCAGGATGGTGCCCAGGACCTCTGACATGGAGCAGGGATGGTGCCCAGGGCCACCAGGATGGTGCCAGGACCCCCGACATGGAGCAGGGATGGTGCCCAGAACCCCCATGATGGTATCAAGACCCCCACCACAGGACAGGGATGGTGCCCAGGACCACCAGGATGGTGCCAGGACCACCAGGATGGTGCCAGGATGCCCAACATGGAGCAGGGATGGTGCCCAGGATCACCAGGATGGTGCCAGGATGCCCACCATGGTTCATGGATGGTCCCCAGAACCCCCATGATGGCATCAAGACCCCCACACTAGGACAGGGATGGTGCCCAGGACCACCAGGACGGTGCCCAGGACCTCCAGGATGGTACCAAGACACCCAGCACAGGACAAGGACAGTGCCAGGACCACCAGGATGGTGCCCAGGACCACCAGGATGGTGCCAGGACCACCAGGATGGTACCAAGACACCCAGCACAGGACAAAGACGGTGCCAGGACCACCAGGATGGTGCCCAGGACCTCCAGGACGGTGCCAGGACCACCAGGATGGTGCCCAGGACCACCAGGACGGTCCCAGGACCACCAGGACGGTGCCACGACCCCTGACACGGAACACGCCAGATCCCCAGAACCCCCACGATGACACCAAGACCCCACCACGACTCCGAACCTCCACCAAGACCCCCCCAGCACCAACCATTCCAACCCCAAACCCCAAACCCCAAACCCCACATCCGCCCCACTCCGCCCTCACCGTGACGTGCTCGAAGTCCTGCCCCAGCTCGGGCGAGCCGGCCACCACCTCCTTCTCGGCGATCCAGTGCTCCAGCTCGTCCACCTCGCGGTTGAGCTGGTAGAGCCAATACTGCTGCTCCAGCTTGACCTTGCGCTCCTCCACCAGGTCCTTCAGAGACACGTACAGCCGGTCAACCTGCGACTGCCGCCTGCTGACCTGTTCGCTGGGCAAGGGACACGGCGCCCGTCAGCCCCGGCGGCACCGCGGCGGCGCCCGGGGGTGGCCGGGGGCGAGCTGGGGGCGGCGGGAGCACCTCTGGGGGTGGCCGAGCTCCAGGAGGGCGCGGCACTGGCGGGAGAGTTGGGCGATGGTCTCCTCGTAGTTCTCGATGGTTTGCTCGGTGAGGAGGTGCTTCTTGAGGAGTTGGAGGGTGCTCTGCTCGTCCTGCGGTGGGGAGGGGTCTTGAGATTGGGGCTCAGCACTCAACTCAAGCACTCAACCAAGCCAACCCAACCAACTCAACCCAACCAACTCAACCCAACCAACTCAACCAACCCAACAAACCCGACCCAACCCAACCGACCCAAACAACCCAACCCAACAAACTCAACCATTCGACCAACTCAACTCAAGCACTCAACCAAGCCAACCCAACCCAACAAACTCAACCCAACAAACTCAACCCAACCCAACCAAGCCAACCCAACCAACTCAACCACTCAACCAATCCAACCCAACCAGCCCAATCCAACCCAAAAAACTCAAGCACTCAACCAACCCAACCCAACCCAACCAACCCAATCCAACAAATCAACCAACCCGACCCAATCAACCCAATCAACCCAACCCAACCGCTCAACCCAACCCAACCAACCCAACCCACCCAATCCAACAAATCAACCAACCCAACCCAATAAACCCCATCAACCCAACCCAACAAATCAACCAACCCAACCCAACAAACTCAACCATTCAACCAACTCAACCCAACAAACTCAACCCAACCCACCCAACCCAATCCAACAAACTCAACCAACCCAACCCATCCAACCCAACCCAACGCAACAAACTCAACCACTCAACCAACTCAACCCAACCACTCAACCCAACCCAACCAACCCAACCCAACAAACTCAATCCAACAAACTCAACAACTCAACCAACCCAACGCAACCCAAACCAACGCAACCCAACCCAACCAACCCAACCCATCCAACCCATCCCAACAACCACTCAACCGACCCATCCAACCCAACCAACCCAACCCAACAAACTCAACAACCCAACCAACCCAACCCAACCAACAAACTCAACCATTCAACCAACCCAACCAACCCAACCCAACCACTCAACCAACCCAAAAAACTCAACAACTCAACCAACCCAATCCAACAAACTCAACCAACCCAACCTATCCAACCACGCAACCAACCCAACCCATCCAACCCAACCCAACCACTCAACCCAACCCAACCAATCCAATCCAACAAACGACCCAACAAACCCAATCAACCCAACCCAACCAACCCAACCCAACCACTCAACAAACTCAACCACTCAACCAACCCAACCCAACCCCTCAAACCAACTCAACCCAACAAACTCAACAAACCCCACTCAACAAACTCAACCAACCCAACCCAACAAACTCAACCACTCAACCAACCCAACCCAACCCAACAAACTCAACCACTCAACCAACCCAACCCAACCCAACAAACTCAACCACTCAACCAACCCAACTCAACCCAACAAACTCAACCACTCAACCAACCCAACTCAACAAACTCAACCACTCAACCAACCCAACCCAACCAACCCAACCAACTCAATCAATGCACTCAATCCAACACAACCAACCCAACAAACTCAACCCAACCCAACCAACTCAACTCAACATCACTCAACCCAGCCCCATCACCCAACCAATGCACTCAACCCAACCCAACCACCCAACCAACCCCACCAACCCAACCCAACTCATCCCACCACCCCACCAATCCAACCAACCCAACCAACCCAACCCATGTCATCCAATCAACCCCACCCAACCCAATCCACCCAATCAAACCATCCCAACAGCCCCAACCCAACCTCACCCAACCCAACCCAACCCAACCCCCCAACCCCACGGGCACCTTCCCCTTCTCCTCGTTCATCAGGAGCAGCTCCTGCTCTCCCAGCCACGACTCCACCTCGGCCACGTCGAAGTAGTACTGCTCCAGCTGGTAGGTGGCATCCAGGGCCTGCTGCCGGCGCTCCGTCTGCTCCTGCAGCTCCGCCCACATCGTCCCCAACCGCTCCAGGAGGCACCGGACGCCCTCAGCCTCGGGGCTCTTGATGGAGGCGACGGCGGCGGCGCGTTCCAGCACCTCGTCCACGCGGGGCCGGTGCACTTGGATCTCCCGGCGCAGGTTCTGCAGGGGTGGGGTGGGGTGGGGTGGGGTGGGATGGAGGTGGGTGGGGGGCGCTCAAGGTGGGGCATCCCCCAACCCCTCCCACGGGGCGGGCGCTGACCTGGTTCTTCTTGATGAACTGTTGGACGGTCTGGAGGTTGGTGCCGTGGTCCTTCAGCGTGGCCAAGGGCAGGCGGTCCTGGACCCACATCTGGGGGCGGGGGCGGACCTTGGTGTCATCTCTGTCCCTCATCCCACCCCATCCCCATTGGTGTGTTCATCTCCATCTCCATCTCCATCTCCATCTCCATCTCCATCTCCATCTCCATCTCCATCTCCATCTCCATCCCATCTCCATCTCCATCTCCATCTCCATCTCCATCTCCATCTCCATCCCATCTCCATCTCCATCTCCATCTCCATCTCCATCTCCATCTCCATCCCATCTCCATCTCCATCTCCATCCCATCTCCATCTCCATCTCCATCCCCATCCCATCTCCAACCTGGGGGAATTTAGGACTGACCCGGTGTTTAGAATGGATGACGTGGAGTTTAGGACCAACCAGGGAGAGTTTAGGACCAATCAGGGGAGTTTTGGACCAATCAGGTGGGGTTTAGGACCAATTGAGTAGGGTCTAGGACCAATCAGGGGGTGTTTAGGACTGACCAGGAGTTTAAGAATGACTGGGTGGGGTTTAGGTGGAGTTAAGGACGAACCAGGGGGACTTTAGGACCAACTGGGTGGAGTTTAGGACCAACCCCTCCCCATTTCCATCTCCACTCCATCTCCATCTCCATCTCCATCTCCATCTCCATCTCCATCTCCATCTCCATCTCCATCTCCATCCCCATCCCATCTCCATCTCCATACCCATCCCCATCCCATCCCATCCATCTCCAACTTCATCCCATGTTCATTTCCATCTCTGCCTCATCTTCATCCCTATCCCCATGTCCACCTCGATCCCATCTCCATCCTCATCCATCTCCATCCCCATCCATCTCCATCTCCACCTCATCTCCATCCCCATCCCATCTCCGACCTGGGGGAATTTAGGACTGACCAGGTGTTTAAGATGGACCAGGTGGAGTTTAGGACCAACCAGGGAGAGTTTAGGACCAATTGGGTGGAGTTTAGGACCAGCCCATCCCCATTTCCATCTCCATCCCATCTCCATCCCCATCCCCACCTCCACCTCCACCTCCACCTCCATCTTCATCCCCACCTCCATCTTCATCCCCATCCCCATCCCCATCTCCATCCCCACCTCCACCTCCACCTCCACCTCCATCTCCATCTCCACCTCTCTCTCCATCTCCACCTCCACCTCCCTCTCCACCTCCACCTCCACCTCCACCTCCACCTCCACCTCCACCTCCACCTCCACCTCCACCTCCACCTCCACCTCCATCCATCCTCATCCATCTCCACCCCAAATCCATTCCCACCCCACCCCACCCCACCTCACCTCACCTCACTCCGATACTCACCACCTCGTCCTCCAGCTCATGGCTGACCTGATGGACCTCCTTGGAGGCCAGCAGGATCCTCCGGCGCTCCTTGAGGGGCTCGATGAGGCGCACGATGCGCGTCCCCACCGCGCTCTGCCGCTCGCCCACCGCGTCCCGCCCGGCCGCCTGCGCCGGCAGCGCCGCCGCCTGCGCCTGCAGCTCGCCCACCTCCTTGTACCACTCCTCCACCTGCGACTCCATGGTCTGGGGACACGCGGGGGACACACGGGGTTGGGGAGGTGTGGCCACGATGGCCAGGGTGGGACCTCCGGCACCCAACGTGGAGCGTTCCCCGTAAAACGTGTGGTGGGTTCATAATGGGGTGTGTCCATAATTTGGGGTTCCTCGTAATTTGGTGGCCACCATCATCTGGTGTCACCCCATCATCTGGTGTCCATCTTTAAGTTGGTGACCACCATAATTTGGTGGCCACTATAATTTGATGTCCCACCATAATTTGGTGTCCCTCCATAATTTGGTATCCCCCCATAATTTGGTGGCCACCATAATTTGGTGTCCCTCCATAATTTGGTGGCCCCCATAATTTGGTGTTCCACCATAATTCGGTGTCCCCCAAACTGTGGTGTCACCCCATAACCTGGTGTCCCCCCCATCATTTGGTGTCCACCATAATCTGGTGGCCACCATAAATCTGGTGGCACCCCATAACCTGGTGTCCCTCCATAATTTGGTGGCCCTCCATAATTTGGTGGCCACCATGATTTGGTGGCCACCATAATCTGGTGTCACCCCATAACCTGGTGTCCCAACACCACCCAAAGTCCCCCAAACATCCGATGACCATCCAAGACCTGGTGTTCTCCATAACTTCTCTCCCTCCAGCACCCAACATCCCACCAAGTCCCAATGTCCCCCCAAGACCTGATCTCCCTCCAGCACCCAACATCCCTCCAACACCCAACACCCCACCAAGACCCAATGTCCCCCCAAGACCTGATGCCCCCTCCAAACCTGGTGTCCCCCCAAGACCCAACGTCCACCCAAGACCTGATGTCCCTCCAAGACCCAATGACCCCCCAACATCCGATGACCATCCAAGACTTGGTGTCCTCCACAACCAACCTACCCCCATCACCCAACATCCCTCCAACACCCAACATCCCCCCAAAACCTGGTGTCCCCTCACATTCTGATGTTCCTCCAAGACCCAATGACCCAACATCTGATGACCATCCGAGACCTGGTGTTCTCCATAACTTCTCTCCCTCCAGCACCCAACATCCCCCCCAACACCCAACGTCCCCCCAAGACCTGGTGTCCCCCCAAGACCTGATGCCCCCTCCAAACCTGGTGTCCCCCCAAGACCCAACGTCCATCCAAGACCTGATGTTCCTCCAACACCCAATGACCCCCCAACACCCAATGTCCACCCAAGACTTGGTGTCCCCCCAAGGCCTGGTGTCCCCCAACACCCAATGTCCATCCAAGACTTGGTGTCCCCCCAAGGCCTGGTGTCCCCCCAACACCCAATGTCCCCCCAACACCCAACGTCCCCCCATGACCTGGTGTTCCCTCAAGACCCAACGTCTCCCCAAGGCCTGGTGCCCTCTCCAAACCTGGTGTCCCCCCAACACCCACCCACCCCCCAACACCCACCATCCCCCCAACACCCAGCGTCCCCCCAAGGCCTGGTGTCCCACCAAGACCTGGTGCCTCCCAACACCCAACATCCCCCCAAGGCCTGGTGTCCCCCCAGGACCCAACGTCCCCCCAACACCCAATGTCCCCCCAAGACCTGATGCCCCTGGTGTCCCCCCAAGGCCTGGTGTCCCCCCAAGGCCTGGTGTCCCCCCAACACCCAACGTCCCCCCAAGTCCTGGCGCCCCCGGTGTCCCCCCAGCCCCACCTGCAGCCGGTTGAGCTGGCGGCTGACGCTGCGCAGATCGGCCGAGCCGCTGCCCACGGTCTCCAGCTGCTCCTCGAGCCGGCCCAGCCGCGCCTCCATGTCGGCGTAGCTCCGCGCCAGGCGCTCGGCGGCCGCGGCCTCGGCCAGGCGCCGGCTCCGGGCCTGGCTCGTGGTCTCCAGCTCCAGCCAACATCTCCTCAGCTCCTCCAGCTGCCGCCGCACGGCGCCGCTCAGCTCCGGCTTGGCCTGCACCAGCTCCTCACCTTCCTGCCGTGGGGTTGTGGGGGTCAAAGAGGGGTTTGGGGAGTCAAAAGAGGAGCCCAAAGTCATCGCGAGGGGATTGGGAGGTGTTGGTGCAGCTCCTGGGGGGGTTATGGGGGTCCAAGAGGGGTTATGGGGTCAAAGGAGGACCCTAAATTCATCAGGAGGGGGTTGGGGAGGTGTTGGTGCAGCTGTTGGATGGGTTATGGGGGTCAAAGAGGGGTTTGGGGTCAAAGGAGGAGCTCCAATTTGTCACAGAGGGGGTTTGGAGGTGTTGGTGCAGCTCTTTCTCCTCCTGGGGTGGGTTATGGGGTCAATGGAGGACCCCAAACCCATCCTGAGGGGGTTGGTGCAGCTCCTGGGGGGGGTTATGGGGTCAAAGGGGGGTTATGGGGTCAAAGGGGGGTTTTGGGGTCAAAGGGGGGTTATGGGGTCAAGGACGGGTTTGAGGGGTCCAGGAGGGACCCCAAATTCATCACAAGGGGATTTGAGGGGTTGGGGAGATGTTGGTGCAGCTCCTAGGGGGGGGTTTGGGGTCAAAGAGGGGCTTAGGGTCAAAGGAGGACCCCAAATTCATCACGAGGGGGTTGGGAAGATGTTGGTGCATCTTCTTCTCCTCCTGGGGGGGTTATGGGGTAACGGTGGGATTTGGGGGGCAAAGGAGGACCCGAAATTCATCACGAGGGGGTTGAGGAGGTGTTGGTGCAGCTCTTTCTCCTCTCATGGGGGTTACGGGGTCAATGGAGGACCCCAAATCCATCCTGAGGGGGTTGGTGCAGCTCCTGGGGTGGGTTTTGGGGTCAAGGGGGGGTTTGGGGGTCCAGGGGGACCCCAAATCCATCACGAGGGGGTTGGTGCAGGTCCTGGGGTGGGTTTTGGGGTCAAAGAGGGGTTTGGGGGTCAGAGGAGGACCCCAAATTTGTCACAGAGGGGGTTTGGAGATGTTGGTGCAGCTCTTTCTCCTCTCATGGGGGTTATGGGGTCAAGGGGGGTTTTGGAGGTCAAAGGAGGACCCCAAATCCATCACAAGGGGGTTGGTGCAGATCCTGGGGGGGGTTATGGGGTCAAGGGGGGGGTTGGGGGCCCAGGGGGGACCCGAAATTCATCACGAGGGGATTTGAGGGGTTGGGGAGATGCTGGTGCAGCTCCTGGGGGGGGTTTGGGGTCAAGGGAGGGTTTGGGGGTCAAAGGAGGGACCCCAAATCCATCACAAGGGGGTTGGTGCAGCTCCTGGGGGGGGTTATGGGGTCAAGGGGGGGTTTGGGGTCAAGGGGGGGTTTGGGGGGCAAAGGAGGGACCCCAAATCCATCCTGAGGGGGTTTGGGGGGGGGTTGGATATTTTTGGGGGGGGTTTTGAGGTCGCTTGGGGGGGACACGGGGGGTTTTTTTTTGGGGGGGGGATATCGCGATAGAGTGGGGGGGGGGCAGGGGAGACCGGGGGGTTTTGGGGGGTCCCGGGGGGGTTTTTTTTGGGGGGAAATATCGCGATAGAGTGGGGGGGGGGGACATGGAAGGGGGGGGGGGGTTTGGGGGGGTTTTTTTGGGTGGAAAAAGTGGCGATAGGGGGTTTGGGGGATGTGGGGGGGGTGGGGATGTCGCGATAGAGTGGGGGGGGACACGGGGGGGTCACGGGGACAGTGGGGGAGGGGGGGGTGTCCGGGGGGGTTTGGGGGGGTTTTTTTGGGGTTGGGGGGGGGGGGAATATCGCGATAGAGCGGGGGGGGAGGGGACACGAAGGGGGGGGTCACAGAGGGGGGGTCACGGGGCCAGTGGGGGAGGGGCGCACCCGGGGGCTGCAGCGCTGCAGCGGCGAACGACGCAACCACGGGGGGGGGGAGGGGAAGGAAACAGAACCCGCAGCCCCCTCCCCCCAGAACGCCCCCAGCCCCTCCCATCCCCCACCCCCCGCGATCACCCCTCTTTTTTTTTTTCTATTTTTTTCCTCTATTTTTTTCTATTTTTTATCTATTTTTTCCTCTATTTTTTCTATTTTTTTTCTATTTTTTCTCTATTTTTTTCTCAATTTTTCCTCAATTTTTTTCTTTTTTTCTCTATTTTTTCTATTTTTTTTCTCTATTTTTCTCTATTTTTTTCTATTTTTTTCTACTTTTTCTCTTTTTTTTTTTTTTTTGGAGTATTTTTTCTATTTTTTCCCCTACTTTTTTCTCTATTTTTTCTCTATTTTTTCTATTTCTTTTCAATTTCTTTCCTATTTTTTTCCCTATTTTTTTTCTTCTTTCCTCTTTTTTTTTTTCCATTTTTTTTTCCCCAATTTTTTTTCCCCAATTATTTTTCCCAATTTTTTTTTTTTTTTCCCATCCCACCCCCCTCCCCCTTTTTCCCCCTCGAACCTTCTCGATCCTCTCGAGCCATTCCCGGTTCTGTGCCAGCTCCGCCAGGAACGCGGGGTGCTGCAGCCACGGTTTTGGGGGGCGCGGGGGGGGGTCCCTGGAGGGGTCCCCCGCCATCAGCGCCTTCTCTCGGATCCAGCCATCGAGCTGCGGGGGGGGGAGGGGCGGCTCAGCACCCCCCCGATCCAGGGTTTCCCACTTTTCCCTTTTTTTTTCCCCAAAAAAAAAAAAAAAGGGCAAAAAAAAAAGCCCCCCCCCCGCGCCGCTTTTCCTTTTTTTTCCCGAAAAAAACCCCCCCACCAAAAAAGAAAAAGAGGGGAAAAAGGTTAGGAAAAGGTTCCCCCGCCCGCGCTGCTTTTCCTTTTTTTTTTTCCTCGGAAAAACAAACCAAAAAAGAGGAAGAAAGGTCCAAAGTAGCCCCCCCCGCTTCCTTTTTTTTTTCCCGGAAAAAAACCCCAAAAAAAGAGGAAAAAGGGTCAGAGGACCCCCCCCCCCGCTTTCCTTTTCTTTCCGGAAAAAAAACCCAAAAAAAGAGGAAAAAAGGGCCAAAGGAGCCCCCCCCGCTTTCCTTTTTTTCCGGAAAAAACCCAAAAAAAACCCTAAAAAAAAAAAAAAAAAAAGCGGAAAGGAAAGGGTCAGAGGCGCCCCCTCCCCTCGCCTGCTTTTTTTTTTTTTTTGGGTTTGTTTTTGGGTTTTTTTTTCCGCCAAAAAAAAAAAACTGCGGCTTTGGGGTTGGAAGGGCCCTGGGGTGGGCTGGGTAGCTGGGGGTGGGGGGGGAGGGTGATGGAGGAGGAGTGGGGAGTAGAGGATGAAGAGGGGAATGCAAGATGGAGGAGGGGGAGAGAGTGATGGAGGGGGAGGAGAGGATGAAGGGGGCGGAGGACGAAGGGGGATGAAGGTGATGGAGGAAGGGGATGAGGATGGAGGAGGGGGATGAAGATGAAGGAGGGGGGATGAGGAAGGAGGAGGAAGATGAAGATGGAGGAGGGGGGATGAGGATGGAGGAGGAAGATGAGGATGCGAAAGGAGGACGAAAACGACGCAAAAAAGGAGGATGAGGATGGAAAAGGAGGACGAAAGCGGCGCAAAAGGAGGAAGAGGAAGGCTCCGGAGGCTCCGGGAGGAGGAGGAGGAGGAGGAGGAGGAGGAGGATGAAGGAGGAAGGCGCCGGCTCGGCCGTGATGCAGCAGATCCCGGGCGGAGCGCGAGCGCCGGATGAGCCCCGAGGAGGCTCCGCCGGGATCCGGCCAAACCTCCCCGAACGGGGCTGCCCAAAATCCTGCCATTTCCCCCCAAAATCCCGGGAATTCCCCACCCCCCCTCACCCCCCCGAGAGGCTCCGGACCCGGGGAGGGGGTTTGGGGACCCCCCAAATCCTGACCCCAAATCTATGGGGGGATGAATTTGGGATGAGCTCCGGGGATGGAGCCCGGCGCCCCCCGACCACCGGTGAAGCCCCCTGAGATGCTGAGGAGCCTCTGTGGGGCTGAAGGAGCTTCTGTGGGGCTGGAGGGACCCCCGAGGGTCTTGGGGACCCCCAATCCCGACCCCAAATCCATGGGGGGACATTTTTGGGTCTCATCGACCTTGCAGCTGCTGAGGATGAACCACAAGAGGTCCCACCCTGACCACCGGCGAAGCCCCCTGGGATGCTGAGGAGCTTCTGTGGGGCTGGAGAAGCCTCTGTGGGGCTGGAGGGACCCCCGAGGGTCTTGGGGACCCCCCAAATCCCGACCCCAAATCTATGGGGGGACATTTTTGGGATGAGCTCCGGGGATGGAGCCCGGCGCCCCCCGACCACCGGTGAAGCCCCCTGAGATGCTGAGGAGCCTCTGTGGGGCTGGAGGAGCCTCTGTGGGGCTGGAGAAACTTCTGTGGGGCTGGAGGGACCCCCGAAGGTCTTGGGGACCCCCCAAATCCCGACCCCAAATCTACGGGGGGACATTTT
>JAMPIT010000201.1:0-33455 GCA_026261815.1 Monarcha castaneiventris obscurior | reverse complement strand
GAAAATTGAGGTTTTTGGAGGGGGAATTTTGGGAAAATTGAGGTTTTTGGTGTGGGGAAAAAAGGGAAAATTGACTTTTTTGATGTGGGAAATTTGGGAAAATTGGGAATTTTGGGAAAATTGGGGTTTTTGGAGCAAGAAAAAGGGGAAAATTGAGGTTTTTTGTGGGGGAATTTTGGGAAAATCGAGGTTTTTGGTGGGGGGAAAAAAGGGAAAATTGACTTTTTTGATGTGGGAATTTTGGGCAAAGTGGGAATTTTGGGAATTTGTGCCCCAGGACGCTCCCCCCAGGAGAATTTGGTGCCCTGTGACCTCCTGCTGCTGCGCGGGCGCTGCATCGTGGACGAGGCGATGCTGACAGGGGAATCCGTGCCCCAAATGAAGGTCTGGGAATGGGGCAAAAAACGGGAAAAATGGGAAAAAACAAAAAAAAAAAATGGGGGAAAAAGGAAAAATGGGGAAAAAATTTGGGAAAAATTGGTAGAAAATAGGGAGAAAAATCGGGGGGAAAACGGGAAAAAAATGGGGGAAAAATGGGAAAAAAATGGGGAAAATGGGGAGAAAATTGGGGGAAAAAATGGAGGAAAAATGGGAAAAATGGGAAAATGGGGGGAAAAATGGGAAAAAAAATGGGGGGAGAAAATGGGAGAATGGGAAAAAAAAAGGGAAAAAAATGGGGAAGATTGGGGAAAAAATGGGGGAAAAAACGCGGAAAAAGGGGGAAAAATTGGGGGAAAAGCAGGAAAAAAAGGGAAAAAATGGGGGAAAAATTGGGGAAAAATTAGGGGAAAATGGGAAAAAAAAATGGGGGAAAATTGGGGAAAAATTGGGGGAAAAAATGGGGAAAAATGGGAATGGACGAGGCGATGCTGACAGGGGAATCCGTGCCCCAAATGAAGGTCTGGGAATGGGGCAAAAATGGGAAAAATGGGAAAAAATGGGGGAAAAAAAAAAAAAAAAAAAGGGGAAAAAAGGTAGAAATAGGGAGAAAAATCGGGGGGAAAACGGGAAAAAAATGGGGAAAAAATGGGAAAAAAATGGGGAAAATGGGGAGAAAAATGGGGGAAATGGGGAGAAAATTGGGGGAAAAAATGGAGAAAAATGGGAAAAATGGGAAAAAATGGGGAAAAAAAAAGGGAAAAGTAGGGGGAAAAATGGGGGGAAAACTGGGGGAAAAAATGGGGGGGAAAATTGGGAGAAAATGGGAATGGACGAGGCGATGCTGACAGGGGAATCCGTGCCCCAAATGGAGGTCTGGGAATGGGGCAAAAACTGGGAAAAATGGGAAAAAATAGGGGGGGGTAAAATGGTAGAAAATAGGGAGAAAAATCGGGGGGAAAACGGGAAAAAATGGGGAAAAAATGGGAAAAAAATGGGGAAAAAATGGGGGGAAAATTGGGGGGAAAAACAGAAAAAAAATGGGAAAATGGGGGGAAAAATGGGAAAAAAATGGGGAAAAAAATTGGGAAGAATGGGAAAAAAAAAAGGGAAAAAATGGGAAAAAAAACCAAGGAAAAATAGGAAAAAAAAAAGTGGGAAATTGGGAAAAAAAAATGGGGAAGATTGGGGAAAAAATGGGAAAAAATGGGGGGAAAAAATGGGGGGAAAAAATGGGGAAAAAATGGGGAAAAAATGGGGAAAAAATGGGAGAGGGAGAAAGGAGAACGTGGGAGGGGTCAAGGGAAAGGGGCAGCGGGCAGTGGTCACTCAGTGGTCACTCAGTGGTCACTCAGTGGGTGGTCAGTGGTCACTCAGTGGTCACTCAGTGGCCAGTGGTCACTCAGGTCAGTGGTCACTCAGTGGTCACTCAGTGGTCACTTAGTGGTCACTGGTCACTCAGGGGTCACTCAGTGGTCACTCAGGGGTCACTCAGTGGTCACTCAGTGGTCACTGGTCACTCAGGGGTCACTCAGAGGTCACTCAGGGGTCACTCAGTGGTCACTCAGTGGTCACTGGTCACTCAGGGGTCACTCAGAGGTCACTCAGGGGTCACTCAGTGGTCACTCAGGGGTCACTCGGGTCACTCAGCAGTCAGTGGGTGGTCAGTCAGTGGGTCAGTGGTCACTCAGTGGTCACTCAGTGGTCACTCCCTGTCCCAGGAGCCCAGAGGGCCTGCGGCCGGAGCAGCGCTGGAGCTGGCCGTGGTCACTGATCACTGGTCATTGATCACTCAGTGGTCACTCAGCAGCAGTGGGTGGTCACTCAGTGGTCACTCAGTGGTCACTCAGGGGTCACTCAGGGGTCACTCAGCAGTCAGTGGGTGGTCAGTCAGTGGGTCAGTGGTCACTCAGTGGTCACTCAGTGGTCACTCCCCCCAGGCCCGTGGAGGGGCTGCGGCCGGAGCAGCCTGGAGCTGCCGTGGTCACTTCACTGGTCACTCAGGGGTCACTCAGGGGTCACTCAGTGGTCACTCAGGGGTCACTCAGGGGTCACTCAGAGGTCACTCAGGGGTCACTCAGTGGTCACTCAGTGGTCACTCTGCCAACCTGAGGGTGCGGCCAGCAGCGGCTGGAGCTGGCCGTGGTCACTGTCACTGGTCACTGATCACTCAGTGGTCACTCAGGGGTCACTCAGGGGTCACTCAGTGGTCACTCAGGGGTCACTCAGTGGTCACTCAGGGGTCACTCAGGGGTCACTCAGTGGTCACTCAGGGGTCACTCAGGGGTCACTCAGTGGTCACTCAGGGGTCACTCAGGGGTCACTCAGTGGTCACTCAGGGGTCACTCAGTGGTCACTCTCCCCGGACAGGAGCCCGTGGAGGGCCTGCGGCCGGAGCAGCGGCTGGAGCTGGCCGCGGTCACTGATCACTGGTCACTCAGGGGTCACTCAGGGGTCACTCAGTGGTCACTCAGGGGTCACTCTCCCCGGACAGGAGCCCGTGGAGGGGCTGCGGCCGGAGCAGCGGCTGGAGCTGGCCGCGGACGGGCGCCTCCATGTTCTGTTCGGGGGCACTCGGATCCTGCAGCACCTCCCCCCCCCGCGGGCGGCCGCCGGCCTCAGACGTGAGCTGGAATTCCCAAATTCCTGCCCCAAATTCCCCAATTCCCCAATTCCTGCCCCAAATTCCCAAATTCCTGCCCAAATTCCCCAATTCCTGCCCCAAATTCCCCAATTCCCAAATTCCTGCCCCAAATTCCCCAATTCCCCAATTCCTGCCCCAAATTCCCAAATTCCTGCCCCAAATTCCCCAATTCCCCAATTCCTGTCCCAAATTCCCCAATTCCTGCCCCAAATTCCCCAATTCCTGCCCAAATTCCCCATTCCCAATTCCTGCCCCAAATTCCCACAAATTCACTGCCCAAATTCCCCAATTCCCCAATGCCTGACCCCCAAATTCCAAATTCCCAAATTCCTGCCCCAAATTCCCCAATTCCTGCCCCAAATTCCCCAATTCCCAAATTCCCCCCAAATTCCCCAATTCCCCAATTCCTGCCCCAAATTCCCAAATTCCTGCCCCAAATTCCCCAATTCCTGACCCAAATTCCCAAATTCCTGCCCCAAATTCCCCAATTCCCCAATTCCTGCCCCAAATTCCCCAATTCCTGCCCCAAATTCCCAAATTCCTGCCCCAAATTCCCCAATTCCTGACCCAAATTCCCCAATTCCCCAATTCCTGCCCCAAATTCCCAATTCCTGCCCCAAATTCCCCGAATTCCCAAATTCCTGCCCCAAATTCCCCAATTCCTGCCCAAATTATCCCAATTCCCCAATTCCTCCCCCAAATTCACAACACAAATCCTGCCCCAAAATTCCCCAAATCCAAATACTGCCAATTCCCCAATTCCCCAATCCCTACCCCAAAATTCCCAAATTCCTGCCCCCCAAATCCCAATGCCTGACCCAAATTCCAAATTCCGCACCCAAATTCCCCAAATCCCCAATACTGCCCCAAATTCAATTCCTGCCCCAAATTCCCCAATTCCTGCCCCAAATTCCCAAATTCCTGCCCCAAATTCCCCAATTCCTGACCCAAATTCCCCAATTCCTGCCCCAAATTCCCCAATTCCTGACCCAAATTCCCAAATTCCTGCCCCAAATTCCCCTCAATTCCTGCCCCAAATTCCCCAATTCCTGCCCCAAATTCCCCAATTCCTGCCCCAAATTCCCCAATTCCTGCCCCAAATTCCCCAATTCCTGCCCCAAATTCCCAAATTCCTGCCCCAAATTCCCCAATTCCTGCCCCAAATTCCCCAATTCCTGCCCCAAATTCCCCAATTCCTGACCCAAATTCCCAAATTCCTGCCCCAAATTCCCCAATTCCTGCCCCAAATTCCCCAATTCCTGCCCCAAATTCCCCAATTCCTGACCCAAATTCCCCAATTCCTGCCCAAAATCCCAATCCTGCCCAAACCCCAAATCTCCCCAATCCCAATCCCCAATTCCTGCCCCAAATTCCCCAATTCCTGCCCCAAATTCCCCAATTCCTGACCAAAATTCCCAAACCCAAACCCAACCCCCAAACCCAATCCCCAAATTCCCCAAATTCCTGACCCAAAAAACCCAATCCCCAAACCCATTCCTGCCCCAAATTCCACCAATCCTGCCCCCAACCAACCCCCAAATTCCCCAATTCCTGCCCCAAATTCCCCAATTCCTGCCCCAAATTCCCCAATTCCTGACCAAAATTCCCCAATTCCTGACCCAAATTCCCCAATTCCTGCCCCAAATTCCTCAATTCCTGCCCCAAATTCCCCAATTCCTGACCCAAATTCCCCAATTCCTGACCCAAATTCCCCAATTCCTGCCCCAAATTCCTCAATTCCTGACCCAAATTCCCCAATTCCTGACCCAAATTCCTCAATTCCTGCCCCAAATTCCTCAATTCCTGCCCCAAATTCCCCAATCCCTGCCCCAAATTCCCCAATTCCTGACCCAAATTCCTCAATTCCTGACCAAAATTCCCAAATTCCTGACCAAAATTCCCCAATTCCTGCCCCAAATTCCCCAATTCCTGCCCCAAATTCCCCAATTCCTGACCCAAATTCCCCAATTCCTGACCCAAATTCCTGCCCAGAATTCCCCAATTCCTGCCCAAAATTCCCTAATTCCCAGCCCAGAATTCCCAAATTCCTGCCCAAGATTCCTGCCCCAAATTCCTGCCCCAAATTCCCAAATTGCTGCCCAAAATTCCCAAATTCCTGCCCCAAATTCCCTAATTCCTGCCCAAAATTCCTGACCAAAATTCCCAAATTCCTGACCAAAATTCCCATCCCAA
The DNA here is from genome assembly GCA_026261815.1 of Monarcha castaneiventris obscurior. Taxonomy (NCBI): domain Eukaryota; kingdom Metazoa; phylum Chordata; class Aves; order Passeriformes; family Monarchidae; genus Monarcha; species Monarcha castaneiventris. The sequence continues at coordinate 28,240 of JAMPIT010000201.1, read as the reverse complement.
AATTCCCAAATTCCCATCCCAAAATTCCTGCCCCGAATTCCCGAATTCCTGCCCAAAGTTCCCAAATTCCTGCCTCAAATTCCCAAATTCCTGCCCAGAATTCCTGACCAAAATTCCCAAATTCCCAGCCCAGAGCTCCCAAATTCCTGCCCCAAATTCCCAAATTCCTGCCCAAAATTCCCTAATTCCCAGCCCGGAGTTCCTGGGGATTCCTGACCAAAATTCCCAAATTCCCAGCCCAGAGCTCCCAAATTCCTGCCCAAAATTCCCGGGAATTCCCGTCTGAAATTCCCAAATTCTTGCCTGGAATCCCCGGGGATTCCTGCACGCAATTCCCAAATTCCCATCCCAAAATTCCCATCCCAAAATTCCCAAATTCCTGCCTGGAATTCCTAGAATTCCTGCTTCAAATTCCCAGTTTTCAGCCTGGAATTCCCAGGAATTTCTGCCCCAAAATTCCCAAATTCCCATCCCGAAATTCCTGCTTAAAATTCCCAGTTCCAGCCTGGAATTCCTAGGAATTCCTGCCCAAATTCCCAAATTCCTGTCCCAAAATTCCCGGGAATTCCTGCCCCAAATTCCTGCCTGGAATTCCCAAATTCCTGCCCCAAAATTCCCAAATTCCCGTCCCAAAATCCTGGGAATTCCTGCCCAAAATCCCCAAATTCCCAGCCTGGAATTCCTGCCCGAAATCCCCAGATTCTCATCCCAAAATCCCCAAATTCCCATCCCAAAATTCTCTGCAGTTCCTGCCCAAAATTCCCTGGATTTCCCTGGGATTCCCTCAGGGATTCCCATGGGGAGGGGGTGGGATTTTTAGGGAATTCCCTGTGGGGATTTTTTAGGAATTCCCTGTGGGGATTTTTTAGGAATTCCCTGTGGGGATTTTTAGAGAATTCCCTGGGGATTTTAGGGAATTCTCTGCAGGGATTTTTTGGGAATTCCCTGGGGGGATTTTCAGGGAATTCCCTGTGGGGATTTTTAGGGAATTCCCTGGGGATTTTTAGAGAATTCTCTGTGGGGATGTTTTGGGAATTCCCTGGAGATATTTCCCAGGAATTTCCCGGGAATTCCTCGGGATTTATCCAGGATTTCTCCAGGGTTTATCCAGAATTTCTCTCCCTTTCCCAGCTGTGGATAACGGCTGCTTGGCCTACGCCCTCCGCACCGGCTTCAACACCTCCCAGGTGAGCCAGAATTCCCGGATTTTTTTGGGATTTTTTTGGGAATTCCCGGGAATTTTTTGGGAATTCCCGGGGGATTTTTCCCTGGGAATTCCAGGGGAGGGCACTGAGGGCTCCTTTTCCAGGGAAAGCTGCTCAGGACCATCCTGTTTGGGGTGAAAAGGGTCACGGCCAACAACCTGGAGACCTTCATCTTCATCCTCTTCCTCCTGGTCTTCGCCGTGGCCGCCGCCGCCTACGTCTGGATCCAGGGTGGGAATCCCGGGGATTTTGGGAATTATTCTGGCAATTCTGGGAATTCCTGGCTGCAGGAAGGGGATTCGGAAGGGATTTGGGCCGGAGTTTTTGGGGGAATTGGGAGTCAGGACCCCGATCCTGGTTTTTTCCCTGAGCCTGATCCTGTTTTTTACCTCAGTCCTGGTCCCGTTTTTTACCCCAATCCTGATCCCATTTTTTTTCCCTTAATCCCATTTTTTTTTCCCTGATCCTGATCCCATTTTTTTTACCTTGACCCCATTTTTTTTCCCTGATCTCTACCCCGTTTTTTCCTCTCAATCCCATTTTCCCCCCGATCCTGATCCCATTTTTTTTTCCTAATCCTGATCCTGATCCCATTTTTTTTCCCCAATCCCATTTTTCCCCCCCGATTCTTACCCTGTTTTCCCTGATCCTGATCCCATTTTCCCCCCGATTTTGACCCTGTTTTTTTCCCCTCAATCCCATTTTTTTTTCTCTGATCCCAATCCCATTTTTTTCCCTTGATCCTGATCCCAATCCCACATTTTCCCCTCATTCCCAAGGCACCAAGGACCCCCGGAGGAACCAGCACGGGCTGTTCCTGGAGTGTGCCCTGATCCTGACCCCGTTTTTTTCCCCCAAATCCCATTTTTCCCCCCAATCCTGATCCCATTTTTTTCCCCTGATCCCGTTTTTTTTCCTGGTCTTGATCCTGTTTTTTTTTCCCCTGATCCCATTTTTTTTCCCTGATTCTTACCCCATTTTCCCTGATCCCAATCCCATTTTGCCCCCGATTTTGACCCAGTTTTTTTTAGCTCAATCCCATTTTTTTTCCCTGATCCCAATCCCATTTTGCCCCCGATTTTGACCCAGTTTTTTTTAGCTCAATCCCATTTTTTTTCCCTGATCCCAATCCCATTTTTTTTATCTCAATCCCATATTTTTTCCTCAATTCCCAAGGCACCAAGGACCCCCGGAGGAACCAGCACAGGCTGTTCCTGGAGTGTGCCCTGATCCTGACCCCGTTTTTTCCCCCAATCCCATTTTCCATAATCCTGATCCCATTTTTTTTCTCTGATCCCGATCCCATTTTTTTCCCCCCAATCCCTTTTTTTCCCCTTATCCTGACCCCGTTTTCCCTGACCTCGATCCCGTTTTTTTTCCCCTGATCCTGACCCCATTTTCCCTGATCTTGAGCCCGTTTTTCTCTCCGATCCTGATCCTTTTTCCCCGATCCTGACCCCGTTTTCCCTGATCCTGATCCCATTTTCTCTAATCCTGGTTTTTTTCCCTGACCCCATTTTTTTCCCCTGATCCTGACCCTGTTTTTTCCCCTGATCCCGTGTTTTTCATGATCCCGATCCTATATTTTTTCCCTGATTCTTACCCCGTTTTCCCTGATCCCATTTTGCCCCCGATTTTGACCCCGATTTTGACCCCGTTTTTTTTACCTCAATCCCATTTTTTTTCCCCGTTTTCCCCAATCCTGATCCCATTTTTCTCCTCATTCCCAAGGCACCAAGGACCCCCGGAGGAACCAGTACCGGCTGTTCCTGGAGTGTGCCCTGATCCTGACGTCCGTGGTGCCCCCGGAGCTCCCCATCGAGCTCTCCCTGGCTGTCAACACCTCCCTCATCGCCCTGGCCAAGCTCTGTGAGAATTCCCAAAAAATCTGGGAGTTGGGAATGGGATTTGGGGGATTTGGGGATTTTTTGGGGATTTTTTGGGATTTTTTTGGGGGTTTTTTGGGGGGATTTGGGGATTTTTTGGTGAGTTTTGGGGATTTTCTTTGGATTTTTGGGGGATTTTTTGGGGGATTTTGGGGGTTATTTTGGGATTTTTGGGGGGATTTTTGGGGGGATTTTTTGGGGGTTTTTGGGGATTTTTTTGCTGATTTTTGGGGATTTTTTGGGGGGTTTTTTGGGGATTTTTTTGCTGATTTTTTGGGATTTTTTTGGGGGATTTTGGGGATTTTTTGGGGGGATTTGGGGGATTTTTGGGGGTTTTTGGGGATTTTTGGGGATTTTTTGGGGGGGTTTTGGGGATTTTTGGGGGATTTTGGGGGATTTTTTGGGGGGCATTTTTGGGGATTTTTTCCATTTTCTTTCCCCATTTTTCCCATTTTCCCTCCCATTTTTCCCTTTTTTCCTCCTCCTGACCACTCCCAACCCCAACCCCCTTTTCCCCTGGGCTGATTCCCTCATGGATTCCCTCCCAAATTCCCAATTTTTCCTCATTTTTCCCCATTTTTCCAGACGTTTACTGCACTGAGCCCTTCAGAATTCCATTTGCTGGGAAGGTCCAAGTTTGCTGCTTCGACAAAACCGGGACCTTGACCAGTGACCACCTCGTGGTCCGAGGGGTGGCCGGGCTCAGGTGGGTCCTGATCCCAGAATTCCCAAAATTCCCAAAATTCCCAATGGGAATTTGACTGGGAGGGGTCAAAAATGGGCCGGATTTGAGGTTTTTTAAGGAGTTTTTGGGAGTTTTTAGGGGTTTAAAGGGATTTTTGGTGGTTTTCACATTGTGGTGTAAAGGGGGATTGGGCTCAGGTGGGTCCTGATCCCAAAATTCCCAAAATTCCCGATGGGAATTTGATCGGGAGGGGTCAAAAATTGGCCGGATTTGGGTTTTTTTAGGGATTTTTAAGGGATTTTTTAGGGATTTTTTGGTGGATTTAAGGGGATTTTTGGAGGTTTTCACCTCGTGGTCCGAGGGGTGGCCGGGCTCAGGTGGGTCCTGATCCCAGAATTCCCAAAATTCCCAAAATTCCCGATGGGAATTTGACTGGGAGGGGTCAAAAATGGGCCGGATTTGAGGTTTTTTAAGGAGTTTTTGGGAGTTTTTAGGGGTTTAAAGGGATTTTTGGTGGTTTTCACATTGTGGTGTAAAGGGGGATTGGGCTCAGGTGGGTCCTGATCCCAAAATTCCCAAAATTCCCGATGGGAATTTGATCGGGAGGGGTCAAAAATTGGCCGGATTTGGGTTTTTTTAGGGATTTTTAAGGGATTTTTTAGGGATTTTTTGGTGGATTTAAGGGGATTTTTGGAGGTTTTCACCTCGTGGTCCGAGGGGTGGCCGGGCTCAGGTGGGTCCTGATCCCAGAATTCCCAAAATTCCCAAAATTCCCAATGGGAATTTGACTGGGAGGGGTCAAAAATGGGCCGGATTTGAGGTTTTTTAAGGAGTTTTTGGGAGTTTTTAGGGGTTTAAAGGGATTTTTGGTGGTTTTCACATTGTGGTGTAAAGGGGGATTGGGCTCAGGTGGGTCCTGATCCCAAAATTCCCAAAATTCCCGATGGGAATTTGATCGGGAGGGGTCAAAAATTGGCCGGATTTGGGTTTTTTTAGGGATTTTTAAGGGATTTTTTAGGGATTTTTTGGTGGATTTAAGGGGATTTTTGGAGGTTTTCACCTCGTGGTCCGAGGGGTGGCCGGGCTCAGGTGGGTCCTGAGCCCAGAATTCCCAAAATTCCCAAAATTCCCGATGGGAATTTGACTGGGAGGGGTCAAAAATGGGCCGGATTTGAGGTTTTTTAAGGAGTTTTTGGGAGTTTTTAGGGGTTTAAAGGGATTTTTGGTGGTTTTCACATTGTGGTGTAAAGGGGGATTGGGCTCAGGTGGGTCCTGATCCCAAAATTCCCAAAATTCCCGATGGGAATTTGATCGGGAGGGGTCAAAAATTGGCCGGATTTGGGTTTTTTTAGGGATTTTTAAGGGATTTTTTAGGGATTTTTTGGTGGATTTAAGGGGATTTTTGGAGGTTTTCACCTCGTGGTCCGAGGGGTGGCCGGGCTCAGGTGGGTCCTGATCCCAGAATTCCCAAAATTCCCAAAATTCCCGATGGGAATTTGACTGGGAGGGGTCAAAAATGGGCCGGATTTGAGGTTTTTTAAGGAGTTTTTGGGAGTTTTTAGGGGTTTAAAGGGATTTTTGGTGGTTTTCACATCGTGGTGTAAAGGGGGATTGGGCTCAGGTGGGTCCTGATCCCAAAATTCCCGATGGGAATTTGAGTGGGAGGGGTCAAAAATCGGCCGGATTTGGGTTTTTTTAGGGATTTTTTAGGGATTTTTTGGTGGATTTAAGGGGATTTTTGGAGGTTTTCACCTCGTGGTCCGAGGGGTGGCCGGGCTCAGGTGGGTCCTGAGCCCAGAACCCAAAACCCAAAATTCCCAAAATTCCCAAAATTCCCAATGGGAATTTGACTGGGAGGGGTCAGAAATGGGCCAGATTTGAGGTTTTTTAGGGATTTTTTGGGAATTTTTAGGGGTTTTTAAAGGGATTTTTGGAGATTTTCGCCTCGTGGATTTTTTGTGACGATTTTTGTACAATTCTGTGAGAGTTTTACGAGATTTTTTGTAATGATTTTTGTACAATTCTGCGAGGATTTTTTGGGATTTTTTATGCTGAGTTTTGTATAATTCCATGAGGATTTTACGAGATTTTTTGTGACAATTTTTGTACAATTCCGTGACGATTTTGTGGGATTTTTAATGATAATTTTTGTACAATTCTGCGAGGATTTTTTATGCTGATTTTTATATAATTCCATGAGGATTTTATGGAATTTTTTTTGATGATTCTTTTGTGGGAAGGGGGTGGATTTTTTTTTTTTTTTAACTAAGATGTTATTAAAATTCTGTGGAATTTCCACTTTTTTAAATTTTTTTTTAAGATTTTCCCCTTTATCTCCATTTCCCAACAATTCCACACTGCAAAAAACCTCCTTATGTATCCAAATAATTTAGAATTATCCCATTTTTTTTCAGGGAAAGCAAGGAAGTGCTGCCTGTGTCTGAAATCCCTGTGGAAACTCATCGAGCCATCGCCTGCTGCCATTCCCTGGTGCAGCTGGAAGATGGAACAATCGTGGGAGATCCTCTGGAAAAAGCGATGCTGACAGCTGTGGATTGGACCCTGACCAAAGGTAAATCCCAAATCCCGCTTTTTTCCCTGGAATTCTGGCCTTTTCCAGCTGGGAAAAGCCTCGCTGAGCTCAAAAATTCCCATTTTTAAGGTGGCAGAATTCCAGATTTTCCCCATGTGGGGTTTTTTTTTCCATCCCCCTGTCTCAAATTTGGGGAAAATCAGGGATGAAAGGTCTGTGGAAATTTGGGGTTTGAGTGGAAATCAGCTCCCAGCGTGGGTTTGAGGCATAAAATTTGGGATTCGAGGGGGAATCAGCTCCTGGTGTGGGTTTGATCCAGAAAAAATTCCTCTGGAAGAGGTGAATTTCTTCTTGGATTATTCCAGAAATTGGAATTCCTGGTTCTGTTTCCCTGAGGGGGCAACAGGTAGCAAAATTTCGGAGTTTTCCATAAATTTTGGGGTTTATGCATCCTAAAGCAAGAATTTTCCATAAATTTTGGGACTTATGCATCCCAAAACGGGAGTTTTCCATAAATTTTGGGATTTATGCATCCCAAAATGGGAATTTTCCACAAATTTTGGGTTTTCCACACCCCGGAGCTGGAGTTTTCCACAAATATCAGACCTGGATCCCACTTGAATTTCCTGAATTCCCTTCAATTTCCACCTAAATTCTCCAAAATTCCCCCGGAATTCTCGTGAATTCCACCTAAATTATCCAAAATTCCCTCTGAATTCTCCTGAATTCCACCTAAATTCTCCAAGATTCCCCCTGAATTCTTGTGAATTCCACCTAAATTGTCCAAAATTTCGCCTGAATTCTCTGGAATTCCACTGAGTTATCTTGAGTTCCCACAGAATTCCCCCTGAATTCCACCTCAATTACTCAAAATTCCACCTGAATTATCCCAAATTCCCCCTCAAATATCTGGAATTCCACCTGAATTCTCCTTAAATTGTCCACAATTCCGACTGAATTCCACCTGAATCCCACAGAATTCCACCCAAATTCCTCCAAATCCCCCCACCCCGAACCCCCAAAAATTCCCTTCAAACCAATCCCCCAAAATCCCTCTTTTTTTTCCCACCCCCATTCCCACATTCCCCCTTTTCCCTCCCAGCACCCCCTTTCAGGATTTCCCGATTTCCTTTGTTTCCAGATGAGAAAGTTTTCCCGAGGAGTCTAAAAACTCCGGGAATGAGAATTCACCAGCGCTTTCATTTCTCCAGTGCCCTGAAGAGGATGGCGGTCTTGGCTTCCTTGGAAAACGCCTCCGGAGAAATCCGATACCTGGCGGCCGTCAAGGGCGCTCCCGAGACCCTGCACGCCATGGTGAGGGGAAAAATGGGGAAAAACTGGGAAAAACGGGGAAAAATGGGGAATTTGGGAGTGCTGGGACTCCCCAGAGCCTGTTGTGAGGGGAGAAATCCAGGGAAATTCCAAGGAAAAACGGGAATCTGGCAGTGGTGGGAAGGCAAAATGGCGGCCGAGGCCTTGTTGTGAGGGGAAAAATGGGCCTGGAGCCTGTGGTGAGGGAAATTCCAGGGATAAACGGGAATCTGGGAGTGCTGGGACTCCCCAGAGCCTGTTGTGAGGGGGGAAATCCAGGGAAATTCCAAGGAAAAATGGGAATCTGGTGGTGGTGGGAGAGCAAAATGGCTGCCAAGGCCTTGTTGTGAGGGGAAAAATGGGCCTGGAGCCTGTGGTGAGGGAAATTCCAGGGAAATTCCAAGGAAAAACGGGAATCTGGGGATGGTGGAAATGGCAGGAGAGTAAAGGGGCTCCTGGAACTCTGTGGTGAGGGGAAAATTCCAGGGAAAAACAGGAATCTGGGAATACCAGGAGCTCAAAATGGCTGCCCAGGCCTTGTTGTGAGGGGGAAAATGGGCCTGGGGCCTGTGGTGAGGGAAATTCCAAGGAAAAACGGGAATTTGGGAATGCTGGAGCACCTAGGAGCTTGTGAGGAGGAATTCCAGGGAAAAATGGGCGCAGAGCCTGTGATGAGGGCGAATTCCAGGGAAATTTTAGGGAAAAATGAATCTGGGAGTGCCGGGGAGGTCAAAATGGCTGCCGAGGCCTCGTTGTGAGGGGAAATTCCAGAGAAAAACGAAGATTTGGGAGCTTTGGGAGATCAGGGAGATGGGAAAAGGAATGAGGAGTGTGAATTCCAACCAGATTATCCCGAATTATCCCAAATTCCCATAAATCCCCTCTGAATAATCCCAAATCTTTACCTCCCTTTCCCCCCACAAATCCCCCCCTTTTTTTCCCCCCCTCCCATTTTTCTCAATTTTCCACCAAAATCTCCTTCCAAACCCTCTCATATTCCTTCAAATTCCACCCTCAGGGAATGTTTTTCCTGGTTTTTTTTGCAGTTATCCCAATGTCCCAGCAACTACCACGAGATCCATCGGGAAATCTCCCACGAGGGCGCGCGGGTCCTGGCCCTGGGCTACAAAGAGTTGGGAGCCCTCAGCCACCAGCAGGTGAAAAAAACCCCAAAAAACTGGGAAAAATCCCGGAATTCCAGCCCTGGGGAATGCTGGGAGCGGGGCTGGGAAAAGGAGGAGTTTTTTTTGGGATGGAGTTTGTGGATTTTGGGGTTTTTCCGGGAGAAGTTCCCGTTCTTGGCTATGCCAGAGACTTTTCAGAGGATTCCAAAGGGATTTTTCCAAGGAAATTCCCATTTCCAGCTCCAACTCCCCCCAGACCCAACCCCTTGGGAATTCCTGCCTAGATTTCCTTGCGAATGAGCAGGAATTTGCGCATTTTTCCAGGAAAATCCCTTTTTTTTTGGGATTTGGGATTACTCCAAGCTCCTTGGGGTACTAAAAACATTCCTGGGATGTTCCAAATCTCAGGAATCATCCAAGGGAGGGGAAATTCCCATTCCCAGCTATCCCAGAGACTTTTCAGAGGATTCCAGAGGGATTTTTCCAAGGAAATTCCTATTCTTGGCTATCCCAGAGACTTTTCAGAGGATTCCAGAGGGATTTTTCCAAGGAAATTCCCATTTCCAGCTCCAACTCCCCCCAGACCCAACCCCTTGGGAATTCCTGCCTGGGTTTCCTCAGGAATGAGCAAGAGTTCACCACATTTTTCCAGGAAAACCCCTTTTTTTTGGGATTTGGGATCACTCCGAGCTCCTTGGGGTACCTAAAACCATTCCTGGGATGCTCCAAATCCCAGGAATCACCCGAGGGAGGGGAAATTCCCATTCCCAAAGAGTCTGAAATGCTGAATCCAGGAATTTTCCCTTGGGGCAGGTGCGGGAAATGAAGAGGGAATCCTTGGAATGTGACCTGAGATTTGTGGGATTCATCGTGGTCTCGTGTCCCCTCAAGGCCGATTCCAAAGCCGTCATCAGAGAGATCCAGAGCGCTTCCCACCACGTGAGCAGCCAGAATTCCCAAAAATTCCCGGAATTCCGGGATTTTGGGAGGGGTGGAGAGCATCTGGGGGAAATTCCAGAGGGTTGGGAGGAGTCTGGGATGAGGGAAATAAGGAAAATTCCGAGTGGGAAAGGTGGGAGTTGAAAAGGTTGGGAAGTGAGGAGGTTTCAAGTGGAGAAAAAGGGTTGGAAAATGGGGAATTTCGGATTGAAAATGAGAATTTTAGGGTGGAAATTGGGAATGTCCAAGGTTGGAAACGGGGGAAGTTTCAGGCTAAAAATGAGGAAAATCCTGAGTGAAAAACAGCAGAAAAACTTCAGGGAGAAAATTGAGAAATTCCAGGTGGAAAAGTGGGAAATTTCAGGCTGAAAAGTGGGAAATTCCAAGTGGAAAGCTGAGAAATTCCAGGCTGAAATCTGGGAAATTCCGGGCTAGAAAGAGGAAGAATCCAAGTGAAAAACAGGGAAAATCCAAGGCAGAAAACGGGGAAAATTCCAGGCTGAAAAGGGAAATTCTAAGTGGAAAAAAGGGAAAATCCGAGGCTGAAAAGTGGGAAAATTCCAGGCTGAAAACTGGGAAAAATTCAGTCTAAAGATCAGGAAAATCCCGAGTGGAAAACAGGGAAAATTCCAGGTGGAAAAGAGGAAAATTCCAAGCTGAAAAGAAAGAAAATCCAAGGCAGAAACCCAGAAAAATTCCAGGCTGAAAAGAGGGAAAATTGTAGGTTGAAAACTGAGAAAATTCCAGGCAGAAAACAGGGGAAATTCTGGGCTGAAAAGCAGGAAAATTCAAGGCTAAAAACTGGGAAAATTCCAAGCAGAAAACAGGGAAAATCCAAGTCTGAAAACCGGGAAAATCCAATCGGAAAAGAGGGGAAAATCCAAGGCTGAAAAGTGGGAAATTCCAGGCTGAAAAGAGAGAAAATTCCAAGTGGAAAAGAGGGAAAATTCCAGTCTGAAAATTGAGAAAATTCCAGGCAGAAAACAGGGAAAATTCCAGGCTGAAATCTGAGAAAATTTCAGGTTGAAAACTGGGAAATTCCAAGTGGAAAACAGGGAAAATCCAAGGCTGAAAACTGGGAAATTCCAGGTTGAAAAGAGGGAAAATCCAAGGCTGAAAATTGAGAAGATTCCAGGCTGAAAAGTGGGGAAAATTCAAGTGGAAAAAAGGGAAATTCCAGGCTGAAAAGAGAGAAAAATCCGAGTGGAAATCAGGGAAAATGCATGGAAAAGAGAGAAAATCCAAGGCTTAAAAGTGGGAAATTCCAGGGTGAAAAGTGGGAAAATCCAAGTGGAAAACTGGGAAATTCCAATGGGAAAAGAGGGAAAATCCCAACAAACCCCCTCAGAAATGGGAATATTTTTGGGGCCGAGCGACCTCAGCACCTCCCAGGATTGTTCCCAGCCCTAAAATCCCGGCGGGAATTTCGCCGTGGGGGTGGGGGGAGGTTCCGGGAATTGCGGGAATTGCCAGGAATGTTGGGAATTGTGGGAATTTTGGGAATTGCAGGTGGTGATGATCACTGGGGACAGCCCCCTGACCGCCTGCCACGTGGCGCGGGAGCTGCACTTCCTGCACAAGGAGCAGATCCTGATCCTGCAGCCGCCGGAGAGCCCCGGTACCGGGAACGGCCGCGGGAATAACGGGAATAACGGGAATTCTGGGAGTGGGAATGATGGGAATGGGAGAGGGACTGGGATTGGGCATGGGAATGGTGGGGATGGGATTGGGATTGGGAATGGGAGTGGGAGTGGGAATTGGGAGTGGAAATGGGGATGGGGATAGGAATGGGAATGGGAATGGGAATGGGAATGGGATGGGGCATGTTGGGAATGGGATTGGGAGCAGGAATGTTGGGAATGGGAATGTTGGGAGTGGGAATGGGAGTGGGATGGGATCAGGAATGGGATTGGGAGTGGGAAAGGGATTGGAAATGGGATTGGGAATGTTGGGAATTAGATTGGGAATGGGATTGGGAATGGGAGTGGGATCGGGAATGTTGGGAGTGGGAGCAGGAATGATGGGAATGGGATTGGGAGTGGGAATGGGAATGGGAATGGGATTGGGGATGGGAATGGTGGGAATGGGAGCGGGAGTGGAATTGGGAGTGGGAGAGGGATCGGGAATGTCGGAAATGGGAATGGGATGGGATTGGGAATGGGAGTGGGAGTGGGAATGGGGATGGGAATGGGAATGGAGATGGGAGCGGGAGTGGGAATGGGAGTGGGAATGGTGGGAATGGGATTGGGAGTGGGATTGGGAATGGATTGGGAATGGGGATGGGAGTGGGAATGGGAAGGGGAATGGGAATGGGAGTGGGGAATGGGATCGGGAATGTTGGGAATGGGGATGGGATTGGGAATGGGGAATGGGATCGGGAATGTTGGGAATGGATTGGGAATGGGATCAGGAATGGGAATGGGATCGGGAATGGGATTGGGAATGTTGGAAATGGGATTGGGATCGGGAGTGGGAACGACATTGGGAATGGAATTGGGAGTGGGAATGATGGGAATGGGAGTGGGAATGGGAGTGGGAATGGGAGTGGGAATGGGAATGGTGGGAATGGGAGTGGGAATGGGAATGGGAATGGGATGGGGAATGGGAATGGTGGGAATGGGAGTGGGAATGGGAATGGGAGTGGGAATGGGAATGGGAGTGGGAATGGGAATGGGAGTGGGAATGGGAATGTAAAAGTTGGGAATGGGATTGGGAATGGGAGTGTTTGGATTGGGAATGGGAATGGGATTGGGAATGTTGGGAATTGGATTGGGAATGGGATTGGGAATGGGATCGGGAATGATGAGGGGAAGGGTTTGATTCCAGTGGGTTATGGGATTCCGGGATTTGAGGGGTCTGGGGATGTGGAATGGGATCGGGAATGGGATCGGGAATGGGATCGGGAATGGGATCGGGAACGCCGGGATGGACGTGGAGATCTCAGGATCTTGAGAGCTTTGGGAACCTGGGAATGGAGATGTGGGTTGGGGTTGGAATCCCCTTGGAATTCTCCTGGAATTCTCCCCAGAATCCCTCTGGAGTTCCCCCAGAATCCCCCTGGAATCCCCCTGGATTCCCCATGGAATTCCCATTCCCAGTTTTCCATTCCCCCAGGGCTCCCCTGGCAGTGGCGTTCCCGTGACGGCTCCGTGTCCCTGCCATGGAATTCCCATTCCCAGATTCCCATTCCCATGGAATTCCCATTCCCAGATTCCCATTCCCATGGAATTCCCATTCCCAGATTCCCATGGAATTCCCAGATACCCATTCCCAGATTCCCATTCCCAGATTCCCATTCCCATTCCCATGGAATTCCCAGATTCCCATTCCCAGATTCCCATGGAATTCCCATTCCCCCAGGGCTCCCCTGGCAGTGGCGTTCCCGTGACGGCTCCGTGTCGCTCCCATGGAATTCCCATTCCCAGATTCCCATGGAATTCCCATTCCCATTCCCATGGAATTCCCATTCCCATTCTGATTCCCATGGAATTCCCATTCCCAGATTCCCATTCCCAGTTTTCCATTCCCATTCCCCCAGGGCTCCCCTGGCCGTGGCGCTCCCGGGACAGCTCCATGCCTCTCCCACCATTCCCATGGAATTCCCATTCCCAGATCTCCATGGAATTCCCATTCCCATTCCCCCAGGGCTCCCCTGGCAGTGTCAATCCCATCATTCCCAGATTCCCATGGAATTCCCAGATTTCCATTCCCATTCCCCCAGGGCTCCCCTGGCAGTGGTGCTCCCATGACGGCTCCGTGTCCCTGCCATGGAATTCCCATTCCCAGATTCCCATTCCCATGGAATTCCCATTCCCAGATTCCCATTCCCATGGAATTCCCATTCCCATTCCCATGGAATTCCCATTCCCAGATTCCCATTCCCATGGAATTCCCATTCCCCCAGGGCTCCCCTGGCAGTGGCGATCCCGGGACGGCTCCGTGTCCCTGCCTCCATTCCCGGATTCCCATGGAATTCCCAGATTCCCATGGAATTCCCATTCCCCCAGGGCTCCCCTGGCAGTGGCGTTCCCGTGACAGCTCTGTGTCCCTCCCATGGAATTCCCAGATTCCCATTCCCAGATTCCCATGGAATTCCCATTCCCATTCCCCCAGGGCTCCCCTGGCAGTGGTGCTCCCATGACGGCTCCGTGTCCCTGCCTCCATTCCCGGATTCCCATGGAATTCCCAGATTCCCATGGAATTCCCATTCCCCCAGGGCTCCCCTGGCAGTGGCAATCCCATCATTCCCAGATTCCCATGGAATTCCCAGATTCCCATGGAATTCCCATTCCCCCAGGGCTCCCCTGGCAGTGGCGCTCCCGGGACGGCTCCGTGTCCCTGCCGCCGTTCCCGGATTCCCTGCGGGATCTGACGGATCCCTTTGATCTCTGCCTCACCGGGGAGGGGCTGGAGCAGCTCCGGAGCCGGGATCGGGATCGGCTGCTGCGCCTCATCCCCCACATCCAAGTCTTCGCCAGGGTGGCCCCCAAACAGAAGGTGAGGAGGGAAGGGCTTTGGGAATGGGAATTCCCAAAAATTTAGGGGCTTTGGGAATGGTGGGATGGCCTTGGGTCTATCCCAAAACGTTTGGAGTTTGTTCCAACTCGGAATTCCCAAAATTTGGGCGTTTTGGGGAATGGGGGGTTGGTGCTGGGGTGATCCTAAAGAATCCTGAGCTCATTCCAGCCCTGAATTCCCAAAATTTGGGGGCTCAGGGATGGAAATTCCTGGGATTTGGGGGCTTTGGGAATGGGGGGATGGCCCTGGGTTTATCCCAGAAAGTTTGGAGCTCGTTCCAGCTCTGAATTCCCAGAATTTGGAGCTTTTGGGATCTGGGAATGAGGCTCAGGATGTCCCTGGTGTGATCCTAAAGAATCCTGAGCCCATTCCAGCCCTGAATTCCCAAAATTTGGAGCTTTTGGGATCTGGGAATGAGGCTCAGGACTGTCCTGGTGTGATCCTAAAGAATCCTGAGCCCATTCCAGCTCTGAATTCCCGGGATTTGGGGGTTTTGGGGAATGGGGGGTTGGTGCTGGTGTGATCCTAAAGAATCCCGAGCCCATTCCAGCCCTGAATTCCTGGAATTTGGAGCTTTTGGGATCTGGGAATGAGGCTCAGGATGTCCCTGGTGTGATCCTAAAGAATCCTGAGCTCATTCCAGCCCTGAATTCCCAAAATTTGGGGGCTCAGGGATGGAAATTCCTGGGATTTGGGGGCTTTGGGAATGGGGGGATGGCCCTGGGTTTATCCCAGAAAGTTTGGAGCTCGTTCCAGCCCTGAATTCCCAAAATTTCAGAGCTTTGGGATCTGGGAATGAGGCTCAGGATGTCCTTGGTGTGATCCTAAAGAATCCTGAGCCCATTCCAACCCTGAATTCCCAGGATTTGGGGGATTTGGGGAATGGGGAGTTGGTGCTGGGGTGATCCTAAAGAATCCCGAGCCCATTCCAGCCCTGAATTCCCAAAATTTGGGGGTTTTGAGGAATGGGGGGATGGTGCTGGTGTGATCCTAAAGAATCCTGAGCCCATTCCAACCCTGAATTCCCAGGATTTGGGGGATTTGGGGAATGAGGGGTTGGTGCTGGGGTGATCCTAAAGAATCCCGAGCCCATTCCAGCCCTGAATTCCCAAAATTTCAGAGCTTTGGGATCTGGGAATGAGGCTCAGGACTGTCCTGGTGTGATCCTAAAGAATCCTGAGCTCATTCCAGCCCTGAATTCCCAAAATTTGGGGGCTCAGGGATGGAAATTCCTGGGATTTGGGGTCTTGGGGAATGGGGGTATGGCCCTGGGTTTATCCCAGAAAGTTTGGAGTTTGTTCCAGCCCTGAATTCCCGGGATTTGGGGGATTTGGGGAATGGGGAGTTGGTGTTGGGGTGATCCTAAAGAATCCCGAGCCCATTCCAACCCTGAATTCCCAAAATTTGGAGCTTTTGGGATCTGGGAATGAGGCTCAGGATGTCCCTGGTGTGATCCTAAAGAATCCTGAGCTCATTCCAGCCCTGAATTCCCAAAATTTGGGTGCTCAGGGATGGAAATTCCTGGGATCTGGGGTCTTGGGGAATGGGGGGATGGCCCTGGGTTTATCCCAGAAAGTTTGGAGTTTGTTCCAGCTCGGAATTCCCGGGATTTGGGGGGTTTTGGGGAATGAGGGGGTGGTGCTGGGGTGATCCTAAAGAATCCTGAGCCCATTCCAGCCCTGAATTCCCAAAATTTGGGGGTTTTGAGGAATGGGGGGATGGTGCTGGTGTGATCCTAAAGAATCCTGAGCCCATTCCAACCCTGAATTCCCAGGATTTGGGGGATTTGGGGAATGAGGGGTTGGTGCTGGGGTGATCCTAAAGAATCCTGAGCTCGTTCCAGCCCTGAATTCCCAAAATTTGGAGCTTTTGGGATCTGGGAATGAGGCTCAGGACTGTCCTGGTGTGATCCTAAAGAATCCTGAGCCCATTGCAGCCCTGAATTCCCGACATTTTCACCCCTCTTTAAATCCCACCCCATCCCTTTTATTCCAAACCACCCCAAGCTGGGAATTCCCAGAATTTGGGAGCTTTTCCTGGCTTTTTTTTCCGGGCAGGAATTTGTGATCACGGCCCTGAAGAGCCTTGGCTACTCCACCCTCATGTGTGGGGACGGCACCAACGACGTGGGAGCTCTGAAACACGCCGATGTGGGTGAGGAAATTCCCAAAATTCCCCAAATTCCCGGGATTTTTCTCAAAATTCCCAGGATTTTCCCCAAAATCCCCACCCCAGAGAGGCCTTTCCCAAAATTTTCCAGCTCTCAGAGGTGTTTTATTGGTGCCAGGAATGGAAATAAAAGGGGAATTTCAGGTTTTTCTGGGGGATTTTCCCATTTTTTTCCTCTGTTTTTCCTGGTTTTTCTCTGGTTTTTGTTTGGTTTTCCCTGTTTTGTGCTTTGTTTTTCCTTTGGTTTTTTTCCTGTTTTTCCTTTGCTTTTCCTTTGTTTTTTTCCCATTTTTCCTTTGTTTTTCCTTTGGTTTTTTCCTTTGTTTTTCCTTTGGTTTTTTCCTTTGTTTTTTCCTTTGCTTTTTCCCTTGTTTTTCTCATTCTTCCCCCTTTTTTCCCCCTCTTTTCCCTCCTTTTTTCTCCCCTTTTTCCCTGATTTTTCCCCCCTCTTTTCCTCCTAATTTTCCCCATTTCCTCCCATTTTTACTCTGATTTTTCCCTTCTTTTCCCTCCCTCTTTCCCCCCTCATTTTTCCCTAATTTTTCCCCCATTTTATCCCTGATTTCCCCCTGACTTTTCCCCTTGTCTATTCCCTGTTTTTCCCGTTTTATCCCTTGTTTTTCCCTAATTTATCCCTTGTTTTTCCCTAATTTATCCCCTCATTTTTCGCTCATTTTTCCCCTCATTTTTCTGTAATTTTCCCCTGGTTTTCTCCATTTTCCCCCCATTTTCCCCCCTAATTTTTCCCCTCATTTTCCCCTCATTTTTCCCTAATTTTTCCCTGGTTTTCCCCCATTTTATCCCACATTTTTCCCTAATTTTCCCCTCATTTTTCCCTTAATTTTTCCTCCATTTTATCCCTTGTTTTTCCCTAATTTATCCCTTAATTTTCCCTCATTTTTCCTTCATTTTTCCCTGTTTTTTCCCCCATTTTCCCCTAATTTTTCCCTGGTTTTCCCCTTATTTTCCCCCCATTTTCCCTTAATTTTCCCCCCATTTTCCCTTAATTTTCCCCCCATTTTATCCCTCATTTTCCCCTAATTTCCCCTCATTTTCCCCCCTTTTTATCCCTAATTTCCCCCCGTTTTTCCCATTTTATCCCTCATTCTTTCCTAATTTTTCCCTCATTTTCCCCTAATTTTTCTCCCCATTTTCCCCTCATTTTCCCCTAATTTTTCCCCTCATTTTCCCCTAAATTTCCCCTGTTTTTTCCCCCTTTTTCCCCCTAATCCCCCCCGTTTTTCCCAGGCGTGGCCCTGCTGCCCAACGCTCCCGAGAGAATTCCCGAGAGGAAGCGGCGGCCCCGGGACGGCCCCGGAATTCCAACTGGGAATGTCAAAGCCTCATCCCGAGGAGCCAAACACCGGATCCTGGCCCAGAGGGAGGAGCAGCTCGCTGTCCACAGGGTGGGAATTCCAGGAATTTCGGGAATTCCAGGCGGGAATTTTATCCTTGGGAATGGCGGGGTTTAGGGTTGGGAATCCTGGAATGGTTTGGGTGGGAATGGATTTGATCCCATCCTAAATCCAACTCAATCCTGGAATTCCAGAGGTGGAGCTTAAATCTGGGATAAACAGGGAATAAATCCGGGGATTCTGGAGGCTGATCGCAGCCATAAAAACAGGGAATAAATTCCAGAATTCTGGAGGTGGGGAGGGACCTTAAATCTGGGAAGAACAGGGAATAAATTCTGGAATTCTGGAGGTGGGGAGGGATCTTAAATCCGGGATAAACAGAATAAATTCTGGAATTCTGGAGGCTGCTCGCAGCCATAAAAACAGGGAATAAATCCTGGAATTCTGGAGGTGGGGAGGGATCTTAAATCCAGGATAAACAGGGAATAAATTCTGGAATTCTGGAGGTGGGGAGGGATCTTAAATCTGGGATAAACAGAATAAATTCTGGAATTCTGGAGGCTGCTTGCAGCCGTAAAAACAGAGAATAAATCCCAGAATTCCAGATTTAGGAAGGGACCTTCAACCCCATCACCCAAGATCCCAAACTTCTGCTTCTCTGGGTGGGTTTGGGGTGGATTTGGGGTTGCTTTTTCCAGCCATCCCGGGTGATTTTGGGAACATTTGGGAATTCTGTGCCATTCCCAATCCCGCAGGAGCGACTGAGCCAAGTGCTGAGGGATCTGGAAGAGGAAAGGGCTCCGGTGGTGAAGCTGGGGGACGCCAGCATCGCCGCCCCCTTCACCTCCAAACTCTCCTCCATCCAGTGCAGTGAGTGGAAAAACTGGGAAAAACCTCGGGAATGGGATGGGAATGGGACTGGGAAGGATGGGAATAGAGGGAGGATCCAAAATCTGAACAGGCCCGAGCCCGTTCTAGCTCTGAATTCCTGTGATTTGGGGGTCTTGGACTCAGGGTTTGAGGCTCAGGATGTCCCTGCTTTTATCCTAAAGAATTCTAAACCCGTTCCACCTCTAAATTCCCAAATCCATGAAAACCTCACCCCAAATTGCCCCTTTTTTTCCTTTTTTCCTGCTCTTTTTCCCCTCATGAAGGCCCCAAACCCCCTCATCCAAACCCTGCCCTTCTTCCGCCCTTTTTTTGCCTTTTCCCGCCCTTTTTCCCCCTTTTTCCACTCTTTTTCCCCTCATGAGGGCCCCAAACTCCCTCACCCAAACCCTGCTCTTTTTCCCCCTTTTTTCCGCCATTTTTCCCCTCATGAGGGCCCCAAACCCCCTCACCTCAAACCCCCTCGCCCAAACCCTGCCCTTTTCCCGTCCTTTTTCCCCTCACGAGGGCCCCAAACCCTGCCCTTTTTCCCCTTTTCCCGCCCTTTTTCCCCTCATGAGGGCCCCAAACCTCCTCACCCTAACACTGCCCTTTTTCCGCCCTTTTTTTGCCTTTTCCCACCCTTTTTCCCCTCATGAGGGCCCCAAACCCCCTCACCTCAAACCCCCTCACCCAAACCCCACCCTTTTTCCGCCCTTTTTCTCCCTTTTCCCGCCCTTTTTCCCCTCATGAGGGCCCCAAATTCCCTCACTCAAACCCTGCCCTTTTTCCCTCTTTTCCCGCCATTTTTGCCCTCATGAGGGCCCCAAATCCCCTCACCCCAAACCCCCTCGCCCAAACCCTGCCCTTTTTCCGTCTTTTCCCTCCATTTTTCCCCTCATGAAGGCCCCAAACTCCCTCACCCAAACCCTGCCCTTTTCCCGCTCTTTTTCCACTCATGAAGGCCCCAAACCCCCTCACGCAAACCCTGCCCTTTTCCCTCTTTTCCCGCCCTTTTCCCCCTCTTTCCTGCCCTTTTTCCCCTCTTTTCCCGCCCTTTTTCCCTCTTTTCCAGCCCTTTTTCCCCTCATGAGGGCCCCAAACTCCCTCAGGAGGGCCCCAAACTCCCTCACCCAAACCCTGCCCTTTTTCCCCCTTTTTCCCCCTTTTCCCACCCTTTTTCCCTCTTTCCCCGCCATTCTTCCCCTCACAGCGACCCCAAACCCCCTCACCCAAACCCTGCCCTTTTCCCTCTTTTCCTGCCCTTTTCCCCCTCTTTTCCTGCCCTTTTTCCCCTCTTTTCCCACCATTTTTCCCCTTTTTCCTGCCTTTTTCCCCTCTTTTCCTGCCATTTTCCCCGTCATGAGGGCCCAAACCCCCTCACCCAAACCCTGCCCTTTTCGCCCTTTTTCCCCATTTTCCCACCCTTTTTCCCCCTCACAGCGACCCCAAACTCCCTCACCCAAATCCTGCCCTTTTTCCCCTCTTTTCCCACCCTTTTTCCCTCTTTTCCAGCCCTTTTTCCCCTCATGAGGGCCCCAAACTCCCTCAGGAGGGCCCCAAACTCCCTCACCCAAACCCTGCCCTTTTTCCCCCTTTTCCCACCCTTTTTCCCTCTTTCCCCGCCATTTTTCCCCTCACAGCGACCCCAAACCCCCTCACCCAAACCCTGCCCTTTTCCCGCCCTTTTTTCCCCTTTTCCAGCCCTTTTTCCCCTCGTGAGGGCCCCAAACTCCCTCAGGAAGGCCCCAAACTCCCTCACCCAAATCCTGCCCTTTTCCCACCCTTTTTCCCCATTTTCCTGCCCTTTTTCCCCTCACAGCGACCCCAAACCCCCTCACCCAAACCCCGCCCTTTTCCCCCCATTTCCCCCTCACTCTTTCCTGATTCCTAACCCCCAAAATTCCCCTTTTTTTTTTCTTTTTTCCCCCCTCACCTCAGTCTGCCACGTGATCAAGCAGGGCCGCTGCACTCTGGTCACGACTTTACAAATGTTCAAGATCCTGGCTCTAAACGCTCTGGTGCTGGCCTACAGCCAGAGCGTGCTCTTCCTTCAGGGTGTCAAATTCAGCGACCTCCAGGCCACGCTCCAGGGGCTGCTCCTGGCTGGATGCTTCCTCTTCATCTCCAGGTCCAAGGTGGGAGTCGGGAATTCTGTGGGGAAAGGGGTTGGAGTAGGAAAAAAAATACAAAAAAAAAACAAAAAAGGGGATTTTTGTCCTCAGGAAATGCCATTTATGGTCAGAAAATGGCGGTTTCTGAAGGTGGAAGGGTGGGAAGAGGGTTTGGAAGGGCTCCCAAAACTCCAAATCCAGATCTAGGCCCAAGGTGGGAGCCGGGAATTTTGTGGGGAAAGGGTTGGAGTTGGAAAAAAAATTAAAAAACAAAAAAAAGGGGGGGATTTTTGTCTCCTTTTGTCCTCAGGAAATGCCATTTATGGTCAGAAAATGGCGGTTTCTGAAGGTGGAAGGGTGGGAAGAGGGTTTGGAAGGGCTCCCAAAACTCCAGATCTAAACCCAACCTGGGAGCTGGGAATTTTATGGGATCCAGCAAAATTAGGGAAAAAGAGGTTTTGAGCCCCAAAAAATCCCGTTTATGGTCATAATTTGGCGCTTTTGAGGGTGGATTTACAGTCCCTGATGGTGGAGGGGTGGGATTGTGTCTTCCCTTGGATTTGGGGTGATGCCAGAGCTTCCCCTTCACCTCCAGATCCGAGGTGGGAGCCGGGAATTTTGTGGGATCTGGGAAAATTTGGGAAAAAGGGGTTTTTGACTTCAAAAAAATCCCATTTCTGAGAGAAATTTCCAATCCCTGATGGTGGTGGGGAGGGATTTTGTGTTCCCCTGGATTTGGGATGATCCCAAAGCTCCAGATCCAAGGTGGGAGCCAGGAATTCCATGGAAAAAGGGTTTGGGCCACCCCAGTCCTTCCAGGATTAGGGAAAAAGCCTCTTTTTCCCCAAAAAATTCCCATTTATTTTAATAAATCCTCATTCCCTGCTGCTGGAGGTGCAGGAATGTTGAATTTGGGATGCTCCCAAGGCCATTCCTCCCCTCAGGATCTCAATTTTTGGGATGAGCAGCAGCAAAAGGCAGGAAAGACCAAAAAAAAAAAAAGCCAAATTGGGGCTTTTCCCCAAATTCTGGAATCCCTGGCTTGGCTGGGAAAAAAACCCCAAATCCCAACTTTTCCTGGCAACAAAACAACCCCAAATTCCCCCTCCAGACTCAAAATTCCCACAGAATTCCCTAAAAACCTTCAGGATTTGGAATCCGAGCCACCTCAGACCAAATCCCTCATTTTATTTCCCTTTTTTTTTTTAATATTTTTTTTCCCCAGCCCCTCAAGACTCTTTCCAAGGAGAGGCCTCTTCCCAACATTTTCAATCTCTACACGGTGCTGACGGTGCTGCTGCAATTCCTGGTGCATTTCCTGAGCTTGGTGTTCCTGTACCAGGAGGCTCAGGCCAGGAGCGACCCCAGGTGAGGCCTTAATCCCAAAAAAATCCAGGATTTTCCCCAATTTTTGCCATTTCTGAGCTTGAAATTCCTGTACCGGGAGGCTCAGGTCCGGAGTGACCCCAGGTGAGGCCTTGATCCCAAAAAAAATCTGGATTTTTCCTCAGTTTTTACCGTTTCTGAGCTTGGAATTCCTGGATCAGGAAGAGTAGGCCCAAGTGAGGCCTTGATCCCAAAAAAATCCAGAATTTTCCCCAGTTTTTGCCATTTCTGAGCCTGGAATTCTTGGATCAGAAGGACAGGCCAGAGCGAGCCCAGGTGAGGCCCTGATCCCAAAAAAACCTGGAATTTTCCTCAATTTTTACCATTTCTGAGCCTGGAATTCCTGTACCAGGAAGAGTAGGCCCAAGTGAGGCCTTGATCCCAAAAAATTCTGGGATTTTCCCCAATTTTTACCATTTCTGAGCTTGGTGTTCCTGTACCAGGAGGCTCAGGCCCGGAGTGACCCCAGGTGAGGCCTTGATCCCAAAAAAATCCGGAATTTTCCTCAGTTTTTACCATTTCTGAGCTTGGAATTCCTGGATCAGGAATAGGCCCAGAGTAGGCCCAAGTGAGGCCCTGATCCCAAAAATTCCAGGAATTTTCCACAGTTTTTACCATTTCTGAGCTTGGAATTCCTGGATCAGTAAATGTAGGCCTGGTAGGCCCAAGTGAGGCCTAATCCCAAAAATTCCGGATTTTCCCAATTTCTGAGCCTGGAATTCCTGGATCTGAAGCACAGGCCCAGGGTAGGCCCAAGTGAGGCCTTAATCCCAAAAATTCTGTAATTTTCCCCAATTTCTGAGCCTGAAATTCCTGTACCAGGAGGCTCAGGTCCGGAGCGACCCCAGGTGAGGCCCTGATCCCAAAAAAATCCGGGATTTTCCCCAATTTTTGCCATTCTGGCCTTGCCCGAACCCAGGAAAACCCAATCCTGATTGATCCGGGATTGATCCAGGGCTGATCCGGGATTGATCCAGGCTGGATCTGGGATTGATCCGGGATTGGTCTGGGGTTGATTCAGGATTGGACTGGGATTGATCCGGGATTGATCCCGGGCTGGATCTGGAATTGACCTGGGATTGATCCGGGATTGATCCAGGTTTGATCTGGGATAGATCTGGGATTGATCCGGGATTGATCCAGGATTGATCCAGGATGGATCTGGGATTGCTCCGGGATAGATCTGGGGCTGATCCAGGATTGATCCAGGGCTGATCAGGGATTGGTCTGGGATAGATCCGGGATTGATCCAGGATTGATCTGGAATTGATCCAGGCTGGATCCAGAATTGATCTGGGCTGGATTTGGGATTGATCCAGGATCGATCCGGGGTCAATCCAGGATCGGTCTGGGGTTGCTCTGGGCTGAATCTGGGATTGATCTGGGATTGATCAGGAATTGATCTGGGCTGGATCTGGAATTGATCTGGGATTGATTTGGGATCGATCCAGGATTGATCAGGAACTGATCTGGGCTGGATCCGGGATTGATCCGGGATTGATCAGGAATTGATCTGGGCTGGATCCAGGATTGATCAGGAGTTGATCTGGGCTGGATCTGGGATTGATCCAGGATTGCTCCGGGATTGATCTGGGATTGATTTGGGATCGATCTGGGATCAATCCGGGCTGGATCCGGGATTGGATCTGGAATTGATCCGGGCTGGATCCAGGATGGATCCGGGATTGATCTGGGCTGGATCCGGGATTGCTCCAGGATAGATCCGGGGCTGATCCAGGATTGCTCCGGGATTGATCTGGGATTGATCTGGGATTGATCCGGGATTGATCTGGGATTGCTCCGTGACTGCTCCGGGATTGATCAGGAATTGATCTGGGATTGCTCCGGGGCTGATCCAGGATTGATCCGGGATTGATCCGGGATAGATCCGGGGCTGATCCGGGATTGATCAGGAATTGATCTGGGCTGGATCCGGGATTGCTCTGTGACTGCTCCGGGACTGATCCGGGATTGATCTGGGATCGATCCCGGGGCTGATCCCGCTTTTCCCGTGCCCAGGGAGGAGGAGTTTGTGGACCTGAGCAAGGAGTTTGAGCCGTCGCTGGTGAACAGCACCGTGTACCTGCTGTCCATGGCCATGCAGATGGCCACCTTCGCCATCAACTACAAGGTTGGGAATTCCGGGAATTTCCTGCTTTTCCGGGATTTTCCGGGCTTTATTCCCACTTTTTCCCGGCTTTTCCCTGCTTTTCCAGGCTTTTCCAGGATTTTCTGGGCTTTATTCCAGCTTTTCCCTGCTTTTCCCGGCTTTTCCACACTTTATTCCCATTTTTCCACGCTTTATTCCCGCTTTTCCCTGCTTTTTCAGGCTTTATTCCTACTTTTCCCTGCTTTTCCGGGATTTTTTGGGCTTTATTCCCGCTTTTTCCCGGCTTCTCCCTGCTTTTCCAGGCTTTATTCCCACTTTTCCCTGCTTTTCCAGGCTTTTCTGGGCTTTATTCCTGCTTTTCCACACTTTATTCCCATTTTTCCAGGCTTTATTCCCATTTTTCCCTGCTTTTCCAGGATTTTCCGGGCTTTATTCCTGCTTTTCCCTGCTTTTCCACGCTTTATTGCCACTTTTTCCCGGCTTTTCCCTGCTTTTCCAGGCTTTATTCCCATTTTTCCCTGCTTTTCCGGGATTTTCCGGGCTTTATTCTTGCTTTTCCAGGGTTCATTCCCACTTTGTTCCCGCTTTTCTGGGCTTTATTCCCACTTTTCCAGGCTTTGTTCCCATTTTTCCCTGTTTTTCCAGGCTTTTCCAGGCTTCATTCCCACTTTTCCAGCTTTATTCCTGCTTTTCCCTGCTTTTCCAGGCTTTAGTCCCACTTTTCCAGGCTTTATTCCCATTTTTCCCCACTTTTCCACGCTTTATTCCCACTTTTCCGGGCTTTAGTCCCACTTTTCCAGGCTTTATTCCCATTTTCCCCCACTTTTCCAGCTTTATTCCCACTCCCACCCACCCACACCCACCCCCACTTTTCCAGCTTTATTCCCACTTTTCCGGGCTTTAGTCCCACTTTTCCAGGCTTTATTCCCATTTTTCCCCACTTTTCCACGCTTTATTCCCACTTTTCCCTGCTTTTCCAGGCTTTATTCCCTTTTTTTCCATGCTTTATTTCCACTTTTCCAGGCTTTATTCCCATTTTTCCCTGCTCTTTCCCCAGTTTCTCTCCCCATTTTTTCCAGTTTTTCCTCAGCATTCCCCACCATTCCCATTCCCAGTATAAACCAGTTCCCAGTGCCCCAAAATCCCCTCCCAACGCCCCAAAAATCCCTTCCCAGTACAAACCAGTATAAACCAGTGCCCCAAAATTCCCTCCCAGTGCCCCAAAATTCCCTCCCAGTATAAACCAGTGCCCTAAAATCACTCCCAGCATCCCAAAACCCCCTCCCAGTCCAACCCAGTATAAACCAGTGCTCCAAAACTCCCTCCCAGTCCAACCCAGTGCCCCAAAACTCCCTCCCAGTCCAACCCAGTGCCTCCCAGTGCCCCAAAATTCCCTCCCAGTACAAACCAGTCCAACCCAGTGCCTCCTAATACCCTCCCAGTGCCCCAAAACCCCTTCCCAGTGCCCTAAAATCGCTCCCAGTGCCCCAAAACCCCCTCCCAGTATAAACCAGTGCCCCAAAACCCCCTCCCAGTGCCCTAAAATCGCTCCCAGTGCCCCAAAACTCCCTCCCAGTATAAACCAGTGCCCCAAAACCCCCTCCCAGATAACCAGTGCCCCAAAACACCCCTCCCCAGTGCCCAAAAACCCCCTCCCAGTACAAACCAGTGCCCCAAAACCCCTCCCAGTGCCCAAAACTCCCTCCCAGTATAAACCAGTGCCCCAAAACCCCCTCCCAGTGCCCTAAAATCGCTCCCAGTGCCCCAAAACCCCCTCCCAGTCCCTCCAGTCCCTCCCAGGCATCAAAACCCTCCTGCTCCCAAAACCTAAAATCCCTCCCCAGTGCCCCAAAATCCCTCCCAGTACAAACCAGTGCCTCCTAATCCCCTACCCAGCACCCACAAAATCCCCTCCCAGTGGCCCTAAAATCGCTCCCAGCACCCAAAATCCCCTCCAGTACAAACCAGTGCCCCAAAATCCCCTCCAGTGCCCCAAAACTCCCTCCCAGCGCCCCCAAACCCCCTCCCAGTCCCTCCCAGTCCAAACCAGTGCCGTTTCCCTGCAGGGGCACCCGTTCATGGAGAGCCTGGGCCAGAACCGGGCGCTGCTCTGGGCGCTGCTGCTCTCGGCCTCGGCCGTGCTGGGGCTCCTTTATCCTCCCTCCCAGTATAAACCAGTGCCCCAAAACCCCCTCCCAGTATAAACCAGTGCCCCAAAACCTCCTCCCAGTGCCCCAAAAGCCCCTCCCAGTATAAACCAGTGCCCCAAAACCCCCTCCCAGTGCCCCAAAACTCCCTCCCAGTATAAACCAGTGCCCCAAAACCCCCTCCCAGTGCCCTAAAATCGCTCCCAGTGCCCCAAAACTCCCTCCCAGTCCCTCCCAGTGCCATAAAACACCATTCTCCTGCTCCAAAACCTCTCGAAACTCCCTCCCAGTACAAACCAGTGACTCCTAATCCCCTCCCAGTGCCCCAAAATCCCCTCCCAGTGCCCTAAAATCGCTCCCAGCACCCCAAAATCCCCTCCCAGTGCCCTAAAATCCACTCCCGTACAAACCAGTGCCTCCTAATCCCCTCCCAGCCCCCAAAACTCCCTCCCAGCAACCTAAAACCCCCTCCCAGTACAAACCAGTGCCTCCTAATCCCCTCCCAGCACCCCAAAATCCCCTCCCAGTGCCCTAAAATCGCTCCCAGCACCCCAAAATCCCCTCCCAGTACAAACCAGTGCCTCCTAATCCCCTCCCAGTGCCCCAAAACTCCCTCCCAGCGCCCCCAAACCCCCTCCCAGTCCCTCCCAGTATAAACCAGTGCCGTTCCCTGCAGGGGCACCCGTTCATGGAGAGCCTGGGCCAGAACCGGGCGCTGCTCTGGGCGCTGCTGCTCTCGGCCTCGGCCGTGCTGGGGCTCCTTTATCCTCCCTCCCAGTATAAACCAGTGCCCCAAAACGCCCTCCCAGTGCCCCAAAACTCCCTCCCAGTCAGAACCAGTGCCCCAAAACCCCCTCCCAGTGCCCCAAAACTCCCTCCCAGTATAAACCAGTGCCCCAAAACCCCCTCCCAGTCCCCAAAACCCCCCCAGTGCCCCAAAACCCCCTCCCAGTCCAACCCACCCCAACCCCCCCAGCACCACAAAAATCCCTCCCAGTGCCCCAAAACCCCCTCCCAATACAAACCAGACAAACCAGTCCCTCCCAGTGCCATTAAACTCCATTCTCCTGCTCCAAAACCTCTCGAAATTGGCCCCACCCCCAAAACCCTCCCAGTACAAACCATGCCTCCCACACCCCAAAACCCCCTCCCAACGCCCCCAAACCCCCTCCCAGTACAAACCAATGCCCCCAAACCCCCTCCCAGTGCCCCAAAACTCCATCCCAGTGCCCCAAAACCCCCTCCCAGCACCCCAAAACCCCCTCCCAGTGCCCCAAAACTCCCTCCCAGTGCCCCAAAACTCCCTCCCAGTATAAACCAGTGCCGTTTCCCTGCAGGGACACCCGTTCATGGAGAGCCTGGGCCAGAACCGGGCGCTGCTCTGGGCGCTGCTGCTCTCGGCCTCGGCCGTGCTGGGGCTCCTTTATCCTCCCTCCCAGTATAAACCAGTGCCCCAAAACCCCCTCCCAGTGCCCCAAAACTCCCTCCCAGCACCCCCAAACCCCCTCCCAGTCCCTCCCAGTCCAAACCAGTGCCGTTTCCCTGCAGGGACACCCGTTCATGGAGAGCCTGGGCCAGAACCGGGCGCTGCTCTGGGCGCTGCTGCTCTCGGCCTCGGCCGTGCTGGGGCTCCTTTATCCTCCCTCCCAGTATAAACCAGTGCCCCAAAACCCCCTCCCAGTGCCCCAAAACTCCCTCCCAGCACCCCAAAACCCCCTCCCAGTCCCTCCCAGTCCAAACCAGTGCCGTTTCCCTGCAGGGACACCCGTTCATGGAGAGCCTGGGCCAGAACCGGGCGCTGCTCTGGGCGCTGCTGCTCTCGGCCTCGGCCGTGCTGGGGCTCCTTTATCCTCCCTCCCAGTATAAACCAGTGCCCCAAAACGCCCTCCCA
>JAMPIT010000200.1:0-157590 GCA_026261815.1 Monarcha castaneiventris obscurior | reverse complement strand
CTTTGTGTAGGGATGGGCAGGACTGAGAGGAGCATGGGAAGTGATGAAAAGATGTTTTTAGGCCTGAGTCTACCTCAGCAGTAGCAACATAGCCTCTTCCATCTTCTTGCTGGACCACTGCCTTTCTGTGGGAGAATATAGACCAAATCTGTGTGCCAGGTTCTGTGGATTTAATCCTGGACTGCCACCAGCTCCCTGCTCCATAGCTACACGGATCAGCAGAACAGAGAGCTGCTCCCAAAACAGGCATTTCACAGTCTCAGACTCATTTCCTTCAGCACAGTTTGTCTGGACTCTTCTATCTCTGGGGCCTCTGCTGGGGGCCTGCTGGAGTGATCCACTGGGGAAAGAAATGCTTCGCAAAGAGGCAGCTCCAGCTAAATGTGAGTCACATAATTAATTCCAGTATAGTTAATTGGACCTAATTAATCATATTCCTAAGTGTAATGAGGGCCTTGCCCACAGGGGTCTTGTGAAGGTCTGAGCTTAGGGCTGGTGTTCTGGAGTCAATGGGAATGAACAAGTCCCAGAGCCTTGGACATAGCTTAGGACCGGCTCCAATCTACTCCACACGTCCTTGTTGGCAAAACACAACAGGACAAGGCCAATCCTTCTGACCCTGTAGCCCTGTATTCTCTGCATCCCACAGAGGTAGAATGTGTCAGGAGCTTCTAGGCAGTCAGTCCCAATTCTTCCCAGGGAAGGCTGGAGTCACTGTCACAGACGGCTCCCTCTTGGTCCTTAACTAGTTTGGGAGACTTTTCTGTTTTGTATGTTGTATGTAGATTTTGTTGTTCAAAGGCAGGAAAACCCTGTGCAAGGGAGGAACAGGTAACAGCCAAGTCTGGGCATCTTGGCTGAGGCTTGCTAAGATGCTGCTGTAACAGGCAGCTCCTGGGATGAGCTGCTGCCATGGTGGTTGTGGTTTTGGCAGAGAGAGGCTTTGAGGAACTCCAGGGAATCTGCTTCACCATCTCCTCCCCTATCTCTCCTAGCGTGGGCATAATGATAGAGGAGGGAAGGGGAGACTGGAAGTTGTCATCAAGTGCAGGCAGGGTAGCTAGCCTGGCAGACGTTAATTAAAGGCAGAGGCTCAGTGCTGAATCGGCAGCGACTGGTCCTCTTGCTGACCTTTTCCAGTCTTGCTTTGCCACTTGCATGTGCGCAGGCTGGAAGAGATGTGAAGGGCTGTGATGTAGAAAGCCCAGAAGGTTGCAGGGAAGGAGTGCGAAAAGAGGCAGCCAGAGGAGCCGGAGGACAGGTGGTTCCATATGTCCCCTCTACACCACACCTGGCTGGAGGGAAGGAGCTACCTGTCTGCCTATGGCAATGAGCTGTCATGCCAGATAGTGGTGGCTGGGCACCGTTTTTAACCCACTGCACCTGTGCATGCTGTCCGCGGGGACATGAGCCCAGTGCTGCTATTGGGAAGGATGAAAGTGTGAAAAAATATGTCACTGCTTGCTGATGAGGCACTTGGGAGCTCACCAGAGAGGCAGGGAGATATATGGCCTCAGCACTCCCCTGGAGGAGGGGTATATCTCCATTGGGTGGCTAGTGTAAGCAAACGATGCTTTATGCAAAGAGGTTCCCAGTGCCTGCCCACTCGTGCAGACTGCGGCCCTCCGAGGTAAAACCCAGAACATCCGCAACCCGCACCCCTTCCGTCTGCTTCAGCCTCGGGTGCTTTCCACAGGCACTTCTGCAAACGGGCGAAGCGACCCTGTGCCAGGTGCCAAAGAGGCGCCTGCAAAGACTGATGTCGCGTCCTTCCAGCTGGTGTTGGAAGCAGCCGGCGCTCCCTCGCTCCCTCCTTCCCTTCCTCCCTCCTTCGGCGGCCGCCGCCGTTGCTCTTCGCTGGGCCTCGCTGCAGCACCGTCTTCCCGTGGGGAACGGGAGGGCTCCGCCGCATCCCCTCACCTGCCCGTGGGGAATAGGGGGAGTTCGGGGTTTCGCCGCCAGCCCCCCTCGCCTACCCATGGGGAACAGAGCCCCGTTGCTGCCGCTGCCGGGAGTCGCCCACGCGGGGCGGGGCGGGGCGCTCGCTGCCCCGCCCCACCGGGAGATGTCCCCCCGCCCTGACAGGGGGCGCTGCCGCGCGCCGTCCCCGGTTTTGGGGGGTGACGCCCCCACCCCTGTCTCTGACCCCTGTCCCCCACCGCCGCCGTTCCCGCCTCCGCTCCCGGGGCAGGCCGGCTCCTCCGCCCCGGTGCGGGCGCTCCGGGTGTGAGCAGAGGGGCGAGTCTGTGCTAATTTTCAACCGAGGCCGCCGCCTCCCGTCAGTGGAGCTGGATTGCTTGTCCCCACATCACCTTGAGCTCTGCAACTCTGGGGATGCTGCCAAGTGGTCTCTGCCTCCAGCCCTCTCCTCGCAGCCCCACCCCTGGGCGGTTGGTGCGCTTCAGGCAGGAAGGTGACACGTCCTGGTTAGGATGCTGGTTGCATAGCCCAAGAGCGGGCAGGCTGCCTCCACAGCCTGGTGTGCCTGCGCACTGTGTGGCTCCCGTCGAGTCTGTTGTTCACGGCAGGAGGCTGGTTAATGCCTGGAAAACTTGTTGGTAAAGATAGTAACATGCTGCTGTTCTCAAGTGCTGGAGACAGTCCTTGTGCTTTGTGCGTAGAATTACAAAATATCCTGAGTTCGAAGTGACCCACAAGGATCATCGAAGTCCAACTCCGCATAGGCTCCGGGAGATGCGGCAAAGAGGGGATCAGGTGTGGGACCTCCCCGGCACAGTGAGGCTCGAGAGCAGGACACGCGGGGTGTCGGTCCGAGCAGAACGGGTGGCTTGCGGGCCGGTGTTTCGGATGATAACGGGCAGAAGGATGTTCAGCAGGAGCAGCCCCCGTGCTATCGCGGGGAGGACTGGGATGCAGTTCTGCAGGTCCCGGCGGTGCTGGGACCCGTGTGCCATCGCGTACGTGTCTGTGAGGCGCGTGGGTGTGCGACACCTGGATAGCCACTCGCAGGGCGCCGGCCGCTCGCCACGGGAGGCCCGGGACGAGCGGCGGTGCCGATCCCGGTCCCCGGCGGCGATGCCGGTCGCCGGCGGTGTCGCTGGGCGGCCGGCGGGGCGCCCGCGACCAGGAAGCGGTTAATCGGCGCGCGGGGCTTTTATTTTGACAGGGCAGCGCCGGGCTCCGGCTCGGAGGAAAGTGAATGATCCTGTTTCTCCAAATGATTATTCAGGCTCCGGCGGAGAAAGGAGCACTTGGCCCGCAGCGCCTCGCCCTCGCCACGGCGCCCCCGCCCGCGCCCGGGCCGCCGCGCCCGCCGGCTCCGCTCCCCGCCGCCCGCGCCCGGCCGCCCGCCGCAGCGCGGGGAAGCCGTCCGCGGCTCGGGGCCGGGCGGGCAGCGGGGCTCGCCGCGGCCGGACGTCCACCCCCGCCGGCGGGCGCGGGTGGCAGCGCCGGCTCTGTCGGCGGAGAGCGGCGCGGCGGGGCGGGGGGCGCCGCCGGCAGCGGCCCCGACCCCGCGCCCTGCGGCGGGCGGCCGAGCCATGAGCGCGGCCCGCGCCGCCGGCCCCGCGCCGCTGGCCGGCCCCCAGCAGCCCGCGGAGCCGCGCCGCGCCGCCCCGGCGGGCTCGCCCGGCCTACCCTGAGCCGCTCCGCCGCCGCCGCCGAGGTGAGTGCCCCGCCGGGCCCGGGCAGCCGCCGTCCCATTGTTCCGCCCCGGGGGAGAGCCGGGGCTTCATGCCGCTCCCGCACCGACCCCTTACCCCGCGCAGCCGGGCCCACCTCGGGGCTGTCATCCGGACAGAGGGGTAGACGGCAGCCGCCGTCCGAGCCGGAGACTCCGGGCCAGCAGCCGTACCACGGCTCTCGGGGGCGGCGATAACTTGACTGGGGGACGGCGCCGGCCTCAGCTCGGCCTACCCGCCGAGTCCGGCCGGCTGGGGATGCGCTTGTCAGTGTCCCTGCTTGCCTCGGACATTGCCCCTGGTCCGCGGGACCCTTCCCGATTCGCTCTCACGTCTCGGGAATCGCTCTTCCCAGGTCCTTGTCACCCATTGCTGCTGCGGCCGCAGGCGATTCCTCGAGGACAAAAGTGCCTCGACTGGGGCTTTTCTCTAGGTGCAAAGAACTTATTCGGGTTGCGTCTGGTGTTACCGGAGCTGGTCTGGATTTTGCAGGACGTTATCGGTGCTGTTAAAGCCCCACGAAGGATTGGAATTCGCCACGTTTCCCGTGGGGTTTAAACAAACACTTCTGTCAGAGCCCATCCTAACTATCAGGGGAGACCTCTCCCCTCTCTTTGCCGTGTTCCACTCGATAGGCTCTGGTTCCCTGTTGAGATAAATCAGGCATGTGGTCGGCTTGGAAGAAAAATGAGAGAAATACCACATGTATGTATTTTCCTTGCGCACAGAAAGGAACCGATGTAACA
This sequence comes from Monarcha castaneiventris obscurior, assembly GCA_026261815.1. NCBI lineage: Eukaryota > Metazoa > Chordata > Aves > Passeriformes > Monarchidae > Monarcha > Monarcha castaneiventris. The sequence continues at coordinate 153,203 of JAMPIT010000200.1, read as the reverse complement.
AAACCTCCCCTGCATTGTAGTAGGGACGTGTCTTTAGCAGGTGATGAACTTGTTCCAGCCCCGCTCTGCTAGCAACCACTTGCTGGAATAGAAATGCGAGAAGGATGCATATCTGAACACATAAGTAATGCTACATGACAGGGCAGGCTGTTGTGTTGTTGTGTGTGGCGGTGTCTGCACGCCTTGGGGGCAGCTCCTTTTGACAGGGTGTCAGGCTGCGGCAGCATACGGTTTTGTCCTGGCTCTGCCAGGCAAAGGGCTGCTGACGGTGTAGCACAGAGGAGAACCATGCACCTTTGGCTGCGGAGTGATGCTACAGGAGCCCTAGCTGCGCACTCTTGACCTGCAGGATCTGTTCTGCGAGTGTGGGTACCACTCATTACCCTGCCCAAATGCAGTTTCATGCCAGGCACGCAGTAATGACATGCAGCTCCTTCCATCCATCAGTCACATACAGGGGTTGTGTGTGCACCTTGCTCTGCTACTTTGGTGGCAGGAGGGATAAGAACAGTGAGTCACCGAGGAAATGATTTGCTCAAGGTCACTTGGCAAGGCTGTGTTGATGCTGAATCAAGACCTCCTTTGACTCTGGTGCCTGTGGTAATGCTGGTTGCCACCACACGTGGGTATGTAATACACACCCAGGGCTGGTACTAGTGCAGAAATGTCCAAGTCGATGTTGTTGCCTGATCCTCCTTGGTGGAAAGATGAGCGTATCAGTGTGCTGTCTCTACAACAGCTGTCTGCTCCATTGGGACTTTTTCCAGAGCATTCATAACCTAAGTGCTGAAGAACCTTTTTGTTTGTTTTTTAATGTGTGTGTTGCCATTTTAGCAGAGTAGATGGGATTGGTTGCTCCTTAACACCCTGACCTGCATCTTCATTACCTAGAAAATCCATTTCATGGTGTTTTCTGTGGTGCAGTGTTGTAGGTGTTACTACAGGTGTCCTTGAAAGTCCGTTTTTCCAGATCCCCGCCACCGGAAAGAAATAAACAGGCAGCAGTTAAAGTAAAGCCTGCTTAAGAAACTAGAAACCACAGTTGTTCAGTTGAAGAAAGTAAAAGAGTTCTGTTTTGTACTTTTAAGCCCTTTTGCATCTCACTGTGTTGCTGTTGGAAGGTGGCTCTCTGGCCACTGTGTGACAGAGGGGACAGATAGCTGCATGAAGCAACTGGGCCATCACAAAGCTGGACATAGCAAGCTCACTGGGCTGTGCTGCTCCAGGGCAGCTGCCAAGGATGCGCTGGAGTTGCACTTTATTTCCAGGCTAACTCCAGCCTGCGAGCTGTGGACTTTGCTCATACTGGCCTGGAGTTTCTGAAGTCCGAACTCAGCTCAGCCTTTGACTTTTCTATCGAGTTGTCAACCCAGTTGACATCGTGTCCTCCATACTTGCTGTTCTGGAGAGAAAAAAACTTTGGTTTTTTTTCTCTCCACTGCTGTTCTCTCTTGCTGAATACTGTGAGTGCTTTCCCTTCTGGCAGCACTTGCTGTGTGGAGGGATGTGGAAGGGAGGGAGGGGTAGTTGTAGAGGAGGCTCTTGGTTCTCTGTGGGGAGCATCAGCTGTGTCCCAACCAGTGGCTGTTTCTTACTGCTGTAGAGATGGTGCTCTTTGTTACTCTGGTCATCTTCAGCTGGTTTCGGGGTCCCAAGATGGGTCCTGGGATTGTTTTCTGTCTCTTTCAGCTCCATCTCTTGTCAGTACAGTGTCCAGTTCAGAACTGGCATCAGGACAACCCTTGCTTCTTTGCCCTGTCTCAGGTGATTGCATCAGGCTTTGCCCCTGCTAGGAGGGAAAGTTCTTAGCGGTCAAAGCACTCGAGGATGTGTCTGTGTTCCTCGGATGTCCAGATGTGCTGCTGTAATGGGTTTTAATCTGTTCAGGTCTAGTCATTTCATGGAGATGGCACAGGCTGGCTTCCAGCTCTTAATTCCTTAGGGCTCCATCCAGTTTTAAATACCCTGACTGACAGATCTCTAAAGTTGGTCTCTTCTGGGAGAATAAGTCCCCTGTGGAAAAGCACAAGTTTACTGTTCCTGTCTGAGAATGCATCAGCGGTCTCTTCCACCTGTGAACCTGCTCCTGAGCTTCTGTCACTGCCTTCTCCCAGGGATGTCAGCTGCCCCCCAACAGCCTTAGCCAGGCAGAAGCCCAGAGCTTGCTCTGAAAATGTCATTTTCCGTGTACTGTTGCTCTTTTGGCAGAGACCCAGCATCATGCTACTGCCCTGGATGGGGAGTGGGGGAGCGTGGGGGGTGAGAGAGAGGGCACATAGGAGACTTGTGCTGTGTTTGACTACTTTTGACATTTTTGACAGGAAACGTGGTATGTAGATGCATGGATATATAATATAATGCAGAGTAGAGATATCATAGTGATATGATGTACAGATGCAGCAATATTTTGTCAGTGTTACTTAAGTTGTATCAGTGAAGTGCAAGGAGGATTGCCAACACGACTCTTCTGGAAAATCAGAATCTTAATGCCGGTCAGGACTTGGTGTCAGTCAGCTCTCCTTTCCTCCCAGGAGGATGTTGACTGGCAGATGTATTTTCTGGTGATCTCGTGTGTGGTCCTGTGTTTTCAGAGGGTGGTGGGAGTTGCAGATTCTGACTTCGTGTAGTTGATCTCCATGAGCTTTAGCTACCCTATGAGGTTTCTCATAGTGCTGAAGCTGTGTAAAAATACACCCGTCTTGGAGCGAGGGTTAGGGTTAGTGTTACACCCGTCTTGGAGCGAGAGGCCTAGGATATGTTGTGATGGCTTTGCTTCTCAGTTGTGCATCTTCAGCAGCCCTGTGTGGTGCAGGTGGTGAGGATGGCCACAGTGCTATTCCTCAATTCTTTTTGACTTCTGTTTTGTAGTTGTGTGCCGATTTCCAGTGGGCCGGTCTTTGCTGCTTTGGTGTGGCTTCCTTTCTTCACTGCCCCTGGCAGCCCTGAGTGGAAGATGCCCAGGAACTGTTACTGGAGACTGGTGGGCATGGTTTCTGTTGCTGTATTTTGCACTTCATCTGGGGAGGCAGCACCAGTCAAACCACATGGCATGGATGAGAGGCACCCTTCCTTCTTCCGTGGTGGCTATTGCAGGTCATCTACTTAGCACCAGACCCTTCCTGGGAACTGGTTTTGTTTTCTTCCTACCTGATCTTCTATGAAACTCAAAGGTGGAGAGGGTGACAGATTTTGTTCTAACTGGGACCAGTTCATAATGGCATTTGCAGTCACCACAGGGTTATACTCAGCAGGAGCTAGTGTAGAGGAAGCAGTTCTAATTGGCACCTGCTTCTGATTTAAGAGAAAGCCATGCTGTGAAGGGGCAGCTTGTCAGGAGTCCTGCTCGTTCCCTGCATCCTGTTGGTCCCCAGGGCAGCCTGGGCCATGATGGTGTGGCAGGAAGATGGAGCATGGGTCGTCTTGTCATGGCTGAAACCTGTACCAAGCCTTGGAAATGGATGTGCTGCTGTTGGGCATCCTGACTGGCTCCAAGTCCTGCTTGCTTGAGCCTGGACCTGATGCTCCTGCTGCTCCTCTTCCAAAGCATGGGATCGGAACATCTAAGACAATGCGACTCCAAAATGGACAGGGTTGCCTTGATGCCAGCTACAACCCTGCACTGGAGAAAGCAGTGTGAGGATGATGGGCTGCAGTGCCCTGAAGAGACAAGCAGGAGTCTGTTTTGCTCTCACTGTGTGTGTGTCCATGCTGGGCACCGTCAGTGCTCAGCCCTTTATGAAGAGGTGGTCTGGTTCTTTGACAGCTGCTGGTGTCTGGGCACAAGTGGCTTCCTTGTATCCTGGTATCCTTGCTGAATTGTCAGATGGGTGCATGGGGCAGTGGTTTTCAGCCCCTTTTCCCCTGCCTGTGATGGGAGGACAGTGCCTTCACCTGGCATCATCCTGCTGCATCTTTCTGGGCAGCTCCAGGCAGAGGAACATGCAAGCTACGCCTGGGCATCTTTGGGAGACAGGACTTCCCCAATGTGGGCAGCTTGTCTGGCAGCTTCAGCTGGAGCCACTAGAGAAAACAGCACTTTGATGCTGGGTTTTTCTTCCCTCAAAGAACTGGAGCTGTGTTTGGGTGTTGGGTTTTTCAGCTGCGACTCGAGATGCCTGGAACTCCAGCTGGGGGATAATGGGGAGCTTCTTCTGATGCTGGGGTAATAGCCTCAAGATGGCTTTAGGACTGCGCTATGCAGTGTGCCCAGAGGTGGGGCGTCACCCTGTTTAGTGATGAGCGCTGCTGGAGCCAAGTCCTGGGCCAGAAGCCAGGTTTGTGATCCGTGCCAGAGAGGGCGAGACTTGGAAAACGAAGCAGAGCTCCTCCTAAGTGAGAGATGGACTGAAATACTGAGCAAAACCACAGAGTGCTCCTTGTTCCTGCCTGTGCCTACTCATCCATCTTCTTTCTTCCCAAAGTATGTGGGAGGCCACAGGATGGATCTGCTAGGGAGCAGGAAGGCTGTGCTCCTCAGGCCCGTCTGCATCATTGTGCCTCTTCAGGGTGCTGGTTGGGTTGTTTTTTTGCAGTTTTATTTTGTTGTGGTTTTTTTTTTCCTTTTAACCCTGCCTCTGGTATTGCTGGATCTTCCCCATCCTTGCTGTTACTGGTTTGACAGCCACCTCCTTGCAAGGTGTGCTGTCCAGAGCAATGGTGTGTTTCGGTTGCACTGCTCTTTCTGTCATAGGTCAGCTGAGCAGCTTTCCTTTTCCTTGCTCAGCTCCTGCTCCTGTGGCCGAGAAGAGGAATGGGCCAGGATATGGTTTGTGTAGAAGATGCTCTGTGGCACTGCCTGTTTACAGACTCTGTGCTTCTCAAAATGTAAGCACAGGAAATGCCAGGCTCTGCTGGGGTTTGTGCAAGCAGCGTGGCTCCTGCATGCTGGGTGTCTTGCAGCCTCTGGCCACAGCAATCTTCTGCCCTGTCACAGGACAGAAGAGGTTTTAAGCACTCTGCAGAAGCAAGGGCTTGCTTTTTTTTACCTCCAAAATAAAGGCTGGGAGGAAAAGTGAAAGGAAGTGACTTAACCAAAGACAGGAAGGGAATATGTGGCAGAGCTAGGGGCAGAAGCCGGGATTCCCAACTCCTGCTCATCACTCCTACTCTGCTGCCTCTCTAGGTCTCAGCCTCCTATTTAAGGCATAAGCAGGGTTTTCTACTCCTCTGAGAAGCTGGAGGTCAGGAGCTCCTCTCTTGAAGTATCTTCAATGCTCAGTGCATCTTTGAGTTTTCCAGCAGGATTTGCTCAGCTGAAGTTAGAAAGCTGTGACTTGTGTGATTACAGCAGAGTTGCAAACTGTGTCCTTGGCTACTTGAGTGGAGCTTCTGATACTCCAGGGTCCTTGTCCAGTGTTCACCCTGCAAAGAAATGCTGCTCTCCAAGAATGCCGTGCCTTTGTTTGGAGTGCCATACCCAGCTTTCTGTTAAGGGTTTACGTTAAGAGTCCTGTTTCTCTCTGCTTGCAGTGTATCCCCTGCTGAACTTTGCTTCGTGAATGGTCTTCCTTGACTTGCCACCCAGAGCATGGTACCTGTCTCATCAGGTCTGCATCAGTCGTCTGGTTCTGCAGTCAGGGACTCTGGAGAATTGCAGTCTTCCTAATAGAAAATAAAAATCATAATATGTTCTTTGGAAGAAAGATCCTGCTAAATAGCTGTGTATCAATGAATAGCTGTACTCCCCTTCAGATGGGCAGGGGCTCCAGCAGTGGGTGCAATGACTGTTGCTTCATTCTGTTACCATGCTGGGCTTCAGGCCTCTGGAAAGGCTGCAGCTGGGAGAGAAGGCTGGTTTATAAAAAGGTGGCTTATAAAAAGCAACGGTCCCAACAACCCACACTGTAGGTCTCCCTGCTCAGGGTGGGGAGGAACCTGGATGGGGAGCTCTGAAGAAGGGTAGTGACTGAGCACAAGGGCTGCATCTCTGGTCAACTCTTCTCAACATCAAGCTGGCCAAGGCTGTGGAAACCCCTGCAGCACTGGAGCTTTCACCACTTCCTTGGCAGGATTCGTTCCAGCACTGATCTGTAGCAGAGGATCGGGCCAGACAGGGCCTGAATGGAGCAGGTCCGGTCACAGGCAAGCCTCAAGCATGGCAGTTAGGCTGGGCTGAAAGCTGCCTGTGTCCTGCCTCTGTGCAGCCTTGTTTGAACTTTCCTCTGGCAAAGAGCAAAAGGAATCGGGGAGACCTAGGGCTGGTCCAAGCAAGTTTCCTCTGTTCTGTCCACCCCCAGATGCAGTGGGGGGGTGGGGGTGATAGCAGCAGCTCCAGACTGTCCTCCCAGAGCAGAGTGGTTTGGGGGGGGGGCTTTGGTCATGACAGCTTTTGAGCAAATGTTTCTTTGCCTCTGGTGTTCCCTGCCTCTTGGGCAGGGAGGGGGAAGTGAAACTGTGGTTTAGACCAAGTCCTCTGGATGGCAAGAAAATTGCTGAGTAGCCGGTTTCCAGGTTGCCGAGGTTCTAGCCAGGGCCCGGTGTGGCTGCCAGAAGCAACAGGCTTGGAATTTCCTCCGCCTGATGCCAGCTCCACTTGGGCTGGCCGCAGCACCTCTGCTGGGGCCGTGGCTCTGCTTGAGCTCTGCAGATGGGGCGCTCCCAGAGCAGGGGTTACACTGGAGCTGGAGCTGCCCCCCTCATTCTCACAGCCTGGTTTCTATTTTCTTTTCCAAGGTTCAAGATGTTTTGAATTATGCAGCCTGCGCCTCCCGCGGGGCTCCTTGAGCAGCCGCCTAACGAGCTGAGCTCCTGACAAACTTTGCTCTGGCTTTGGCTATGCTTGGAAAATTTTACAGCCTTTTCAGAAAAAGGAAATGCCAGGAAAGGCCTGTCTCTTCTTACTTTTATGAGGGGGTCCTAGTTGAGAGAGGGTGAGATGAGTTTGGAAGAGAATTTTTTGTATATGGTGGTACATACACTTTCTAGTGATCAGGGTGAGCGGACTCGGTGATCTTCCTGTAGTGGGCACAGTGGGGGCAAGACCTGCGGGGCACTTGGCGGATGTACCATCGACACAGGAAGCAGTGACTCCTTTGCTGCAGGGAGGTGGTGGTCTGTGTCTTTCCTCTAGCTGCCAGCATAGCCACTGGCTGTTTAATCTTCGCTAATTATGCTTTTTCTGAATGGCGGTGGTTTTATTCCTACTGTGGTCGCAGGCCACGTGGACATGCTGCATGTCAGTCCCCGAGGCTTGGGGGAAGGATTGTCACCGGGTGCTGTGCTGGTGGTTTCCTTATCAGGGGATAGCACAGCGCCCAGGCAGTGTGTTGTGGGCATAGGGGTGTACGGATGCGGGTGCTGCCAGCACAATGTTTTACCCTAAAGGGGTAGTCTTGTGTAGTTTCCCCCTTTGGATGAGAAACCATGTTACAGAAAGAGAAACTGGGACCCAAAATAAATGGTGACTTGCCTGCCTTCCCTTTGTAAGATGATGCTGAGAAGGGAGCAAGGAGCCCTCTGTTTTGGATAAACTCCCCCTTGGTGAGGTGCTGAAAGTCTGCCCTTGCATTTGTCTGGTTTCCTTCAGGAGAGCCCACCAGTGATGTCATGGATCTCTCAACAAGTACTTCTGTCTGGAGAGGCACTGAGGGTACAGGCTGGTCCTTGCTATCCTCCTTGCATATCCTCCCAGTGTCTCAGATCCCTTTCCAATGGTGAAAATGCATTTGTGGAGACTGGGATGGGGTTCTTGGTTGGAGCCTGTAAAAACACAGCAGCCTGGAGAGTTGTGGAACTCCTCCAGTGGGAGGGATCGAGGTTTCTGTGCGATCCATAGGCATCAGCTGCTGCCAGTCGTTGTGGATGAGCATCAGACGTGGGCAGTGATTGCTCTAGGTGGAAGGAGCCTTGCACTGGTCCTGCTTTGAGGGCTTTGCCTGCTACACTTGTCAGGAGTGTGGCTCTGGATAGCTATTTGATTTGGCAGCCTGTGCAGGCCTGGTAGCCCTAAGAGTGGGATGCGGGCGCCAGAATTGTGCCCTACTCTCCCTTTTTTCATCACTCTACCCATCTTCTGCTTTCTGCTGTTTTGGACAGGAGAAAAAGCACCTCCTCGTGGCTGTGTCCCCTTCTCCATCTGAGAAATGAGTGATACATCCCCTTTCCTTTCTTGGGGCTCATGAACAGAAGCTGAGATTGCATTCGACAGGAGAGGCCAAGCACCTTCACTCTGCTGCTGGGAATTATGAGAGTGGCCCTCCTGTTGGCTTCTCGCAGTGATGAGCTTCTCCATCCCAGCTTGTTCTCAGAGCTCAAAATGTGTGGGAAGCTACTGGAGACACTATTGAAAAAATAGTTAAATACTTTATTGTTATTTATTTCTGTGATGCCATCTGCATATATATGGTTTAGAATGGCTGAAGTGGATGGTTTTTGTACTCTTTAATTAGTTTCCTAATTTTCAGTGGGGAATCCTGTTTCATGGGAACTTGACATTGTGAAAGAAAAGACTAAGCCCTGCTTGTCCTCTTTGCCGTCAGAACAGTACAAACCCAAAGGAAGCAGAGATAAGTGCACAGGCATGCCTGTGCTTCAGTCTGTGGCACCTCTCCTTCCAAAACATTTCCACAGGTCAGAGGTTCAGTAATGATCTGCCTAGAGTGCCCACCTCCTTTGGAGAATTCAGTGTGAGTTTTTTGCTCCTCATTCTCTTAAAAAAAAACCCAACCAAAACCAAAAAAAACACCAAAGCAAATAAAAGCTGCTCCAAAACCCAAACCTGTTTTGGCTCTTTAAAAGTAAGTTTCATTAGTTCAAATTGTAAACATCTTGTTGATAAGAGTTGCTTTGCCTGAAGCATAGCTTCAGCAAAGAAATGTCCAGCCATTTGCAAATATCTCGATATAATTTTAGCCCTGATGTGTTATTTTAGTGAGAAGAGTGATTTTTCCACCTGCTTGTGTGGTCAGGATCTTACCTGTAAGCAGTTGCTTCTCACCCCACCTTGCGATTTCAGAATATTCGGAGACTCAGCTACGAGTGGCAAATGTTTATAATTTAGTTTATTATGCTGTTTAATCAAAAGCAATTTCACAAAGGCCTAGTCTGATTAAAATGTATTCTTTATATTATTAGGGTTTAGTCTTCCCTTTTTTTCCATCATAGTATAAGAGCCCCAGGCATTTTTCTGATGCTGTTGCAATAATAGGCTACCATTGATAAGTCCTTTCCCTGGAACTCCTAGTAGCAGCCTAGAGGCCCTTGGAGGGGCCTATGGAGGTCCACAGTGGGTAGGTTTAACACCAGTGAAGCAAACTAGCTACCCTGGGATTTCTGTTTCTGAGGCTGATGCTGGCACTGCCATGTTCCGAGCTCTTTCACTGGAAATGGACGACTTTGACATGACTCAGGGCTGCTGATTCCTGTCTGGGTGATGACGTTTATATTCCTCTCACTGCAACCAGATGGAGAAGTTAATTGCTTTGCCCAGCCTCAGGTTGAAACAAGACTGCAGAAGAGGGTAACTGTGGCTGGTGGTTAGTTAGTTGGAAGGGGAGAGAGAAGAGGTGAGCATATCCAAGAGTAATACCGTGTTTTGGCATTGTCCTTCCTCCAAGACCTGGTCCTGAGCATATTGGGTGGCTGCTCTTTCACTGTTTGATCTGTGGCTGTTTCTGTCTGTGTGTGGTCCAGTGGCTGGGGCTGTGGTGGCTGTTCGCAGTGTTTTCGGAAAAGCTACCGGGGGTATGCAAAGAATTGATCTTTCTTGGAAGCTGAGAGAAGAATCCCAATAGCAAACGCTCTAGGAAGTCAGGCTCCTACTTCTCTTGCTACCTTCTTGCCTCCCCAATGGGCACAGATATTGATGTGCCCGTACTTAAACTCAGATCATGTGCAAGTGGCTCAGTGTGAGGTGAGAGCCCAGCAGTGCTGATGAGCCCATGACATGCTGATGATCAGGGAGGGGATAATGCAAATCTGGGACTTGGCTCAAGAAGAACATCCAGGCTCTCTTTTGTGCACAAGGTGTGCGTCCGTGGGGTCCTCCCTGCTCTGGTGAGCCATGGCTAATGGCTAACCCTGGGCTCGGAAAGGAGGAGGGATGTGGGGGAGTTGGGATTGTAGCATTGAAACAGTGAGGAATCTGTGCATCGCCCTTGGCCAGTAGACTAGTCTAATGCCTTGTCTGATTTGCATATCAATTAATTTTTATTTTAAGAGGACTCAAGTGGACCCCAAGTGCCAGACTGCATCTCAGTACGCTGTAGGAAGAACCCAGGAACTGCTTGATTTGATCTGAACAAGCCTGTGGATGGTATTGCTTAATGAGCCAAAGATACCCCTCTGGGCGAAGTCAGTTCCTCTCAGTCTGAAATGGGCAAATGCCAATTTTTCTGGGAGTCTTCAGGTCCTGTTGAACAGTCTGGGTATTGATTGAGTGAGAGTCTTGTAGTCACTGGTGATGGTCAGGATCCTCTCTGATGGTAGGATGGCTTGCCTGGGACCTGCCACTGCCCTCGGGGGTCCCAGTGCCAAGGGACCAATTGTCTAAGGTGCTGCTTCCCATCATTGTATGACTTGTCAGACCCAATGCTGCTTGGCTGACCACATCTCGGGTTCAGGGCAAAACCCATGGGAGAGGGGTGGTTGCAAGGTAGCTGCTGGTTGTAGAGCTCCTCTGGTCAGCCTCACTTCTGTGGGATGGGGAGAAAGCCAACCTCCCCTGCCCAGAGGCAGGAAATGAGAACCACGTGGGCTGACTTGGAGCCTCACTGGCAACTCATGCTTGCAACAAAAGCAGCGTGGCTGGGATTGGGCTCAGTGGCTGACTGTCATGGCACTGGTGGCCTTGTTCAGTGTCCTCCATTTGCAAAGCGGGGGGGGCAAAAGGAGTGTCCCCATTTGGCCCCAGGGCTCAAAGGGGGAGGCTGCAGCCAAGAGCTGGTCTCTCTTCCTCTTTCTGCTGTGCATCCACCCTTAGGCACTTTTCTGGGCTCTCACTCTGAGTGTCCAGCTGTTGCGTATGCCAGGAATAAAGGCAGCTCATGGGCTGTGGCACTCTGCCTTCGCCCAGGCCCCAGACTCGGCCCCAGCACAACAGCTGTCCTGAGGTTTGCAGCTGCCACTGCTTCCAGGGCAAGAAGGGTCTTGCAGTTTTCATGATAGGGGTTTTTCCTCCTGCATTTGAGGTCTCTCAGCAGTCATCCTGAAGTCACCCAGCTGAGGTGCCAGGACTCCCACTTCCCATCGCTGAAGTAGTGGTTATCAGAGGGAAAAGCAACATAAGCTTTCTAGGTGGACCCTGTCGTGTTTATCCTGTTCCATTACAGTGCAGCAGCAGTGGCACCAGCCGCTGCCTTCCTCCCCTCGCTGGGCTGGAACGCTGCAGGCTCTCAGCAAATGCTGTCTGCGGACATCTGCTGCCTCCTCCCCCACTGCCTCCTGGCAAGCAGCAGCAGCTTCCCAGCAAACAGCTTGCTCTTTGCATCACCCCCTGCACACCCGACCAAAGCTCCCTTCTGCTCTTACAGGCACCTTCGCAGGACCTTGAAATGGTGGTTTCCCTTGTGCTGGCTTGGCTCCAAGCAGCCTTCTGCTTCACAAGACCATAGCTGAAAAAAATCAGGGTGCCTGATGGAGGAGAAAGACTTATTAAAGGTGATGCCTACCGGGTTCTGGCTCATGATTCAAACAGGCAGCCCTCTCTTTGGCAGGGCTCCAGCCAGTGCCTGAGGCAGGCACGAAGTCTGGGGCAAAAAGCTTGGAGTTGTTTGACTGGAGCAGATGTGGCAAGGTCAGCTGTGAACTGCAGCCCTGGTGCCAGAGCTGGATGCTTTTGCGCCGGTGTCTGGCTTGAGTATATCATGTGCGGCTAAGGGAGGCAAAGTTCACTTTTGCAGGTATTCGTGTGGCCCCTTCCAGGAGACAGGAGCTTTGTTTCTTTCTGCTCTGGCCAAGTAGTGGGATTATGTGCTCCTTGGTTGTGGACAGCCACAGGGCTGTGGGTTTCTGTCCCCTGAAAGTAACCCCCAGGCTTGATAGTCCTGCCATCTTGGCAGTAGGAAGCACCTGGCAAAATGGCATTTCTGTGGGTTCAGTCTCTCAGTGCTGCTGCACCAGCTTCCCATCTGCGGGTATTAGTGTTTGGCACCAGAAGGTGTGGCAGTAACATAAGAGATCTTTACCCCAAGCCCAGGCAGTCCCCTAAGCCGCAGTTGCCAAGATGCCCTGGCTGCATCTTGTGTGCTTCTAGCCTGGGGACTTCTCTGGAGAGCAGAGGAGCTGGGAGGGATGGAGCGGAAGGATTTACTGAAGTGGGCACGAGAAGTGTAGCAAACTCCTTTCTCCTGAAACAAGTGAAGCAGCAGCTGGGAGCATGAAGGCAATGCCTGTCTGTGATCTCAGGGAATGCCCAGAAGGAGGGCTGAGGTATGTGGATTAGTCAGAAGGGACGGTAGAGGATGAAAGAGGACTCGGCAGCTCTGACTGTAAAGGCAGTTTTGGAAGAAGGAGCTGGAGGGATTGCAGGTGGGACACTTAAACAAGAGCTTGGAAAGATGGGATTAACAAAGCCAGTGGGGAAATTTGCCATTTTGTACCTGGATCAGAAAGATGTGAGCACAATTTGAAGTGATTTAGACAAGAAGGCACAACTCTGTTTGGAGGGAGAACCGATCATCATGTTCACTGTGACCATATTTGCAGTGGAGGAGTGCAGAGGCACAACCAGATCCCCCCAGGCACCTTGGAGGAAGCTTGGTGTTACGTGGAGAAGTATTGTTTGGCACACAGTTGCCAGTAGGTTCTGGCCCCACTGTTTAGTTAGTAAGGCTGTGGTCCATGGCTGCGCCTGGTGTCAGAAGTGGTAGTGGGAGAGCTGTGTGGGTGCCATGTAAATGCTGCTGGAGGAGCCTGCAAAATCATCTGAATGCCTGTGATGGATGTGGCACAGAGTTGGGAGCTATGGGACAGGGTGTCTGGCTGACAGCGAGCAGTGAGACCAGGGGCTGCATGGCAAGCAGGGCCAAGGCTCTGTGGTGTCACCAGCAAAGGGCCCTGGTGCACCTGTCGGCACACTTCTGGGTGCCAGTGTGTGGCAACTGGGCCTAGTGCTGCTGCACGTAGGGAAGGAGCCTGGAGCAGATCCAGCAGCCAGACTCAAGTCGGGTGCTTGGGTGTGCTGTCTGCCTGGGCATCTCCTTGTTGGTGTGGCGCTGAGCACGAAGGAGATGAAGCAAGGGAAGGATGAGGCATGTGTTGGGAGGGAGGGATGCCACTGAGAAACAGATTTGAGCTCTCTTCTTCTTTTTATGCAGTCAAATACTCAGTGGGATGGGGGCAGAGGGGCTGGGCTGCAGGCCAGAAACACTCACGCACATCCCTGAGAGGGGAAGCTGAAATGCTGCAGGAAGCCATGCCCTTGCCTGCACAGGTGATCCAGAGCTCCTGCAACTCAGGGGTGACACAGCAAAGCCGTGCCTCCTCCAGCCATCTAGAGCCTGCCCCAGAGCCTAGGAGGAGATAGCTAAGGAGGTAAGGGGACTCCGGCAGGCAGCCTTTAAAGCCCCCACTGGGGAATAGGGGTGTTGCCAGCAGCTGGAGGCAAGGACTGGTAGGTTCTGGTGTTTACCTAATGCTGAGGAGAAGCAGAAGGTGCCATGTAGAGGCCAGTTGTTGCCTCCGCTGGGAGATCAATGCAGGAGTGCAGGGGAAGGCACAATATTATCCTGAGAAGAAAGCACTGATGACTGGAGACAGAGGGAGCACCAGGCCCCAGGAGATTGCTAGGGAGGACATCCTTCCTTTGAGCACGGAAGGGGTGCCAAGGGTCCAGCAGGACCCTGGCCATGGGAGCGCTCTCTCCTGTGAGTGTCTCGGTTAGTGCCTCTGGTTATGACTTTGTGCCCAAAGGCTTCCCGGAGGGAAGTGGCATGGCAGGTGCAGGCGTATGAACTGCAGGTGCTGGGCTCAAGGAGAGTGGTACCTGGCTCTTCTCCCTTCTCTGGTGGTGCTGGGTGCATTCCCATGAGTTACCGTTCCTTCCATGCCAAGGCTGGTACAAGACTTTACCCCAAGTGTTTGGCTGTCACTCTTCTGGGCTCTTGTTTTCCTCTGCAAGGAGTCCAACTCCTGGACTGGGCCTGCAAGCAGGACTCTGTCACTAGTGGGTCAGGAGCAGGCTGAGCCAGCACACGGGGAGCTAAGCACAGGCCCCAGGCAACACTGAAGCACCAGCTGGCCCTTTTGGGAGGCCAGTGGCCTCCCTAGCCCAGACTCGTGTGGGGTGGCCCCAGTGGGCCTGCAGCAGCTGTCTTCCCTGCACTGGAAGGATGGAGCCAAGAGTGGGGGAAGGGAGAAATCAGCCTGCAAAGGGTTAATAGTGTCTCCAGCCTGCTGCTCAAAGCCCAGGCCCTGCTGCAGGAGTGGTGTTGAGCAGCCTGCTCCAGTTGGCATCTGTCCCAGAATGCTTTGGAAAAGCACTGGCCTCTGACCCCCAGTACAAACTGAGCCCAGCACGTGGGAGGGAGAAATTACTCCCAGACCTTCAGGCTCCAGGGTTTACAAGCTGCCTGCAATAAAGCAGCCATTTTTTCCGACAGTTATTAAATCTCCCCTTTTAGCTCGCTGCAAACCTCTGCCTGTCGTTCCCCTACCCTGACCCCAGCCCCATGTTGTGCTTCTCCTGCTCAAGCCCAAAACACCTCTAAAAGGTGAGGCAGGCCTTTCTGGGGAAGGCTGAAGGCTGGAGAGAGCCCCAGCCACTGGTTCATGAGCAGTGCCCCTCACCCTGCAGCAGCGGGTCCCATCCGGCTTGGCTGCTGTACTTGGGTCTGTCTGCCTTGCTGCAGCAATCCCTGGGGAAATCCTGCATCTGCTTCCCTCACTTGCGGGGTGCACATCTGCTGATGGACCACATTTCAGTGTTGTCTTAGTATCCATGCTGGGGACTGGGAACCTAAGGGCAAAGGTTTTCTTCTTGGCCTTGCTGATGGCTAGGGCAGCTATGGACAGGGCCTTGGTTTTTCTTTGCCTCAGTTCTGCTATCTTGAAATGGGACTAGGAGCAGGTTTTGCACTTACCTGTCGTCAGCTCCTTAGGTAACTTATTCTGTCTGCACTCCCTGCAGTGAGCGATGGATTAATTGCCAGGGAGGCTGGCCAGTTTCTATGGGAGATCACTGCGTGGGAGGCTCACGAGGCTTCCTTCATCAGCTAGTGTTTGTAATGACTGCTGCAGCTGCAAAGTGCCAAGAACTGCTTATTCACATAGGATTTTGTGACCATTCAGTTGTATGGAAGCGCCGAGTTGGCGTGGAGCAGTGAGCACTGCCTGTCTGGTGCTGTGCTGAACATGCCAGCATGTTGAGTTGCTGCAAAGGGTGTGGGGAGCACGTGTTTTTGTTTGTACAGTACTTTGGGAACAGAACACTCGTTACAAGTGGCTACCATGCCATGGGCACTGTGGGAGCCAGATAAATAAAATGGGAGCTGGTATTTCAAAACAACCTCTTCCCTGCTCCTCCCACTGCCTGTGCACATTCCTCTGGTGAGGAGCAGGCGAAGGTGAGGAGGTGCCCACAGAATGCAGCCGTAGCCCATGGCCCAAGAGCAGCAGCAGGCAGTCTAGACTCCACAGCTCTCCTCCCAGCAGATGTGGGACACGTCGAATGGAGCAGGTCACCTTAGCCTTGGCCATGCCACCCCTCAGGCAGGTGACACGTGCCTGGGGACCCAGACCGTAGTCCCTAGACCTTGAGGTGGCTGGAGGAAACCAGCTCTCAGGGTAGCCTTGGAGCCTTAGGCTTTCGCTGCACTTCTTTTTCAAACCCAGTGGTTTGCCAGGAGCAAAGTGCCTTAGCGGGAGTCTCATGCTGCACTGGCACTGGCAGACCTGTGCTGCGCCTTGCTCTGTGCTGCACCTCTGGGCACAATGAGGCCGGGAAGTCATTTTCCTAAACGTGTCTTGGGCCAGTCTAGGATTTACTCGACACACAAGAAAAAAGCACATTCATCTGAATCCCCTTCTCTCCTCTCTCTGAGGCTTGGTTTTGTCTTTAAATCTATATGGCAAGCGACCAAACTGGCTGAGTCAGTCAGCTGGCTGGCCACCAGACGTAAAAATGCAGTTTTGTCCCCTCCCTTGTTCCAGCCCCCTTCCCCCTGAATTTTTTTTCTCCTTCACTTAGCGACAGTTTCATGTATTTACAACAAACCTCTTTCTGCCTCCTTCTCTCTTGGGGCTGGGACAAGTGAGCTGGTTTTTATTTTCAGAATCAGTCTAGGGAGGGAAGGTGCAGGAGGGCAGCCTGGCTTTGCCTTCTTGCTTCTGCTCACAGTGATGCTGCCTGGGAGGAGGGGGAGCTCCCTGCTGTGTTCAGGCCTTTGCAGGCTGATGGCAGCATCTGCTGTCCTACAGGCAATTAGATAGAGGTGAAGTGCCATGCAGGCCAGACCTGGGAGGATGGGAACTGAGAGTCAAGTCTCCTTTGGATGCTGACACCCAGAAGCCATGCTGGCCATGGGCTGGCTTTTAGTGGGCAGGAGGCTATGTGAGGTTCCTGAGTGTTTACTGATGCTCCTGGCTGCTGTGGTGTAGGGATGGTCTGGTTGAAATGTGCCCTGAAGTTGTCTCTTCCACTGGGAAGATGGGAGCCAACAACACTCCTGTGTGAATAGCCAACATCTTGTAGAGGTGCAAGGTGCTCTTTTGTCACAGGGGAACCAGGGGTGTTTGGCCGCTCTGCTGGCAGTCTGCATGAGCAGCTGGCGAGGTTTCAGGCACCTCATGCTGTTGGGTTGCTCACAATGACTGGATCCTGAGGACAGGAGCAAAAGGGTGGTTTTCTTGCTGTGGCCTGTGGTTTGGCCATCAGCATCGTTACTTCCTAGGCATTCAAATTCTGTAGTCCCATCTGTGGGCAGCCTTGTGACCCCTTCCCAGGGTGGAGAGGAGATGGCGCAGGGGTTGAAGCAGGTGTGATCCAAGTACTCACTCTGCTCCTTCCCTCCTTCCTTGTGGCAAGCCTGTGTTCCAGCCTGAGCTGTGTGACCGATCATGACAAGTCATGGGATCTCAATGTGTGTCTCAGCTCCCAGCACGTCACTGGGTGCTGGAGCGTGTGACACCCCACAGAAGTAAAACTTACTGAGCTGTAAATAAAGGAGGCTCCTCCAGCAAGAAGTTTTCAGATACAAATTGGCCAGTTGGCTTCAGAGACAGATTTTCTTAATTTCTATGTTGATTGTTGCTATTTCAAATGCATACAATACAGCAAATTCTCCAGTCTGACTTTGGCTTCCATGTACTTCAGCAAGGGGGCTGCATGAGAGTGAGCAGCTGGCTGCCTGCTGTGAGCCACGCAGCAGCTGAGGATATCCACATTGGTCTGAACTAGTTTGCTGCTTCCTCTGTCGTATATCACAACTTAATCGCAGGACATAGTTCTGAGGCAGCAAAGGTGGGGAAGGAGAGAAACTGATTTAATGTTTTTTATTTTAGCAAGGATGTGATGGGCTAAGAAATGTTAAAAGGCAAAATAAATCCTTCACAATATTTTGCTTTGTTGAAATGAAGGGAACTGAAAGATGGACAAAGAGGCTTGAAAACACAGTGGGTAAAGGTACCCACAAGTTGCTGGTAAGGCTGAGCCTCTTTGCCACGTGTCATACAGGGAATGCAGACATGAGGGGAACAATAGCTATATTATTCCCCAAGAGGTATGTCTCTGCACATACAGTTGTGCCCCCACCTCTCCTCTGATGGCTGGTGGTCATCTTTGATGGTCAGCTATATGGTAAAACTGGAGGTGGCTGTGAAAGTGCTGCAGTGTGCAGACATCTGTGGTTCATACAGGACTTGTGGCAGCAAGACAGAAGAGGTGAGGAAAAGTGAGAAGCAATGTTGGGATCTGGTGTTGGCAGAGATTTCTGGGACTGGAAATTAGTAGAGGGTAATGGATGCTGCACGCTTGCTGGGTGGTAAGGGGAGCTTTGAGGTCAGGAGGATGCTGGGGATGTATCTCCTGCGTAGTGCCTAGTCCTCAGCCTGTCATCACTTCTCTTTCCTTTCCCATCTCTTAAGAGCTTATGCTCATGGGCTTGAGGAGGTGTGGGAAGAGCTCTGTAGTGATACCTGAGTGTCTCTCTGATGGAATCACTGTGCCTGACAAATCCACTCTTTTTCCTTAAACTTATTTGTGGTCATTCACTCAGCAACCATCCAAGACAGAAGAAGAGGAGGAACAGTTTGGAAAGGAATATAATGGTCTGCAGTTTGCTGGCACCTGTGGCCAGGTGCTGAAGTGGATACCATTGTTTTCCACCAAACATGGAGCACACTGGGGACCTGACCCGGTACAGGAACTTTTTGTGTGCAGTGCTTTTGGAAATTGTCTGGATGTGGATGTCTACTTGATCCTGGTACTTAGCCTGTTTGCTTTTGGTTTTGCTGGAGAGAAGGAAACAAGACTTGTCAGTTCAGTTTTGTCCTAGTTGGTGTCATTTTTCAGTCCTTGCCTAGTTGAATTGCAAACCTGTGGGGATCTCGAAATCCCATTGCTCTTTCTGACAGACAGGGGTTGGGAAAATAATCCTGAAACTGATCTGCTGTTTAAATCCTTTCCATCTCATGGTCTGAAACCTCTGATGAACTGCCTGGCCTTCGGCCCCCCTGTTTACACCCTAGCTGGACTCCTCAAAATGCTGGTGCTGCCTTACAGCTGTTTGTGGTGTTCCTCCACCCAACAACAAGGTTTTTAAAGTTGAGAGAATGGAGGAGGGAAGCATCCCTGAGGGACTACTTTCAGACTTGCTTGCATTCTGCTCCCCAGGGAGGTGACTGGAGTTTGGCACAGTCTGTTTCTAACCTCATCACCAGGAAAGATGCTTGTAACAAGGTCTGACCCGTGGGCAAACTTCTAAACAAACACAAACTCCCGCAGCAAATCAATACCTGGATCAATGGGGTTTTTTTCCTCTCTCAGAAACAGAGTACAGCTGTGTCAACTCAGTCTGCTGAGGCTGTTTCCTAGGTCATCTTCCTGCCAAAGCCTGAAATGAAGAGCTGGAATTTCAAGCTCTTTTCCATTTCTGTTGTCACCTGAGTTGAAGGAGTACCTGCATTTTAGGCTTCACTGAAAGTCTTGCTTATAGTTCTTGGAGTTAGCTGGCTATCTCCAGTACATCAGAGAGGTGAAAGGCACCGGGCAGCTTGGCAAACCCTGAGCAAAACTGTGGTGGTACGTACTTTTTCCTTCCGACCTTCCTACTTGTCAGGTGCCCTTTTGAGTGCACTCTGGGAAAAGGTGAATGACACTTCAGTGGTCTCAGTCCCTTCCACTGGCCCACGCCTATAGGGACAGTTTTGAGGGAGCCCCCCACGGTGTTTCTCACCAGTGGAGGGGGGGGTGTGTGTGTGTGTGTGCGCGCACGCGCGCATGCGTGCCTGTGCTGGGCAAGGAGGCTTAGCACCACGTGCTCTGCTGTGGCAGGTGTTCGCCATCACATCACCATGGGGGTTAGGGACTGGCAGAAATGGAGCAATCTGAAACAGCCCCATCCTGCACAGCCAGGCACTTTGTGTTTGGAGCTTTGTCTGTAGTTTTACTTGGTCTGGAAGGGAAAATCACTCTTGTGGAAGTAGTTAGAGATGAAAATGTAGCTGCTATCTGATCCTTGGCCTGTTGTCACTATGTTGAGGATGGACTCTGCATATTTCCTCCCTGGGGCCATGCATGCACAACATCCTATGATGTGGTGTCAGCAGGGCCAGCAGCCAGGGCTGAGCTTCTTTGTGATGGTCTCCAGTGAATAATGGGTGTTTGAGTATGAGCTGTGTTGGGCACAGAGCAGGTGGACAGCACTGTATCCTGAGGATGTTCAGGAGGATGGTCTGTCTGCTCCTGGACAGTATGTCTGGATTTGGACAGCTCATTTCCTATTTTGCATTTGACCATGAAGGTGATTGTTGTCCCATGTGGAGTGAGGCTAATAGGCTTGGCAGTTAGACGGGTGAACCCACTCATGTCTGTGATGTTTGGAAAGAGCTATGAGAGACTTGTAGCCCACTCTGCTCCAAAGCTTTAAAAAACTGCAACCTTGCCCAGGCTCTCTCTGTGGAGCATTTGAGAAAATCCTGCAAGCCGCAGCTGGATGTGAGTAGGGCGGTGTGTCCTGGGCCTCACGCGTATCAGGCTTTAGGTGCTTTCACAGTGAGGCTCTGGTGCCCAGAGGTGGAACTGCTGAATTTGTTGAGCCAAGCATTGAACAAGAGAACCAGTGTCCTCCATTCCCTGCTGTGCTGTAGGGTAGGCTCCCTGTCTGGATTGGAGTACCAGGGCCTGGGTACAGCAGGACTTCTCATGCTGAGGCCAAGCAGGGCTGGGCTGCAGGAGGAGAGATGCCTGGCTGTGTCCTGCAGCACTGCTGTCCCACCAAGGAAGAAGGCACGGCAGGACTTCATCACATCCACCAGCAGAGAGGCTTCCACCTTCTCTCTCACCCACACGCTGGTACAGACGCACACGTGTACAGATACGAGTTCATACCAGCGTGAACATGCTCATGCGGGCTCACATGAATTCACAGTTAAGCAGGCACACCCACGCCAGCACGGATGCAAACAGACCCATGCTGGTGCAGGCCTGCTTGCTGTCATAGAGGCAGACGTGTTCATATTTGCACGACTCTAGGCTTGTGCTGGCACAGGCGCAGGCATACATGCTCCTGCGCTCACAGGCACTGGCAATGGAGCTAAGCCATGACACTGGTCTATTTTTGGGAGCACTCCTAAGAATTGTGATCGTGTTTCAGATGTTAGAGTCTTAGATGGGGGAAAGCTAGAACAGATGGCTGGAGGGTTCAGAGCAGCAGCCCTGCTGAGAACAGATATTTATAGGCAGATTTAACCCTTGTGTGGTCTCTGGAGCCACGTTTAAAGGGACGGCATGTGGAGCAAACATGGTAGAGCCGAGTGATGACCTCTGAGGGTGTGCTGTCCTAGCTCGTTTCTGTGAGCCGATTATCAATGTAGTCTGGAAATCCCGTCTATGCTCTACCTCTTTTCTCAGGGGACGCAGCTTTCCCTAGACCAGGGAGCCTGGTTTCTATAAGCCTCGGTGAAAATGTGCTGGTTGTGGTTATTATTTGCTGACCAAGCTGGGGCAGCGGGTACTGCGGCTGCCCTGTGCTTGCGTGACCAACAAAATGAGGACAAAGATTGTTTTGTCCCTCTTGCCCTGTTTTTTTTTCTTTTTTTCCTTTTTATTCTTTTCTCTTTTAGCAAAAGGTTACCCAAGATTTTTCCTTTTCCTTGCTGGAAGCAGATACTGTGTTTTCTTTCAGGCACGCCATCTTGTAAAGAGATACAGATTAAATAAAGCTTGCCCTGTCAGATCCATCAGATGTTTTTACCTGCCCTCATCTTGGGCTCTTGTGCTTGAGCATTTAGGGAAGAGCAAAATCCAGCTGGGGGTTCTGCTGCTTTGTTGAATGGAGTTGGCTGCAAAGTGAGGAGCATGGCAGGTTTGCAGTGACAGCTCTATTTGCAGTCCTTTCTTCGAGACCATCTAGCCTGCCTTTTGGAGTCTGAGGTAGTGTTGTATTTAACTTGTCTGGCATGTCTTGAAGTGGCCTTCACAGAGCTGAGTATCAGACACAGGAGAAAGTGATCTGGGGGAAGGAAGAAAGCCATGCCCTCAGGTGGGACATGTAAAGAACTGACAGAATAGTTATCTGAGAGTTGCAGGGAAGAAGGTACTGGCTCTGAAAGCATGAACTGGGGTGCAGACCTGGGGAGCTGTGTGAGTCTGCTCAGGCTACTTTTCAGTCTGGCTCTGGCAAAATTAGGGAGCAGTGGCACTCCTGGAGCTAGTGCAGGGCACTGAGAGACTGGATAAAAAAGAAACGGAGGTGGGTGCTACTGGCAGAGTTGGTGCTGCCAGGTCAGAAAATGATGGCCTGTATTTGTGCTCCTAAAAATTGGAAGATTGAGTCTAGTTTTGAGATGGGGGAAGCAGCTGCAGCATCGAGTGGAAAAGGACATTCCTCCCTCACAGATAGGCGGTTGATCCCGTAGGGTTTGAGCTGTGGTGGTTGTGCACAGTGGCACACACGGCATGCACCTGGGCTGCACCTTTCCTCTGTTGGGACTTCAGCTAATCCAGATATTTGGAGATGCTCTTCCTGCCAGCTTGTGCCTAGCATGGGGATCCCAGGGAGGCAGTGCTGAGTCTTACAGGGCTGTTTTCCACTTGTCTTTGCATTGCTATGCTCCTGTGGACCAGCCAGAGGTGCTTCCAATGTTAGAGATGGCATGCAGCAGCCATAAGTCAGGCTATTTGTCCAGCCTCAGGTTCTCGGCCAAAGGTTTCACGCAGATGCTCGGCTGGGTTTGTCGTTGTATACCCTGATTCCATGCCCAAGGGGGCATGAAGCTCTGCTGGAAAGTCTGGGAGCGTGACATAGAGTGCTGGTCTTGCCTTGGGGATCAGCTCTGTGCTTTGAGGGTGTGAATTCAGCGCATCCCCTAGTTTTCTGTACACTGATGTGCTGGGCATGGGAGATGCAAATCTGTAGAGAGTGGGAGTATGTTGGAGCTGCTTGCTTCCTTGCTTATTCATTCCACTTTCAGACTGCGGAGGTTTGGAAAGCAGTCGCGGTAGTCTCCCCACGCGCAGTTGTGTTCTCACTGCTCGTCTGTGTGTCACATGGAGGAGTTCTCAGGTTTCCCAGAAGCTCTTGGTCCCAGGTCAGCACTTGCACCCACAATCAAAATGTGACTTTATGGTGAGAAAAACTGGTTTCAGCTCCTGCAGCAACCCCCCCCCTCCCCGCATATCCCGACAGCACAGCTGATCCTGGGATACCCAGGTGTGAAGCTGGCAGTGCTCAACCAGCTCAGTCTGGTCTACTGCATGGTGGTGTCATCTGGCAGCTTTGTGTCCGTGGCTGTGTGACTGCATTTTGTACCCAGAGAAATTGGTAGGAGCGAGGTTGCTCAGCAGGGCCACTGGGCACGCTGATGTGGTGTTCCTGTGGCTGGGCTAGCCAGTGTTCTTCCAGGGCCCACAGGAGGGGCCGGCAGCCACCCGCTCTCCTCCTACCTGAGGCAGAGAGAGAACCTGGCAAGAACAACGCGCCCAGCTGGGTAACTGCCAGTCCTGGGATCTGCCCACACTTGCCCGGCCTCCCACAATGGCCCCATTGTTCCTTAGAGGGCAAGGAGGAGGCTTCCTGCAGCTCCCTGGGCATCATTAACCCTCTGCCTGCCAGAAGCAGGCTGCAGGATGGGCATACATGGGGCAGGAGGTCCTACGGGCAGGTAGAGGAGCTCCCACTGCCCTTGAGTGCAAGGAGGGGAGCTGCCGGGGAGCACCAGCCTGTCTCTGCCAGCTGCCTCTAAAATCACCCCTTGCTGCTGTTTTGAGGACAGCTAGCATGCACCTGTGCTAAAGACATACACTGGAGAGGCAGGGCCCTGCTGAGCCTTGACTTCCTCTGACAAGGCATAGGGAAGGCTCTCTGCTTTCTTCTAGGCTGCTTTCTGCCATGACCTTTCCTTGGGAGCAGCCGCCAGTGGCTGGGTTGCTTGGGCCCCGATGTGCGTGCCAGAGCAGGACATGTCTTTAGGAATGGGACATTTGGGGTGTTGGGGGGCTAATTCCAGTGGCTGAGATATCAGTGTGGAACCTGTTTAAAGCAATTCCAGACTGATCAGAGTGCCTTCTTCCTTCCCGTCCTGTAATGTGATCTCAGGCCAATGAGCTGCTCGGGGTCTGCTGTGGCTTCTGGTTCCTGTTGTTGTGGAGACAGAGCCTTGGAGGGCACAGGCGTGCCTCACTGCGGGTGCAGGCTCGGAGCCAGAGCACAATATCCGTGTGCCGAAGAGGACAGCAAGTACCCTGTCCCTGGCCAAAGGAGCTGGACGATTGTGTCCCACTCTGCTTGCTGGCTCTGCTCTGCCCATCTTTCGATAGCAGTTGTGCCTCCCCACAGCTTTCTGCTATGTGTGTTTCCTGATCAGCTGATTCCAGGCGTTATAGGGCTGCCTCAGCACCCCTGCTCTGTCACAAACTTCCTCTCCAGAATCCGTGTGACAAGGGAGAGGAAGAGGCATTTGACTAGCATGCCAAGACATTCTGTATGGGAAACTTTCTGGATGTCAGTTTTCAGAGGCATTAACCTCGATGTATCTCATGCTAGCTCAGAGACTGGAGAATTGGCTCGGTACTTGCTTATATCATTACGTAAACGGCCATCCTGCTTCCAAAAGATCTCTTATTTCCTCCCACTCAGTAGCCTTTGCGCTCTTCTCCCCTCCTTTGTACCCTGGTCTTTGTTGTTGCAATAACTTTTCTTTTTAATATGTTCTGATTCTTAAATAACGGTATAACTAGACTTAACTGTGGAGGGCCAAGGGCTGAGTTGGGAGCACTCGATGACCCCAGCTACTGTACCTAGTGGAAACAATGCTGCTTCAGAGCTTGATCTGGCTGGGTCTGTGGCCTCTGGCCACAAGGACCACTGCAAACCCCAAAGCCTTCTGCAAACCTCAGAGCTGGAGGAATGTCAGAAGCCCTTGCCCACTTGGCCAGTCATAAGTTAACAAGACCTCTCTCTCCTGGTGGGGAAGAGGGGGTCTCTGGGGGGAGCCCCAGGACAGGCTGCCTCTGGGCCCTTCTCTTAATCTGTGGCTGTACATCTGCTGCTACACAGAGGGCTCATTGCCTCCCCAGAGGGCTGCAGTTGGTGAGATGGGGCAATTCCTAGCTCTTTTTGCCAGTTTCCTTTTGGGTGGTTGGAGGCCTGGACAGGGTTAGATCACTGTGTCTCTGGAGGAGGCTCTGTCAGTTGCGTGAGTGTTTGCGTAAGGGCAGAGTAGCCCCTGAGACTTGGGACCAGTTCTATGGGGAAGGCGGTGCCGCTTTGCACCCGCTGAGTGGCAGAAGCTGGGGAGTTTCAGCTTTATGTATGGGGGAGGGTTCTGGGGGTAAAGGTGAAGCATGGTGAGGAGGTTGAGCAGCTGCTGTCTTGGGGTGCACAGTGGGGAAACCTCTCTCCAGATCGGTGCTAGCCCAGGCTCTCATGGTAAAGTCAGATGGGGAACAGTGGCTCTCCTCTCCTTGAGGTCTCTCCCTCCCTTTCCAGCCCAACACTGGAGTCCCAGTACCGCCTGCAGGTAGCTGCCAGCACTCAGCTGCAGGATCTCTGCTGCCTGGGCTGATCCTCTCTGCACTGGGAAAGGTGAAAGGTTTCCCAGGGTGGAATTTCCTGCGAGGTAGTTGCATAGCCGCGTCCCCTATGACCTTACACCCCGATGTGCCTTAGTCATGATGGCATGCAAATACGAGGCAACGGGGTGGGGGCTGGAGGGAGCTGCTGGGAAAAGGAAGTGACCTCAGCCATGGTTTAAATATAGAGCCCAGCGTTTGCTGCTGCTGGCCCTGGTATTTATAATCTTGGAGGAGTGCTCAGCAGCTCTCGGCATCTCTTCTACAGTCCGGGCTGGCAGAGGGCAGTGTGGAGGGCAAGATGTTGGGGCAGCCACCCTGCTTCCCCCTCTTTCTTGCATTTCTCTGTCAGCTCCCTCTCCCCAGCTGTGCTGGGGTACATACATGTGTGTGCCCAGTTGCAAAACATGGTGCTGCAATCCAGGTAATTTGCAGGCCTGCAGGTGTTCCAACCTCTTCCTTTTGTGCAGGTGTGTTCCTTTGCATGTTGCATTTAGTGCCAGGATTGGGCACAGGAAGAGTCCAACTCGTTCCCAACTCTCTGCCATGAGCCTTCTCAAAGGCGAACAAACTTGTTGCACTGCTGGTAGTACAGCAGGGTGAATCTGGGGTACACAGTGCTGAGAGAGGTGGTAGGGGTATCCCTGCCACAAGGGTTTCCTGCTGGGACCCTGTCTGCAAAGACTGTGCTGTTCTTCAGGCTGGAAAGTGATGCGAGCTTGCTCAAAGGGAGAGCTAGTGTTTTGGGGAGATTTTCTGCAAGGGATGTCTAGCCCTCTCTCGTAGTGTGCAACAGGCATCTCCGTGCTGCTTTAATCTCAAAGAGTGTAGTAAACATTTGCTGCAGGGATGTAGTGCATGGCTCTGCTCTCCAGCACAAGCCCCCGCACACTGCGGAGGCCCTGTTGTGAGGGCTGAGTTGCCACGGAAGCCTGGGGTCCGAGTGTACGCACCGTGCCCCAGCCCAGGCGCCGCTGCACTGCCAGGCGGTGCAGCGAGTTGCCCCGTGCTCAGCCCTGGCCAGGCTGCGGGTGCCCTGGGTGACGGTGACACCTAGTGGCTTCGTCCCATAGGCTCCACCTCGGGCCCAGAGGTGGGGCACCCGGAAAATCTGATGCTTCTGGACAGCTGGCATGAAGCTGGACCGGCCATAGGCAACAGACCCTGCAGTGCTCAGGAGCCCTTGTGTCTCTGGCTTGGAGACAGGGGGCAGGGAAGGCACCCAGTGTGATGGCCCTGCTGACGATGGCTAGTCTGTCACAGAGCCCTGCAAAGAGACTTTCTTCTAAAAAGAAGAGCAGAAACTGCTGTGTTAAAGCTTGGAAGCACCTCGTGAAATTCTGGCATTGCTGGGTTCCAGTCCTGAACACTGCTGGCATTGCAGACTTTTGTTATTGCCAAAGGATCCTAAAACGGTTACTGAGTCCTAGATGCAGCTGAAAGACTGTCCTCATAGGCTCAGCTACATCAGCTATTTACCTGACATGTGTGACCCTAGGCAAGGCTTGTCTCCCTTGGGATTTTTGTGGAAAAGTTGGGGTTATAAGGTCTCAGCTGTGAGCCCTGCTGCTCAAGAGAGCTGGTGTAGCAGAGGCAGTGTGAGGCACAGCTCACTAGCTAGGCTTTTTAGCATTATTTGCCCAGTCCCAGTAACCCCAGTGCACAAACACAGTGGAAATAGCCTGAGGAAGTCTCTTCATCCCATGTAGCAACTGTCCAGGGAGATCTGTGTTGCGGCCTTGCATTGCAGCCTGTGGTGTAATCTGCCAGCAGGGTTTTCTCAGGGAAACTGCCCCGTTCATGTGCGCATGAGCTTGTCTTTGTGCATCCCAGCACAGCCAAAGGCTGCGTGAGGGTGTCCAGCTGTCACAGCAGCCCATGTTCCTGGCCAGATTTCATGTACTGCAGGATGAGATCCTGCCTCAGAGGAAATTGAAGCTCCCTGAGCAGCAGCAATACCTTTGGAAGAGATTTCTGGCTTTGCTTCCTGACCTACTAGATGCTCGACTGCAGTCTGCCAAGCTGCAGCGCACAAGTGGCTGTAGTGCCCGGCATGTGGGGCACCTGCAGCTTCCTGCAGGTCTGTCGCTGACCCATCCCCGGCAAGTTGCACTAGCCAGTGTATGAAGCAGTTCATTGTTATCATCCCAAGGGAGCCACATGTGACTATCGAGTAATGTCTGGCACACGCAGGGTTTCTGTAGGGAACACGCCAGTTGGACTGGTCATTGTGGCTCTGTTATCCTGGCTTCCTCTCTGGTGCCTTCTTCCAAGAGCGATAGCATGGCAGCAATGCCAGCCAGCTCCCAGATGTGGAAGCTGCAAGGCTGGCAGCAGGCGTGGGCTCCGCATTCTTTGCAGCAGTGTTGGGAATCCGTGTTATCGTCCTTTGGAGAGAGCGGGAGCATGATTCACCGGAAAGTCCTCTGGGAATGCAGCAGGGTTTCAGGTTTCTTCCAACTATCAGCTAGCAATTCCCGGATTGCAAATATGTCAGCCCAGTCTCTCCTGCCCAGAGCTTACTCCTCCTCTCCCTGTGCTGCTGTTCAGACTGTACTGGAGGAGGCTTACTGAAAGCAGTTTTTGTTGTTTTGTTTCAAGATTTCTTGTCTGCTGAGGTCCTAGCCTTAGATTTAAAGCTGTGGCTTTTCAGATGTACCAGGTGCAAACACTCTCTACATTTGGATGTAGTCCTTTGTTCAACAGATACTTATTGTGCCTTGAAAGCCTTCCTCCCTGCATGGGGTTGGCTGGGTCATCCTCCTGTGTAATGATGGGGGAATCAAGGCACCCAAAACCCAGGCATCTTGCTTAGGGTCATAAGTGGAATTGGTGGTAGCCAGGAGCAGAAGGCAGGAATCTCATCTCCTTGCTTTAACCACTGGGAATTAAGTTTGCTATTGTCTTTAAAACTACCAGGCTGGAGTGGGTGTGTTGCTAAATTGCAGAGAAAGACAGATTTCTGTGCAGTCTTCTTTTTGTCGTGTTCTATTCAAGATGTTTTGAATTGTTTGTCTCCTGGTGTCAGTGTATCTACTTTGTAATTAATTATCTTCCATGGCCCAGATGTATGGTATGCCTGCTGAAATCTAGTTTGAATCTCAGGGTATGTGGAAGGAGCTTACAGCAGTCAAAATGCCTATTGTCATGCTGCGGCCAGACAGATGAGAGGCGGCGGCGGATCCCTGCTATCCATCTGCAACAGAATCCAGCTGTTGCTACTCCTGAAAGCAGAGCAGAATCTTCAGGCAGCTGCTTCTGGCATTTGTCCCATTAGGAATTGTGAGGCAAGTGTTATCCCTCTGAGTGGACACTAGAAGAGGGTGGCTTTCCAAAGTTTAGCCAGGTCCTTCTGTTACCCCAGGGCAGCTTTACATCCTGCCTCAGGCAACGTTTTGAATGACCTTGGACACCAGCCTAGTCCAAAATAAAGAAGGAAGGTAGGTGCCCCCCAGATTTTGGAGGAACTTCACAGCTGGTGAGGCTCGTCCACGCTGCAGGCAGTGCCTGAAGGTTTTGTCATGGTGACTGCCAGGTCCTTTGGGATCGAGGTGTGTGTTCCATGCAGTCTCATCTGAGAACCAGAGAGACAGGAGGTGCATCTCTGGACTCTGCAGGCATGGGCTTTTCAGGGCCCCGGGCTTCTTCCTCCCTTGCTGAATTATTCACTGTGCTGGGCTGTACTAGGGTTGTGCTGCGGTGCTGCTGAGCAGTCACATTTTCAGTAAAGCATTTTGGGCTCCGTTTCAGACATGATATCATGCCTGTGCAGATGTGCCACAGGCAGACCTGGATCTCCCAGCCTACCGTTGAAATGGAAGCATCTCCTCAGCGGGTGTAGCCACACAATGGCGTCAGTGGGTTTGTGACCCTCAGGACTATGGTGCAGCGTGTTGCAGGGATTGCGAGTGCAGCAAAGCAGAGGTGGGGGGGTGGCCTCTGGGCCACCAGCAGCAGGAGCTGCTGCAGGGCTTGCTTTCTGGAATGCTGTCTGGCAGCAACCTCTTCCAGTGCGGCTGAAGGCTCCGTGTGGCTGGCCAGCCAGCGGCTGCAGGCAGCATGTGTGCTTAATGCTGCAGCTTGTGCCATATGGACCTTCTCCTCCTCCCTGCTTGCCCTCTCTGTGTCTCCTTCTCTGCTCAGCTCCCCTCCCCCTGCAAGCAGTTTGACAGGGCAATTGGGCAGGCACTGGGACAGCAGCTCTGACATAAATCTCTCCTGGTGTGGAATGAGGGGTATAAATATCCAGAGAGTGATGTGATCTTTCCAGCTGCTATTAATAGGTCTCTGGAGAACAAGAGCAAGCAAGTGAGACTGGCTGACACTTAAAGGGCTAGCAACTCCCGTATGTGCTGTGAAAATTAATCAGCGCTGTGGCTCACCATCTTCCTCCAGGCTAGAGCAGAGCCCTCACCGAGGTGCGTGGGGTGGAGATGGAGGAGGAGGGAGCAACTAACAACTCCTAGTTAGGAAGCAATGATAGGCCAAGATGTGCAAGAAGGATCCCACTAACTAAGGAAGAATGTTTGGGTGGGCTGTGCCACAGCACTGTTTGCATAGCATGCCAGCAGCCCCCGGCTCAGCTTGCAGGGAGGCAGGTGCCGAGAAGACCCTTTTGCAGAGAAGACCCTTTCTGCAGGCACAGAGCTCACTCGCGGTGCATGACAAGCTGCAGCCTGCGCCTTACGGTGATCACAATCTTTTGGGGATTATGGGTCTCCCAAATGTGCTTCACTCTGCTTTCTTTGCAAGAGTGCAGTGGTTTGCCCTGGCAGAGCGAGCACTTGGGTTTTGCTGGGGGTGTTTCCAGGCTCACCTTCAGCAAGCCAGGAGCAGCATGCGTAGTGCTGCTGAGCTCTTGCTCTTGCATTTAGACACATGGGGTTTGGTCTGGAGCCGGTGCTTCCTGTCCCTGGGTGGCAGAAGAAATCTGTGTGCAGCATCTGGCCTGCGTGGTCCAAATGGGAGGAGCAGACCACAGTAACCTCCTCCTTGTGTGCTGGGAAATTTCTCTGCCTGTGCACAGGAAAGCCTGTCGGGTGCATTGTGGGGGTGTTGCACAAAGCATATAGTGGATGTGAGCAAACAGAGTAGTAATTCAGTTTCCATGTACATGTAGTTTACTCTCCTTCCCTCCTGCTTGCCCAAGAAGTAAAAACGACTGTGACAGGAGGTTAGAATTAGAGTGTAGTTACCAGGGTTGTCTGTTGGGCCAAGGGTTTGTGGTGGCCTTCCAGAATTCACAGTGTGATATGGAGCTGCATCCCAGTCATCTCTAATGCCTGTGCAGAGCTCCAAGGGGAATGTTCCCAGTGTGAGCATGAGACTCTGCCAAGGCAACTAGATCATGCAAGGAGGGCTGCTGCAGCATTGCTTAGCTGCATGCATGTCCCTCAGCCCAGAAACCTCTGTGTTCTACCATAACCTCCTCTTCTCTGCCAGGCTCTGCTTTAGCCTGTGGGGTTATTCAGAAAACTGAGCTGGGTTTGGAGCAGGAGAGCATCACCCTGCTATCCCAGCAGGCCTGTGGCACATTGCATCATCCTGCTGGGCTGGAGCTCCCCCTGAAGTGGACACCCCCTCACCCAGAGCCTTAAAGCAGGAGCTGGAACTGTCCCTCAGGCCCCTGGGAGAGACAGAGCTTGTCCGATGAGGGCCTGCACTTCCCAGCTCTGCCCTTGCCTTGCAACCCACTGCCTCCTTCTCAGTTGCCTCGACCTTTGTCCTCTGCTCTGTTCTGGTTTTCTCTTTATAGGCTTGTGTCAAGACTGTCTGCTCAGTTGTCTTCACACAGAAGCAGGGCAGAGGAAACTTACTTAGCAGCAAAACGGGTCCCTGAAAACAGGAGGGCACCAGATTTCTCTCTGGGGTCACAAAGTTGTGTAGGCTCTGGGAACACCTGCAAAATAGCTCTGAGGATCCGTCTGCTCACCAAAGGGCCAGGCTGGCATTCAGCACCCATTTCTTGTCATAGCCTTGGAAATGAGGGCTCTCGTGTCTGTGGCTGTTCTTTGAAGTACTGGCAAATCTGCCATGCCTGGGTGAGAGTTTACAGCTTGTCAGCATGTGAGTAACTGCAGAGCAGGATTTTTTGGTCAAAGGGCCCAAGGCTAATTCCCAGCATGAGCAGCTCTGGGTTGTGCCTTGCCATGGGCTTTGCCTGGCCCTGTGACCAAGTAGCAGCCCCAGTGCACTGGCCCTGGGCTGTGCCGCCAGCAGCGGCGCCCATGTGAGGGGCACTGTGCTGACTTGCTGCCCTTTTGTCTTGCAGGTTTCTGATCGAAGGGCCTGGGAGCTCCCTCCACTGGCACTGTGGGAAGCTTTAGCCAAGCCAATGCACCCTGACAACAAACTGCCCAGCCATGGCAAGGCAGGCAGCAGCAGTGCCCTGGCCCAGCACCACAATGTGAGCCAAGCACCCACCTGTAACTTGGGCTCAAAGGGTGTGGGGGCAGGTAGCCATGGCAGCAAGGCCACTCAGATCTCCCCTGGCAACTCTGGACTGAAAAACAGCCAGAACACTGTCCCAAACTTCAGCTCCTTGAAGGGCAAGGTGAAGCGGGAACGAAGCATCTCGGTGGACTCTGGAGAACAGCGAGAAGCCAGCACCCCATCACAGGACACAGAATCAAAAGGTAATGCTCTCCTGGACCTTGCCTCAGCATGTCCTCCTCTCAATTGCTACAAACATCCTGGCTGGACTTGGGATGGGAGCATCTTTGGTTTCTGTGCTGTCTTCTGTCCAGGCTTGTCCTGGCTGTTCGTGTGACTTTGCACCACTGCTTGTCACATCTGCCGTTTTTGGACCAGAGTGACTGAGTTCTCATTTGCTTTGCATTTCATTCCCTAAACCATTTGTTACACCCAGAATCTGGCAGTGGTTTTCACAGGCCACTGAGGCCATCTAAGCAACAGCATGGTTCACTGAAACCACACCAAATGCCCCTGCACGTGCAAACTTTCAACTTGAGACTGAGTTGTTTTCTATCTCCTTGCTGTTGGTAGAGAGCTGTTTTGTGGTGTTCTTGCAGCTGCCCAACGACTCAGTCACGGTTAGCAAGGAGGTGCTGCAAGGGTCACTGTCTGAACAGTTCTGTGGTTTCGTCAGCAATGGATAACTCTTGTGTTACAGCATGTGGCTTCTGGAGAAGCGCTGAGTCAGTGCTTCCAAACCTCCTTAGCAGCCTTCCCTGTAACCTCTTGCATTCCATCAAGCTCTGTGCTCAATGGCTGTGTGGGATACTTGAACATCTCACGGATGGTTGTAGGAGGAGAAATTCCAGTGGTGCCCTTGGTTCCAACCAAGACTCACACCCAGTCTGTAGATGCAGAGCTGCTGTTCTGGCTTGTGCCCCTAAGGATTTGTTTTAACAGTCAAAGCCACGTTGCCTGATTGTCTTAGGCCAGAGCTGTGCCGTGGAAGAACAGGTAGAACGTACCTGAACGGACTTCCTGCCCCCAGGAAGGCTTTTTCTCCCCATAGCGTTGCAGGGGTAACTGCACACCACTGATCATAAGCATTTGCAGGTTTATCCCACACTGCCGCAGGAAAATTATTAAAATGGCTTGATCAGAAATGCACGAATCTCCTACATTCCTCATATACTGATAGATCATGTGAATATGGTCATGATGTAAAAAAGATGATGTAAAAAAGTGAGGCCAGACAATATTTCATTAGTTAAAGCACAGGACTGGAAGTTATTCATCCTATGTCTGATTGCTCTCCCTGAGTCCCTAAGTGCCTTTAGGCAAGCCACTTCCTCTCTGAGCTGCCTCAGTCCCATCTGAGAGAGGGGACACGTGGAGGGACCATACAAGTTTATAGAGAGCACAAAGCCCTGCCTGATTGATGTTGGCAAAGGGCAGAGTCTGTCTCTTGTTCCTAACAAAGGATGTTAGAACGGACCTTCCCATTCGATATTCAGATTTTAATTGCTGAATCACAGACCCTTTAAATTTACGGTTAATGCCCAAAGCTCTCTCGTTTGGAACTGCAGGTAGACTGTGCAGGAACTGCAGGTATGTCCTGTGTTCATAGACTCCTTTCAGGCAGTAAGAAATACATGTTATTCTGAAACTCTGGCTCTCACAGGAGAATCTCACTAGATCTGGCTGCTAAGACAAGGAGCCCAGACTGAGCAGATGTTTCAGGTTCTTAACCAGTGTTGGGCAGATGTCAGCATAAGGCTTAATTGCCTGGTGCGTCCTGGTTGGGTTGGCACTGCCAGCATGCAGCACCCAGCTGGGCAGGACCCCAGCCCTTCAGCCCCTTACAGATCTACTCAGCTCCTCTGATGGCTGTCCCTTTGCAGGTGAGGTGGCTCCCCGTAGTAAGCGACGGTGTGTGCTGGAAAGGAAGCAGCCATACAGTGGCGATGAATGGTGCTCTGGGCCAGACAGCGAGGAAGACGACAAACCCATCAGCAGTGCGCACAGTGAGTGACTGCCTCCTTACTAGCTCTGAAGCTTGAATAAAGCCAGGTCCTTCCTGCGGCTCAGGAGAGCTGATGACACTGGCACCTCTAGCTTGTGTGTGCTCACTTAGCTGTGTGTGTGGGGGGCCGTTGCAGTTGGTGGTCATTGTGCTGTGAGAATATTTGCCGTGCAGGGAGGTCTGAGAC
The DNA here is from genome assembly GCA_026261815.1 of Monarcha castaneiventris obscurior. Lineage (NCBI taxonomy): Eukaryota > Metazoa > Chordata > Aves > Passeriformes > Monarchidae > Monarcha > Monarcha castaneiventris. Next base: position 119,414 of record JAMPIT010000200.1, on the reverse strand, counting down.
CTGGTTTGTGGAGATGCTACTGAGATGCCGGAGGAAAAGGTGTGGAGGTTGAATGTCTCTGCTGTGTGTTGCTGTGGCCACACTACCCTGGTCATAATGGCAGCCAGAGTGCAACGTGCATTGCTCTTGTTGCAGCAGCTAAGTCTGTGCCAGGTCGCTAACCCTTCTCTCTGCAGTTGTCTTGTAAAGACAGCTGAGTCTAAAGAGGCTCTTGGTCTTGACAGTGGTTCAGGCAGAGATGAGCTGGCCCAAGGCGTGCACTTTTTGGGGTCTCTTCTGTTTTCCAAAAGCATCAGCATTCTTTGACATTTTGTACCTACAATTCACTTTGCTTTCAAACTGTAACGGGGAGAGTATCTGAGAAATGGGGCAATGTCCTGCGAGGCCCAAGGAGCTGCCCATGTTGTCTGATGGAGAACATGAACGTGTAGAACAGCAAGAAGAGGGTGGCCTTTGTGCCTGTCAATGCATTGTCGCCATCATCTCCATAACATCCACTTGCACTTCTCAGCACAGTCCACAGCCTGTGCGGCCTGTGTGGGAAGGGATAGTGCCGCTTCCCTAGTCACAGCCTGCTCCCAGATCTGCCTGGCGGGAATGGGTCACGGTGGGGCTGCCCAGGGGCAGAGGCTGGCAACGAGGCAGCGCCCGTGTGCCCGCACCGGGTTCCCAGCGACGTCTCCTGTGTAAATGCTGCAGTGGCAGGGTCGGGCTGCAGGAGCTGCTCCCATGGGGAGAGGCAGCTGGAGGGGAGCAGGAAGCCAGCTGAGTTAAGGGGCGAGGGTAGAGGAAGGCAGGGCATGCCTCTGGTAATTGCAGTGCTAATTAATATTAATTATGGATCTTACTTAATAACGGCTGCCGATTGACAGTCACCTCTGCCGTGCGCAGCGGCCCCGGGCCGGGCGGGCCAGTGCTGCCACCTGCTGGCGGCTCGTCCCTGCCGCCCGCGGGCTCCGACCTGGCAGCAGCGCCCGCCCGCCCGGCAGCTCGTCTCCTCTGCTCCCGCAGGCTGTAATGTAGCAGATCCTGCGATGTCCACGGCCCCACAACTTGGCCCAGGGTCCAACCCGCTGCCGAACCTGAGCGAGAGCAGTGCTTCCGGCGTGCCCCATGGTGCTGCCCCTGGCTTGCGGTCAGAGGCTGCAGGAGGCGGAGGTGGCGGAACAGGGAAGCAGACTTCACAGTTTGTTTACGTCTTTACAACGCACCTTGCTAACACGTAAGCGGTAAACCCCATACCTCCCCCACTAGTATTGGCTGGCCTTGTCACACCTGGCCAGCCTTGTCACACCTGCCTGCTGCATGCAGCAGTTGAGCACAAGAGAGCTGGAGAAATCTGTGTCTCTCTGGTTGCACAGAGTGGGAAACCCCTGGCATTCATGAGGTATGCTGGCAACCACTGCAGGTGGGCAAACTTGGACTTAAATGCCCACTTCCTCCTAGTGAGGCCTGGCTCTGTGCTCTGTGTCACCCACTGTAGAGCCCATCTAGTCAGCATCCAACAAAATGATTCACCCAAAGCAGTGTGGGTTGCTGGTCTAATTCAAAAGTATCTAAGGGATGGGTGTCACAGGGAGCATAATGTAACACATGGTATTATTCCCCACACAATTCCTCTCTTCTGTCCTCTGTTGTCTCAGCCATAGAGTCTTAGCAGTTAATTTAGTCTGTTTAGCCTAGTCTGTTTAGTTTTAGAGCTCTGCTGTACCACAGGTTCAGTGTGGGAGATCCCAGAGCATCTTGGTGACAGCCACCTCAGGGCAGCAGGCACAAAGCAAAGCCTGTCACAGGACATGGGAAGAGGGAAAGTGAATGGCAAGTGATCACTAGATGGAGATATCCTCACTGGGTGCTGTGCAGGACAGATGGGAGGACTCTGAGAACATGCCCCCTTCTTGGTTACCTCCAGAGATTTTCTTCTTCCTGCAGGACTGAAGAGCAGAGGTGGCAACTGGGGCCTTGGATGGGTAGGATGGGGCACAGTGCCTCTTCTCAAGTGACTTGTGCTCTCTCCCCAGAGCTGCGGAAGCTGTCCTGCAGGGCCGAGCTGACTCCATTCTGGCCTACCATCAACAGAATGTCCCGCGGGCAAAGCTAGACCAGGTATACCACCAATTGCTCCTGTTGGCACATGCTGCTGACTATTACCCTTCCCTTCTGATGTAGCCATTCTCCTCCAGCCCCTGGCTCAGCTGTGAGAGAAGGGGTTGCCAGAATGCCCTTTCAGTGGGGTGGGAAGCTGCTTTGCTGTGAAATCTCTTTGGCACAAGTCCTTGCTGTCGTAAGCTGTGAAAAGTTTGGGATGGGGCATGGCATGTTCCCCTGGAGCCATGTGTGCAGAGTACCTGCTTGTGCATTCCTAGATCATGTAGTAGGGCCTACATCTTTCCTGTAAGGAATGAAGGTGAACTGCCATGAAGGCTTCATTTTGAGACTGAGAGATCTCCTGCAGGGAACAATACCTTCCTAGGATCTTTCCCTACTCAAGTTTCTTTCCCTTTTCTCTGCCAGGCGCCACCTGCTCCTAAAGTGCTGGGTGTTGCTGAGCCACTTCCAGTTAACCCTCCTACTGCCAACACTCCACAGTCCCAGCCACTGGCCCCTCAAGCAAGTCAACAACAGCCACAGGCTCCCCCACCACAGCCTCCAGCCCCACCACCTCAGGCCATCAGTCAAACACCTTTACCTGTGCCCAGCAGCCTGCCCCAGGAAGGAACAAGTGAAGATGGCCGGAGAGATCTGACTCCCAACTCTTTGGGGAACAATAGCAGCAGTAACCAGCCTGGAAGTAACCATCCAAATACGCCCACTGCATCTGCCAGCACCATGCAGCCTGGGCAAGTGGACTCCTCTGCCACGCCCAGCTCCAGCCTCCTTGGAGAGGGCCCAGGCCCAGGGATGCCAGGGAATGGGCAGGCAGGCCTGGGCCCCCGGAACACCATGAGCTCAGAAGGGCTCTCAAAGGAGCAGCTGGAGCACCGAGAGCGCTCTCTGCAGACCTTGAGAGACATTGAGCGTCTGCTGCTGCGCAGTGGGGAGGCTGAGCCCTTCCTGAAGTCCAGCCAAAATGCGGGTGAGGGGGGGACTGCCCCTCAGCCACAGGCTGCCCCTGCCCAGCCCCCTGCACCCCCTGCCAGCATGAAGAAGTATGAAGAGCCTCTGCAGTCCATGATCTCCCAGACCCAGAGCCTCGGTGGGCCTGGCCTGGAACATGAAGTGCCCCACCACCCTAGCACTGACATGGGACAGCAGATGAACATGATGATGCAGCGGCTAAACCAGGACAGCTTGACACCAGAGCAAGTGGCCTGGAGGAAGTTGCAGGAAGAGTACTACGAGGAAAAGAGACGGAAAGAGGAGCAGATCAGCATCCATGGCCGGCCCATGCAGGAGATCATGATCCCGCAGTCAGTGGGGAGCATGATGATGCGTGGGCCTCCACCACCCTACCACAGCAAGCCTGGAGAGCAGTGGCCACCGGGGATGGGCAGCCAGCTGCGGGGACCCATAGATGTGCAGGACCCTATGCAGCTGCGGGGAGGACCACCCTTCCCTGGGCCACGGTTCCCTGGAAATCAAATGCAGAGAGTCTCTGGCTTTGGAGGGATGCAGAATATGCCCTTGGATGCTCTTGGGCCCATGAATGCCATGCAGAGGCCAGTCAGGCCCGGCATGGGATGGAGCGACGATATGTCTCCTATGGGAGGCCCTGGGAACTTTCCACAGGGCACCTTGCCCTACCCACCAGGGCAAGGGGACCCAGAAAGGTTTATGAATCCCCGTGCCAGAGAGGAGATCCTGCGGCATCAGCTCATGGAGAAACGCCCAATGGCAATGCAGAGGCCCATGGGGATATCCAGCAACTCGATGAGCCAGGGCATGGAAATGGAGAGGATGATGCAGGTTCACAGGCAGATGGATCCATCCATGTTTGCTGGGCAGATAACGGGTGAGAGCCTCAGCAGTGCCCCGATTGGAATGGATTTTGCAGGCACTCGGGGAATGCTGAGCCCCCCTATGAGTCAGTCAGGCCTTCGGGACATGGACACACCCATGGGCCCTGGCAACCTCAACATGAACATGAATGTCAATATGAACATGAACATGAACCTCAATGTCCAGATGACCCCACAGCAGCAGATGATGATGTCACAGAAGATGAGGGGCCCTGAAATGATGGCCCACCAGGGCATGAACCCTGAGGAGCTGGCCAGGGTTAGGGCTCAGAATGGCAATGGCAGTGCAATGCTAACGGGACCCCAGAAAATGATGATTCCTTCCCAGTTCCCCAACCAAGGACAGCAAGGCTTCTCGACTGGGCAAGGGCCTTACCCCAACCTGCCCCAGGAGATGGGCAGTGGCTCAGACATGTTCAGCCCTGAGCAGGGCACCATGCCCGTTGGGAGCATCAGTGGCACCACCAGACTCAGCCACATTCCTCTGCCTCCGGCCTCCAATCCCACACCCACACCCACACCAGGGGGAAACCTGGCCAACATGCATCCAGCACCTTCCCGGGGGCTGGGCCGCCGGCCCTCTGACCTCACCATCAACATCAACCAGATGAATTCACCCAGTATGGGTCACCTCAAGTCTCCCACCCTTAGCCAGGTGCATTCGCCACTGGTCGCCTCCCCATCTGCCAACCTCAAGTCCCCACAGACACCCTCACAGCTGGTCAGCATGCCACCTTCAAACCAGTCTGGACCCCTCAAGTCCCCCCAGGTGATGAGTTCCTCTCTCAACGTCCGGTCTCCAACTGGCTCACCAAGCCGCCTGAAGTCCCCTTCTATGGCTGTTTCTTCCCCTGGTTGGGTGCCATCTCCCAAAGCCACCATGCCCAGCCCAGGAGTCAACCAGAGCAAGCAGACTCTCAATATGAACCCATCTACTTCCATCGGAGCACTGGATCAGGGTATGCTGGGTGTCTTGTATGCAAGTGCATGTCTGTGGTTAGTTTTGGTGAGTGTGCAGACAGGGTTTCTCTCCAGCCCATGAGCTCTCTCTGGAGCGGGAAGACACGTATTCCTGTGCCTGGCCCTGCATCTCACAGAGCTAGATTTTTTTCCCAGGAGCCCAAACAGGGCCTTTTCAGGTAGATCCGTGACACAGGCAGTAAACGCTGTGTGCTGGGCAGTCAGGGGCAGGTTTAAGTGGAAGTCTGTCACTGCTCTGGAGCAGAGTCTCTGCATGAGCCTTCTCAGACTCCAGAGAGTGCTGGACTGTGCCAGCTCTGTGCTTTGCAGCCTCCTCTGGTCACTGCTGTCAGAAGGAGAGGACAGGGTTGCTCTCTGGTGGGAGCAAGCCACAGTGTGTGGAAAATACTGAGCTGATCTCTCTCATGCTTGCAGGTTCTCTCCCTTCTGGGCCTCGGAGCAGCTCTTCCGCACCAGCCAGTAACACCTCTAGCACCATGAATCCGAACATGCCTTTTACTTCCTCTCCAGATCCATCCCCTTCCCAGAACCCCCTCTCACTGATGATGTCCCAGATGTCCAAATATGCCATGCCCAGCTCCACACCACTTTACCACAATGCCATCAAAACCATCGCCACCTCTGATGACGAGCTGCTGCCAGACAGGCCTATGCTCCCACCTGGAAGTATGTCAGGTATCTGCTTCTGGAGGTGGGCTTGTGAGGGGTCAGACTGTCTTGTGGCTGCCAGTGGACCTGAGGCAGCAGATGGAGGAGGCATTAGAAACTCTGATCTCCCCGTGACTGCCATGTCACATAGCTTAAATTTCCCCTTGTTTGTAACAATCTGTGCACTTCCCTGCCCTCTGCCCAGGCTGCCTGTCAGCTTTTGGCTTAAGTGGAAGGACATGAGCTGGTCTGGCTTGAGAAGTCCTTCTTCCACAAGGCCTAGAAGTTTTTTACCTTTACCTGTGTAGATGTATTGGGCCCGAGTTTTCATGGCTCCTGGAGTTTTCTCAGGTCCAGGACTTGGAGGCAGAGGTCTGCTGCTTAGAGCCCTCGTGTTCCTGTGCAGTGGGACAGGGATACTCTGAATGGGGCTTGGGAGTCTGGTGTTTTGAGTGGAGCCCAAGTGCCTGCACAGGCAAGGCTGTGTTGTAGCACAGTTGTGATTTCAGTAGGCCAGATATGCTCCACTAGCTAGTGGCACTGGTGAGGACATGTAGGCAAATGACTGTGTTTTGTCACGTGGTGACTAGCCCAGAGGGGAATTCCACGGTGCTCTACCGCTTGATTTAGGGGTTTAAAGCTGTCTGATAAACATTTTTGGCACTTTTGAGAATGAAAAATGAACTTTTTGACTCTTTCACTGCTGAGCAATCACTTAGGTCAACTGCAGGCATGCAAATGCATCGGCTGCCTCCGCAGGCACTGATGGCTGCTCTGCTTTTCTGATGGGCACAGGCCTTCCTGCCCAGACAGCACCTGTGTTCGGCTGTCAACTCTTCTGCTTTTTTCCTCCTCACCACCCGAGGTTGTGTGGTCACTGGACCTTGCTGGGTAGTAAACCCTGTGGCAGGCAGTGATGAAGGGTCGCTCCTTGCTGCCTTTCAGGCAGCTGAGAGCCCTGCTGGGACCATGGTATAGGGCACACACCAAGCCAGCCAGGACTCTAAAATCATGGGACTGTAAGAAATTACAAATCTAGCATGGGACTGGATGAAGCTGGAAGAGCCCTCTGATGCTTGGGGAGCTGGAGTCTGGGACACTTCTTTCTGATGTTGGTGCTTTGCAAGCCCATCTTGGAGCTGCTTACTGAGCATCATGCTCCATGCTCAGGGCATTCTGAGCTTGGCAGGCTTTCAGGATGTGGATTTTGCAACACTGAAAGGTCTGTGGGAAGGTCTTAACTCCTCTCTCTTTTTCCTGTCCTTAGGTGTGACGGGAAATCAGCCAAATCAACTGCACCTGAACTCTGTGGGGCCTGGATCCTCTCAGAGCCCCATGGGAATGAACCTGCCTGGTCAACAGCCCCTTTCCCACGAACCGCCCCCCACCTCCATGATGTCCTCCCCAAACCCTCTGGGGTCTAACATTCCTATGCATCCGAGTGGGCCAGGGGCGGGTGTGCCCCCCCAGAACCCCATGATGCTGCCCCCGGGTCCTCAGGACTCGTTAAACCAGCAGTGTGGCCCTGTGCACAACAGTTCACAGATGATTCCTTCTAACCAGCTTGTGTTCCCCCGCATGCAGCAGCCCCACAATGCCATGCCATCTCCTGCTGGAGGCATGCCCATGGCCCCCAGTGCAGGAGGTGGCCCTGGAATGCAGCAGCATTACCCGCCAGGGATGCCCTTGCCGCCTGAGGAGCTTCCCTCCCAGCAGCCTGGCCAGATGCCCCCTCAGCAGCACATGATGGGCAAGAACATCCCTCCTCGGATTGGTGACCCCTACCCGCCCGTGCTTCCTGGGGTGGCGTCGGTGCTGAACGACCCCGAGCTCAGCGAGGTCATCCGCCCCACGCCCACGGGGATCCCGGAGTTTGACCTGTCCAGGATCATCCCATCAGAGAAGCCAAGCAGCACCTTGCAGTATTTCCCCAAGAGCGACAGCCAGGCACCCAAATCTCAGCCTTCCAACCTCCACCTCATGAACCTACAGAACATGATGGCTGAGCAGCCCCCTGTGCGTCCAGGTATGAATGCTCCCAGCCTCCCCGGGCAGCAGGGCGTGCAGAGGGGACTGAGCATGCCCATGTGCCATCCTGGACAAGTGCCCATGCTGGGCAGGACAGGCATACCGCCCCAGCAAGGCATGATGGGCAACAGCATGCACCAGGGCATGATGTCTCCACAGCAGAGCCTGATGGCCCAGCAGAATTTCATGCTGATGCAGGCCAAGCAGAGAAGCATGTCTGTGTCAGGGGAGATGTATGCCCAGACAGGACATATGATGTCACCTCAGGGCTCTCTCATGGGGCCCCCGCCTCAGCAGAACCTCATGGTCACGCACCAGATGAGGCAGAGGAGTGTCTCCTTGGACAGCCAGATGAGTTACATCCCCGGACCTGGGAACATGGCGAACTTGCCTTTCTAACCCTGGCTAGCGCTCAGGGCTGGGGAGGGAATGGGGCTGCCCCTACAAACATTTTTAAACCTTTCTGTGGGGGAGGGTTGGGGGCCAGTGCCAGTGGAGGACACCACGTGGGATGCTTTACATATCGGATTCGCCTCTACACAGCAAACCAGATGTGCAGTAAACTTGATGTGAATTGGGTTTCTTTTTCCTTTCTTTTTTGGGGAAGGGGAGGGTGGAGAGGCTGGGAGTGGGGCTGTTACTTAGAACCCTGTGTGGTGACCGGGGACATCGAGACCTTGTGGCAGTTTGTAAAATTTTCACTTACGGTTTTCCTCCGTCAAGTGTTCTTCTTGCCCTTTTTTCCCCCCTCTATTTTTTTTTTCCTTCCTTTTTAAGCAACCAAAATGTGCAAGAGGGTTTTTGGAACTAGCTGTAAATAGGTCGCTGGGAAAGGCAAAACTTGTGCTGGTTTTTAATTGTTCTGTATTTCTGTGTTTTAATAGAAGCCTCAAAACATGTTTTAAAAAACAGAAAGAAAAAAAAAACACACTAAAGGCAACAGTGTACAAGTATTGAAGACTCTCCTCGGGGGAGGCAGGAGGATCCCCAGGGTGCACAGGGTGTTGAGAGATCCCATTGTAGAGTGACTCTGTGTCAGACCTGTGTTGCTCATGCATCTGAATGGTTTTGCATGTGTGGGAGAGGGGATGGTGCAGTGTCATGCAGATCTCAGGTCCCATGAATACATGGATCCTATGCCGAGTGCACAAACATAACCACTGACCAAGGGCCATTGGTAGGACCAGAGCTGTAGCCCCAGTGAAATGCTGCTGGAGCGGTGCTCATTTGGCAGGGCAGAGGCCACAGCTTTACAGGACGCAGCTGTTGCTGCTCTCTGGGGAAGCTGCTGTGTCTGGGATGAGAAGGATGCTGGCCCTTCAGCTGGAGAAGCATCAAGAATCTGGGCTTCGCTGGACCTGAGGATCTTGACCAGCCTTGTCACCTCTACTCCCTTCTCTTCCCTTCATGCTTTGTCCCCTGTAGGCAAGGTGTTGTGGTGTGTAGGGACAGATGGGCTTTGAGGTGAGTGAGGTGATGCATTCCAGTGCTTCCAGGAGAGGCTAGCTGGGAACCCTGATCCTCTGCAGCCTTCCTACACCAGTGTATTACCCATCCATTACCCTTTGCCACTGTGTCACACTCCCCTGCCATTGAATGCTCTCCCAGGTCTTCCTTGTGCTTGTCAGTCCTTCATCTCCAGAGTTTTGCAGGCAGTCTTCACTCCATCATAACCTGAGCTAGTGGCAGCAGCCCTGCCCTATGGCACAGGAGAGATCCAGCTGTTGAAGACGGCCTGTCCCTGAGCGCAATACTCCACCTCAGCATTCAGTGTTGGCAGCATGGCCATCCTGTGCTTCAGACAGAAGAGGTTGCAATCTCTCATTCCAAGGCTAGCAGAAGCATGTCATTTGGACAACTCTGGCTTTTCTGGATGCGCTCCACCCTCTCCATCCTGTACTCCATAAGGTCTTCCTGCATGCAGCCTTGATGGTCTTTCCCATGTTTTTTCACAGAGGGGAACGTGGTGTGATGCACATGCATTTCTGCACACATCACAGTATCTCTGGACCTCTGTGGGAACTGCATTCCAGCATCCGTTGGTGATCCTGGGGCACACAATTGCTGGAGGAACACCACTTGGAGGATTATCTCTGCAGAGCCAGGCTTAACACACTACCTCTCTTGTAACAGAGCTCACCTTTCCCAACTTCCTATTGCAGGGAGGAGAGGGCTTTGAAAGGGAGATTGCCAAGTAGTGAGTGAACAGCAACACTTTTTCATGTTGCAAGCTCTTTGGAAAGGCTGGTGGGTGCTGAAGTGCCAGCCTAACAGCTGTCTTTATCCAATCTGTGAGAAGATGGAGTCATAAAGTCCAGTTAGGAATACACTGAAGCTTTGGGGCATTTTGAACAGTGCTGGGTGAGAAGCATGGGTTTGGATCTGAGGAAGGGTCTTGCTCCAGTCTCCTGCTTTGTGGGGGTTTGTTGTATACAATGTGAGCAAGTAACATTTTTTGAAGTGGTAAAACAGGAACAATCATGAGAAGTGCTCCTTCCTGCCTTGGCAGTTGGAGCAGAAGAATAACTAACCTTCAGCCAAGGCTTTGGACCTGACATGTTAGCTGGTTGGATTCTCGATCCTTTCAGTGTGTGTTTCATGTGGGAGGATGTGGCTCAAACAAATGTAGCTCTTTCTAAGCTTGACTTGCCTGAAAGGCTGTAGCTTCTCTTGGCTGCACTTCAAGGTGTTGGTTGCTGGTAGTTTCTTGTAAACATCCAAATACCAGTTACAGTCCCAAACCTTGCTCATCACCCACCAGCAAGTCTCGACTAATTTGAAGCCATAACATTTTCTACATGGAAGTTTTTTTTTGTTTGTCCATAGATAGCTGTTGTTTTAGCCTGGTCGAGATCGCCATGTCTTTGTACTTCCCCTGTTGTCCCTTTTGCCCAGCCTGACACAGAAGTTGCCTGGGGCTTGCAGTCCTCACTCTGTCAGCAGTGCATTGTCCCTGCATCAGCAGGAGCCTGCAGGCTGTGGCACATGCCATGCAGTGTTCAGGAGCCCAGTGCTGAGTGCTCACAGGGACATGGCAGTGTGATGCTATTTCTGCCTGGTGACAGGAGGAAGACCTGTCCTTCAGTGACAAATAAGAAGCTAAGCCTTTTGGCCCAGCAGCGCTGGATACAAAAGGGAAATCCTGATGCTAGGTCAGAGCTGAGGACTCTGGAGCAGCAGTCGGTGCTCTTCTGCAAAATCCCACTGCCCTGGAGCCAGCCCTGCCCCTACCACTGTGATGGCTGAACAATGGGGAGAAGAAATGCTGCTTGATACCCCTGTGCCCTGGGCGCTGCTCCCAATCATGTCTGTGAACAGCAATGTGGCAGGAGTTCCTTTGGAGGCTCAGTGACAGCCAGTCCTTGTTAGGCCCAGGCAAGGTTTGCCATCAACTGGTTGCCCGCTGCCGTGACGGTGTGTCTAGTCTTGTGTCTTGTAGTTTATTGCTCGGCTCCTCACCTTGAGTTCTGTGTACTGACTCCACCTAATCACAGTAGAAGGTTTGCCCATCTTTTAGCCATGACTTGGCCACGTTTTTCCAGCTCCAAAAAAGCAAATGCTGGGAAACTGCATCTTTCAGTATGTCAGATAATCACACACCTGGAATTAGCTTTCACACTGAGGTAAAGGTGACTGACCTGTTCTCTGTCATCCCATGGAGAAACTTCCCCAGTCATTTTGTACCATTATATAAATATATATATAAAAATATAAATATATAAATACAATATGTGAAGACATCTTATTGGTTTTTATTTGAAACAATTTTTAGGCTTGTTTTTGGGTATCTGTGCTGCCTGTAATGTATTGACCTGTTTTATAGGTGCCTTTTTATTAAAAAGACAAATTTCAAGACCTGACCCTGTGCCTGTCTTTTTCCTCGTGATTTTCCACAGGACTCCAGCGGAGACAGAGAGTGCAGGAGGTGCTGGGAGGGTTGTGGGGGCATTGGGGGAGCCCCTTCTCTACAGCACTCCCAGGCATACGTTCATTCATGCGTTCCCTTACTCACACTCACCCATGCATGCTCCACTGCCTGCCACGGCTCTGTGATCACTGTCTGTGTGTAGCAGGATGCTCTGCTGAAACACCCCAGCTCTGTCTCTTGGGAGACTTGGTTGCCCTGCAGGAAACGCAGAGCAGCGTGCTGTTGTGAGGGTCGTTGTGTTCCCATCTTTGGGGTTGCCTACATCAGAGACCAGGCCTTCCTCTGGTTTGTCTGCTGGAGCCTTGTTTGCAGAGCACAGTCCAGGACTGGGGGCGCAGAGGGTGTGCTGTGGGTGGTGGTGACATTGCCTTCCCACACACCATCTCCCTACTCTCTGCAGACGCCACCTTGGAGATCCCCTTGGCTCAGTCCCCCTTCCCAGTGGCCTGGGTGGGCAGAGCACATCTGCCTCACTTGGTAGTGGTGGGATAGCGGCTGAGCAGAGCTCCATAGGAGAGGCTGAAGGTCAGCCCGAGGGCTGCAGGGGGGGGGGTTTGGCAGCATGAGTATTTAGCGGGGAAGCCCACTCTGGGGCAAGGTGTTGTGATAGCCATGACGTGTCTCCTTGAGGAAACAGCAAGGGTTTCACTGAGTGGAAAGCAGAGCTTCCTCTGCGGTGAAGGAAAGTTCCTCTTGCTTTTTTCTTGTCGCCATCCAGCAGGCCGGCTGCAGGCAGCTGTGGAAGCATCAATGGCAACTCTTTGGGGAAGATCTGCCAGCTCTGAGCCAAGCCACTCCCAGGCTGTCTGAGCCAAATGTAGGTGCAAGGGCAGCTTTCCAGTCAGGTTAGCAGCTGCTGTAAAACTGGGGCAGGAGGTGCTGCAGTTAGTGGAAGAGGCTCTGTAAAGCAGAGAGGCAATGTAGGTCTGGACTGACTCTGAACACAGCAGAGCCTTCTGCAACGCTGGTGAAGGGGAACTTGAGCAAGGTGCTCCTTTGAGCAGAGCTTGTCAGAAAAGTGCCATCTGCCCACTTAGTGTTCTCTAATGCATCTCCCTTGAAGAAAGTGACACGGTTGCAGAAAAATGCTTACAAGCACTATACGTGAGAAGATGGTGTTTTATTCAACTATTTATTACAGCTTACCTCAAACCTTCCTAAAGGTTTGTACATACCAGTGCTAAAAGCTATAGTAACCATAGATGTTTAATCTGTTCACTCTCATTTGCGTGCAGATTTTCTTTTTACTTTGTGACCACTGTAAGAATTTTACACTTTGACTATTATTTTTTTCAGTAACATTTTCATGTAGAAATACAGTTGTCACCATAACCTGCTGGGGAGGTGTTTACAATCCATCTGCAATGGGTTTGCTCACTGGTACAACGATGGAGAACACAAGTGCAGGCTTAACAGACTTGCCCTTCTCTGCTGCATGTATGTGCTTGAACAACCACAATCACCATTACTTGAAAGTTTCGTCTTTGAAGATGGGATGCTGCAGGAAACGGTGGGCTGCCTTATACTAGGTGAGTTTTCTCCTGAAGTCACAATGTGAGATCAAGCTGTTGAGATCTCTGCCTGAGTCAGGCTGAGGTAATGTGACCCCTTCTATAACGGCTGGTCTTTTTAGCAGGGCCCTTGAGTACTGTGAAGTTCAGCTGGGACTGAGCTCTCTGCTAGTGGGCTGAACTTCAGAAGCGAGGTTAGCACAAAATTCCTACTGCCGCAAGAGAACTAACATTGTTTTGACATTGCTTAAAATGTGAGGTGAAGGGTAGAGCAGATTTTAAAGTGTGCTCGTGACGAGAGTCGTGCTCATGTGACATTGGTATGTATGGCTCTCCTACAGTTCAGGCCACAGCACTCTTCAGGAACAGAATTGTCGTGGAGCAGTGCTGTGGGCTCACTGCCATGTTAAACTGTGACAAGACCTCCTAGGCAGCAGCAGGCTGTCTTGAGTCTGCTGGGGCTTCCCCGCACACCAGTTTGCAGTGCAAGAATTAATGAGGGGGAAAGCTGCTGCTCTTATTTTGAACCAAATTACCATCAAGCTGCCCTGATCTGAGCAGTTTCTGCATACTTGCAGTTCAGGTTAAGATCACCACCCAGGTTTGTCCTCTGTACACCTGGATGCACTTAATCTCTGAAAGCCCTGTAGATGCAGGTGGAGGAAAACTATCAGAAAGCATAGTGCAAAGCAAAATGCCACATATCCTCTAGAGCCTTGCTAAAAACAAAGAGAAGTAATGCAAATGAGCTCTTTCCCTTACTCCGGGGCAGTGGGTCTCCTGGCTCTCAGAACCCACACCCACAAACAGCTGTACAACTAGCTGCCAAAAAAACCCCCGTTATATACCTTCAGCCTTACAAAGCTGTGTGGTTTCTCTCCCGTGTGCAGTCACGAGACAGAAGCCATCTCTTCAGACAGTATTCTTCCTTAAAGGAAAACTTTTGCATAGTCAGGCATTCAGTTCAGCAGCCACTCACAGGAGATCATAACAGCAGTAAAACAGATCAAACAAGTGGGGAAGGATGCAACTGGTGTCAGGAAAGGAGTCTGTGACAGCCAAATCTTGCAGTCTGCTGGAGGACCTCCTGGCATGAGCTATGTTGGGAAGATGAATGTGTTATGGCTGGCTGGGAGGATGTCATGCAGCAGGAGGACAATGTTGCAGCCAGAGAGTGTCCAGCACTGTGTGCCCATGCTATCGGATTGAGCTCTGCAGCCCCCCTCTGCAGTCCTACCTGCATCTCTCCAGTTGCTATGGCCACTGAGTCCCATGGCTTCCTTTGGGCATTTCTATGCCAACCTGGACTAGTGAAATGGAGACCTGCTTACTGACATGACTCATTTACTTGGATGACCTTTTTTCCTTGCCCCTGGCACCCCAGTCCTGTGCCTGGCTTTTTGTACAAGATGACTGCAGTCAGTTTTTCGATGAAGAGGTGGGAATGTCAGGTTCAACCCACTCGAGTTCATCCAGCCTCACAAGAGTGACCATCAGACATTCAGCATTCACCAACAGCTGCCAGGTGGATCTCTACAAGTAGGAGAACCAGGAAGAGCCAAGCAAGGTATCTGATGGGATTTGGGTGTTTGGTGGCTATTGGACCTGTTTCCTGAGGAGTGAAGAAAGTTGTGGGGATGCTTGTGAAACCTGTAACTGAGACCACAGCAAGTGTGCCACTGGGAAGGAAAGCCCCAGGCCAGTTCTGCCCTGCAGGCAGCCTTTCCCGGCTAAAAGGTGGAAATGGAGGTGGTGTTGTCAGACTCTATCCCACTAGCCTTCCTTGTCACCTCCAGGATCTCCTGCAGGGTCTCCTGGCTTATGCAGCCAAGCTCCTGCAGGATCCGGAAGAAGTCGTTACGGAACTTGACCCCAATAAAGGCGTAGAGGATGGGATTGAGGCAGCAGTGTGTGAAGCCGATGGCCTCTGTCACCATGATAGCTGTGTCCAGCTGGTCTTCCAGGAGGCAGTTTTTGGTGAAGGCTTCTAGCTTGGTAAGTGTGTTCAGGAAGATGACAATATGGTATGGGCTCCAGCAGAGGAGGAAGATGCCTGTGACCAGGATGGCCACACGGACGGCTTTTTGCCTCTGCAGGCGCTGGGACTGACACAGTGCCCGGATGATGGCCATATAGCAGTAACACATGACCAGCAGAGGCACAAAGAAGCCCACGGTGTGGTAGAGGAAGCGGGTTGCCAGCCACGCATTGTTTCCATCAATCCCAACCTCTGGAAAGTAGCAAATGCTGCGGTTGCTGTCGTCTGTCCAGACTTCCATGAAGATGAGATCGGGTAAAGTCAGGAGCAATGAGCAGAGCCAGACAGCCGTGCACGTGAGGTGGATGGAGCGAGCTCTGCGTTTGCGGTAGGTGTGGATCGCATAGACGATGGCCAGGTAACGGTCCACCGCGATGCACCCCAACAGCATGCTACTGCAGTAGAAATTGATCTTGTGGACAGCACTGAGTATCTTGCAGAGGAACTTCCCAAATACCCACCCAGCCAAGCTCTCCACCACACTGAATGGGAAGGTGAGCAACAGTGCCAGGTTGGCCAGCGTGAGGTGGAAAAGGAAGTTTTCTGTGGTGGTGCGAGACCGCTTGAACCTCTCTAAAATGACCAGGACCAGGGCATTGCCCACAGTCCCCAACACAAACATCAGCAGATAGATGAGGGGCATGAAGACCTTTCTGAAGGGGTCTCCCTGGTTGCCAACCACAGATGAGGCTGGGTTGAAGCAGAAGTAGCCCTCCAAAGAAGGGGTGGTGTTCTCAGCTTCGTAGTAACCGCTCAGCTCCACCTGGCTCTGGGGAACAGAGAGAGTCTTGTTTAATGGAGGGGAGTTTCTGAACACAAGAACCCAGTCCCTCAGCTGCACCTGGCAGACCTAGAGCAGAGCACCCCCATGTCCTGCAGCCCACCTGCCTCAGGAGGAGATGCTGTCTGCAGTGTGATGACCTTGGAGGCCCCTCCACTGCCAGGAGGTGTAGCAGCAGGTAGAGAGGGTTTTCCCCATCTGTGACAGCGAAGGCTGCTGAGTCTTTAATCTTTAACTGGAGCATTTGGGGATGTGTTGGTGTCCAGTCAGATGGTCAGTTTCATCTTCTGGTTCTTGCTAAGTTGCCTGCTGGTGAATTTTGCTTTCTCACATAGAATGGAACCCTCCTCTACCAGCTTTCCTGATTTTTCCCACCCATTTCTGACATGGACCGCTCCTGTCCTGCCTGCTGCCAGGTATAAAGATGGTAGGATTCACCACACAGCACATCGGTACCTTAAATTCTGTGCAGTGAACCTGTCCCCTTCTTCTCCTCCCCAGAGGCCTGAGAGCTGCCTACAACAGAGCAAGGTGAGGTGGGGACAGCAGCAGTTGTCCTTTGAGATTGCTTTCCACACACTCGGAGGAAGGTGTGGGGCAGGTGTTCAACACAATGGGAGGAAAGCCTCTGAGGCACTATGGTGCCATAGCTACAGGAATAGATGACGGAGAGAGAGATCTGTTTTGTTGATAAACTTTTCAGTGCTGAATTAATTGCAGTCAGAGCAGGAAAGGGAAGGGAAAACACCACTTGGACCCCAGGCTGATACCCAGTAAGGGAAGTGCAATAGAGCTGCTGCAGATGCGATTCGCCCTTGGCTTGCCGTATCTTCTTTGACCAGCCTATGTTCGGGTTGAGGCTGTGGGCAAGTCTCAAGTGCTGGGAAGCTGGAATTCTGCTCAGGATGAGCTCCCTGGATGGCAGTCACACTCCAGCCGGCCTTGCACAAAAAGAGAGTGGTGGAGGAGGCTTGTGGCAAACTGAAAATTAGCAGCAACTGGGAAGAGCTCAGCAGCAGTCACCCTGAGGTCCCCCACCCACACCCTCTCTGGAGGCTTGTGCTGAGACTTCAGTGTTGACCACAGCGGAAGTCTCTGCTCATGCTTTCATACCTTTCACTGCCAGCTGCAGCCGTTTGCACCTGCTGCTCCTTCCCTCCTCAGCCAAAGTTCCTGTCTAAAAATACCAGCCCTGCTTTACACAGTTTTAGACCTGATTTGGGGGGTTTTTGCTCACCCAATGGGATACTAAGCAAAATTACTGTTACAACCCTGGAGTCTTGTGTTGTGCCTAGCTACGGAAGGGTGATTTATGTTTCTTTTCTCTCGGGCAGCTTTCCCTGGGCAATGCATTGGGTGCCTCTGCATGAGACTGTGGGGGGTAAAGAGGTCACTTGGCGGCAGCAGGACTAATCTAAACTGCTCTGCAGATGAAACCATCTGCATGGTTCCAAGGGAAGCCCGGGCATGCTGATGGGGCAGAAACCTATGGAGCATTACCAAACATGAAGAGCAGACAGCTGGCACAGGCAGTCCCCAAGCAGTGGACGGTAGGAGGGTGAATGAGTCCTTGGGAAAAGTGTGGAATAACCCTGCCCAGCTCTTGCTAATGTAACTGTGGGGCTGCAAGCCTTTGGTGAGAAGCATTTTGTATTACCAAAGAACTTGTATTTTTCTGGTTTAGGGTATGATTTTGGAGACCAGAGATTGCTGCTAAAGACAAAAGCCTTAAGAAATCCCTCCCAGTTATTTCTCTCCCCAGCCTGAAAGTATTTCCTGCCTCCTCTGTACCTGGACCTTTCATCAGGAGTTACCAACACACATAGAAATCTGTGCTGTATTGGCCAGGGCCAGATCCTTGAAGCTCTCTGAGAAAAACAAAACCAACCTAAAAATCTTTGCAATTTGGTGTAGTGACCAAACCAGGCTGCTCAGGCTGTGCAGGGGACTGTGCTGAAAACCCCAAACAGATTGTATGTTGGAATGGGAAATTTCACTGGGAAAATGTAGGACAATTCCAGCTTTGAAGGGGAAATGAAATGATAGAAAATGGCTGGGTTTGCTGGCTGGAGTGTCAGTCCTCCCTTGGAGCCATGCCAGCACCATCGTTGGCAGTGGATGGGCAGCTTGGGCAGTGTTCAGTGGGTTTGGCTGATGACCAATTTCCAGCATCACCTTGCATTTGGAGCCAGAAGTGCAGAGGCTGAGTGCCACTATCGGACACCATCTGATTGCTGATGGGGAGCAGGTAGGGAGGGCTCTTACTGTAAACCACGCGTTGTGGGTAGGGGAAGTGTGTGCAGAGCTGTGTTTGAGTCGTCCTCTCCTGCATCTCTGAGCAGAGCAGCACATGTGGGTAGGAGCGGACAGAGATGAGTTGGAGACAAATGAAAGAGGATGAAAAAATCGGAGTCTGGCCTGAGACAGGAAGGGCAGGGACCAGAGCTGCAGGAGATGCACTTAATATGACTAGCTGAGGTTTCTGGGGGCTCTGCCACAATTCTCATTTCTAGGACTAGAAGTGGGTGACTGCCTGATATGGGATGGGACAAGTCAACAGTGTGCATGCAGAGGGACCTTTGTACAGGTCTCCTGCAAGACAATTGCAGCAGATTTGGGGGTGGGAGAAAAAGTGGTGTCTCTTTCTGTAATAGAGTAGTCAAGTGCATGCCCGGGAAGGCCGTTCCTGTGTGCTTTTCGTTCAGGGATCCCTTTACCCCTATAACCTGCATCACAGAGTTATTCTGGCCTCCGTGTGTCAGCCGTTTCTCTCAGTTCCCCACACCTGTCAGCGACCAAAACATTTGGCTGCAGAAGTGAAGAAACTTGTGCACTGTTATGGATTTTCCATGTGAATCATTCCCTTCTAGTTGATGCCAGGGCTGGGAGCAGCACATTTCATTCCCAAAACCTTGAAACTGTAATTGCCCACATCAGTATGCTTTACTGACAGAACTTCTGCTCATGACTTCTCCAGGGGCTGAACCAGGGAAATCCAGGACTAAGACCAAGGCCTGTGGAAATACCATGTTACTGTAGCATAGGTGCCTTTGCGCTCTTGAGTCATGTTGGTCCCATTGTAATGAAAACTGGCCTGAGGAACCTCAGGGAACCTGGTGTAGATCTCAGTGGTCTTTCTGCAACTGTGTTTTTGGTTGTCTAGTCTGCAGCTGAGGAAGGTTAGCAGGCAAAGCATTTTTGCTATGGAGAAATGGGGTTATCATTTTGGGCATGGTACTTTTCTGCAAGGTTACAGAGTCAAGTGGTCTCATACGGAATCAAAATTTAGGTGACGCCCTCACTGTATTCACTGTGTGATACTGAGATAAATGCCCTTTTGGTGCAAACGTTCTCATCATTTTTCCTTCCATAATTGCTCAATTGATCAAACAATCCTCTCTGCACAAGGCAGGGTTTGTGTTGCCACTTTGACAAGACACTTTGGAGGCCTTTTTTTTTCAAATCTCTGTGGGTAGGTTGCTGCTACAAGCACCGAGTATAAGTAAAGCAACATATGGCACCACCAAAGCAAATACAGTGATGCTCATGTGATATCTGCGGCCTCCCTGTTCCAGGGAGGGAGCCAAATCTGGGAAGCTGCCAGGAGACAGAGGTGGGAAACAACATACGTCAAACTCCCAACTGCAGAAGTCTGAGAAAAGGTTTAAAACTCTTCCTGCCTTGGCACCTGACTGTGGGCGTTTAGTCCTAAAATCAGCTGCGTTTCCCCCCCCCTCCACCGTCACATGGGGTCTCCTTTATGATGTCAAATACTTCACAGCAGAGGTAAAATCACTAAGCTAAGGATTATGGAAAGTTTTGTATGCAAAGAAAAGGAGGTGAAAAAGGCTTGAGTTTGGTTTTAACCTGTCAGCAAATTTTAGCGCTGCCACTGAACTTAAACAGAGGTCAAGGAAGTAAGTGTCTTCTCCAAAAAAGTTTTAAAGGAATGACTACCATTTGCAAAGGATTTTCATACTGGATGAATCAGAAAAGAAATAAGGAGGGTAGGGTTTGCTCCCCCATCTCATTGCTCTTCCCTGGTGTGTAGGAAAAAAGGAGGAACAGAAAATTTGATAACAATTGAATCCAACATTTCTCCTTTTGGAATAACTAATCCTGAGGCCTGCTGCAGAGAGCCACTGTAGTAAAAAATAAATTCTGAGATGCAATATTTGAAAACCAGGGTAGTGATAATGCTGCTGTGTGCTTCCCATTGGATAGCACAACATACTCTAAAAGGTGCAGCTGCTCTTTTGCGCTTGTGAATGCTGGGAAGAGAACTATGAGGTAGAATACCTAGTGTCATCACTCCCTGTTAGAAGAAGTACTTGCAATTTATCTTCCACTCGTTAAAATTCCCCTCTTGTAAATATACTGCATATTCCCCCTCCAGCAGAGCCTATGAGAGCCTGTGTGTGGAGAAAGCAAGCAGGATGGTCTTATCAAGGATTTTCACACACCAAGAGAGAAGACTGGGTTTGCTTGGGTATTCCAGTTGTGTAAGGAGACCAGATAAGGCATACAGGGCTTTGCACACTGTGTACACAATCATTTACACCACTGAAGGGTGGCACAAAAGGTGCCTGGCTCAGAATAAGCGTTTTACGCCCACATTGTGCTAATGGCTGTGCAGACAGCAGGGCAGCAGGGAGCAGAGGCTGGGACAGGCTGGCAGCACAGCATGGGCCTGCTGGAGCCCCACCCTCCAGGCGAGTTACCTGGCCCTTTGCAGAGACTCTGGTCTGTGTCCTCATGCAAGGACAGTACTTGGGCTTAGTGCTTGCCAGTACATCTGCGCACAAGGTCCCGGTAGCTAGGCAGCTTTCCCTAACAGACTACTCAGCACCCCTGGATCACAGTGGCTGCAGCCACACTATGTCGGCTCTCTGCAAGCAACAGCATTGTGCTTGTGGTCAAGCTCTGGACTTAAGGGATGCAAGGACTGATTATGCTGGCATAAGAAATGGCTCAAGCTCTTCCTCTGCCAACAGGAGGGTGAGAAGATGGTTGGCCAGAAACCTGGCCTTTCAGCCCACCCCAGCTCTACCTGCCATCCCTGTTATCAAGCAAAGCCAGGCCCAACTCACCAAGTCATAGGTCTCTGATGAGTAGCTCACAGGCCCCATGGTTTGAGGGGCAGGATCCGTCTCTCCTCCAGAAGTTTCTACCAAAGTTCTTTTCTGGGGTGGAGTTAATAATTTAAGTGCGTAGGGAGGGACACAGAATGTAACAATAGAATATTTGCAAGGCAAATGAGCTCCCAGCATAGAGCGACCTGATTGATGTAAAGATTAGCATTTAGCTTTATCATCTTTTTACTAGTGCTGTAAGTTGATTTTTAAAGTACAGTTTGAAGAATCCATATTCCTTTGGTCTGTAACACAGAAGATCCAGAACATCCTTAGGTCTTCCCTGGAAACCTCCTCAGGGCTCTTGCCCACAGCCATCCTTGTTCCAGGTAGTCCGAAAGGCTTTGAGAAGTTCTGTGCCAAGGACCACCCTTACCAGAAACCTCCTGGATCCAGGCTCTTCTTTGGAGCTGTGCAGGACTTTGAAGCACAGGTATGGTCTGTATGATCATCACCCTCTGCCTTGGGGTCCTCCTGGGTGCTTTAACCCCAGGGGCTTGTGGTTGTGTTCTGCTCCTTCTCCTGCTGCTTTGCCCCTCGTCTGAGCTTGGGGGAGTGTGAGGTAGCTTGCACAGGAAAGCAAAGCCTTGGCAGCCGCTCTGCAAGTCTAGAGCAGGGCTAGCAGGGGCTAGGCAGCTTGATTTCACAAGGGTAACAAAGGAGAATTAAGATGGGAAATCAAGAGTTTCTCTGCTCGGGGAAATGGGCATTTTATTCAGCAATGTCACAGCGCTCGACTGACGGTGAGAATGCCCCGGTCTGGGTCAGCAGAGTAGGATGGCATTGCAGCTGGCATTCTGGCAGAAAGCTTTTCCTGTGTGAGGAGCTGAGGTGGTTTGACAAGCACAGTTCTTGTCCTCCTCTTGTCTAGGCACAGCTGCACCAAGGCCTCTCTACCAGCAAAGACTCTGGTGGGACTTTGGACTGGTGAAGAAGGAGGTGGTGTTATTCTCGTGGGCACTGCTGGATTACAACCACTCCTCCTGCTTCTTAGATCCCGACTTGTTGGGCACCCGCTGCCCCGAGGATGTCGCTGTCCTCCCCTGCCATAAGGACCTTTGTGTGCACCTGCATGTGCTCATCAGCCTCTGGGCACTCTTTTCTCCTGAAAGTGAGAGGATGGAGAGTAGCAAAACCAGAGGGAGGCCATAGGGAGCTCGCACTGTGCCTCACTCACATCCCCCACCTCACAGGGACAACACAGACTGAACAAGCCCTGTCCTGAAGCCCTGTGCTGCGAGGGCTGAGGGGTAACGGGAGGAGTGGGGTACCACTGAGCCCAGGAGACTGAGAGGTCAGGAAGGATGTTCTCAATCAGCCAGAACTGGAGGGTGGAGCCTGTGCCTTTTGCTGCTGAGGGTGGAAAAGCAACCGTCTAGAGACAGCTGTAGATGAGAGGAACCAGATAAAACCAGGAACATCGTTGTCTTTTTGCGTGTATTTTGGAAACACATTTGAAGAAAAATTTGGCTGCAAAGCTGTTTTGGAACTACCAGCTGTTTAAGTGCTAGTGTGTAAGATTATATTCCCATTGTGTCTCTGTTTGTCAAAATCCATGTCTAAATAACAGCTGTCTAAAAAGAAGTGCAAATTCCCAGCCTGTCACGATGGGTGGTTACGACTCCTAAGGCTGTGGCTCTGTCTTTTATTCTTACGTTTCTGTTGTCTCTGTTTTAATGACTACACAGCGAAGCCCCGTTAAGTTTCCAGGCGTCTTCTTGCGAAACAGGGTTAAAAGGGAATGGCCAGGACTGAGGGACCGGCCCAGGCCGAGGGACGAGGGAACGGGACGAGGGGCCAGCCCGACGGCCGCGGTCACACGGACACCGCACGCTAGGTGTGGCGTGGCGCACGCCGAACGTACGTACGTACGTACGTGGTGCGTGCGGACCGGGGCGGTGCCGCCCGCCGGGAGGGGGAGGGCGCACGGGAGGAAGGAGGAAGCCGCCATCTTGGAGCGTCGAGTCGCCATAACAAGGCACCGGGGGAGCGAGAGGATTTTTTACCTGGGCGAGAGGGAGCGCGGCTGGTGGCGGTGAGGACGGGCCAGGGCGGGCACGGCTCTGTGGGAGCAGGGCGAGGGGGCCGCTGCCAGCGGGCCGCGCCTCGCGGCCTGCGGCGGGAGCGCGGGCCTGAGCGGGGCCTGGCGGCGCCGCGGGCGGGGCGGGGGCGGCCGGGCCGGGCCTGGCCTGGGCGCACCGGGAGCGGCGGGGCCGGGGGACCGCGCGGGGCGGGGCCAGGAGGCGCTCGCTCCCCGCCGACCCGGGCGGCAAGCGGCGTCTGCTCCATTGTTCACGGGCGGGAGGTGCTGGTGTGGCGCAGCTGCGATCGGCGGGCGGCGCCGGGCCCACCGCTCGGCCGCGGGGCTCCGCAGTGCGGCCCGGGCGCACCGGGCACATTGAGCACCTCGAGGGCTCCCTTTGTGCCGGGCCCAGCCGAGGGGAACGGAAAGGTTTGGAGCTACTGCCCCGGCCGCCCGCCCGCGCCCGGAGAGCACAGATAGGCGACGGAGGCCCTTTTTTCTTCAGTCCGTCAGTTTGCGAAATGGTGGCGTCTCTTTTATCGGAACGGGGAGTTTTGTTGGGTTCCGTGAGGCTGTGCATTATTTTTAACCTCTGTTCTTCTAAAGGGTAGTTACGAGCGAGAGGGCATAAGGGACTGAGAGGTTTCATTTCCTACACTATTGGAGAACTTCTCGGCGTTGGTATTCGGGTCTCATTGGCGTCTCTGGTTACCTTCGTGACTCGTCTGGTTTTTACGAAGTTAATGGTCAGGAGAAATATCTCTTCGAAGATGCCTTGAAAGTTAACTAGCAGAAAATCCTAGTATTGCAAACTTCAAAATTCTGCTGTGAAACCAGAATTGACACATTTGAAAAAACTGGGAAGTCTGAATTCCTTTTCCACTCTCTTGAATGCTCTTCAGTGTGCCTTTTTACTCACTGGGAAAACACGCATTTTGTTGTGCATGCTGAGGTTAGGAAGCAGTAGTCTGCTGGTTTTTCCTTTGTGTTTTCCCAAGATGCAGATGCTTTGTGGTGAGAAAGCACAGGCATGCCTACTTTTTGTTCCAAAAGATTTTGGACTAGGGACATTTTGTCTCCATGGTACCATCGTAAGGAGTCTTTAGGTCTGGTCCCTGCTTAGTTTATGTAAGGGGTAGACTTCGTGTTGTCTTTCCACAGTTTTGCAACCTTTCTGTTACGTACAGAGTCAAGATTAAGTCATGTGTATGAAATGTTATCTTCTGAGCATAACATGAGTTGTCACTGACAGCAGGAAGGTAAGGTCGCAAGCAGGAAGCCGGATAACCAGCAGCATTACTGCCTCTGTTCAAGCTCAGTCACTTAGACTCAAAGAGGCAGCTGCTCTCAGTTCAGCATAATGGTGTTGTTTGGCCACTGTTCTGAATAGCCTTAAATCAATACCCGGTTGAAAACTGGGGATAAGCTGGTTGAGCTAGCGTTTTGGGTTGGAGGAGGGTAAGCTGTTGGTTCGGGTTTACCTAATTTATATTTCCCTTTCAAACTGAACAGGGCAATCGGAGTAATGTAGGGATTTTGTCAGTTCTAACAGGAATGTCCCCTTGATATCGTAGTCTTGCCTTCTGTCACAAACCTATGCGTAATATTATTGCTCAGCATTTTAGGGCCAGTTGGCTGCATCCCGGAAGTGGGTGAATTTGTGAGGGAGTTGAAGAGCCATCAAAGCAATTGATACACTTAATGGTTACTTTATGGGAGGGGACAGGTAGTGGAAGGTCGCTGGAAGTACAGCTGTTTAGGAGGTTTTCTTTGGTGGCTGAAGATGTTAGGCAAAGCTTTATAGAAAGAAGTTTGTTATAGCAAAAAAAGTTTGATGCGTGTCTTTATAATTATCACTGAGGAAACAAAACAAGTACCGTTGTTGCACACTGCCTGGTAAGAAATTTTTCTTAAACTACAAAAGTAAACTGATGTGGTTTATGTAGACAAAAATCCACGTACTAATTGTTATTGTCTGCTTCTCTTTCAGATTGAAGCAAGTGAATTCTGATATAACTCAACTTCAATAGAGGGCTTTTTTTAAAAAAAAGTTGTTCCACAGTGCATCAGAGCAAGTTACTGCTTTACTTTTGAGTGACTTACAGGTGCTTGCCTGCATTGCAATAAAGGACTCATATATTGAGCAAGACTTATTTATCTCTTCGTTTTGGAGAGTCTAATAAACTGTTATTACAGTTTCTGTACTGACTTTCAAAGTTTTGACGTCTAAAAAGACATCTTTAAAGATAAAAGCATGAGCACGGCCAGAACAGAGAACCCTGTTATAATGGGTCTATCCAGTCAGAATGGGCAGTTGAGAGGCCCTGTGAAACCCAGCGGGGGCCCAGGAGGTGGAGGCACACAAACTCAGCAACAGATGAACCAGCTGAAAAATGCCAACACAATCAATAATGGCACTCAACAGCAAGCACAGAGTATGACCACCGCTATTAAGTAAGTGTTTGTATCAGCTGCCACGAAAGGAATGTTTAAAAGTCACGTGTGGGAAAGCATTCTTGGATTCGCATTTGGAAAATGTTGTCTTCTATTGTTTTGTGACATGAGTGGTTAGAAGTGTCCTGTGATGTACGTTACCAAAAAAAACTGTATTTCCATGTGCAAGCTTCTCTGCAGCGGTGATTGTTGTGAAAATCCAGTTTGATGCTGTGCTTTTCTGAGTGTGAGCTACTGTCGGAGGCAGCCCACTGAGCATTAGAATCCTGTGGTTTTTGCTTGTTGCAAGTGGTGCAAGAGGGAAGTAGAGGAGTGGGAAGGAACTGAATTGACATTTAAGACCGATGAGGAAATGCCACCTGGTCTCAGTCTAGTTGTGTATGCTTTTCAGTTTGTTGCAGTTCTTTCTCATGGTGGGAAATGTTTTAAAGTCAGTTATGTTTTGTGATTGATCTGAAACAGTAGCACCTGATCTCCTTATTGTAATGCTCTGGCTTTAATGCATCAAAGCCTCAGCTGAGAGGATGGAGTTCCACTGTGATACCCTGCTCCCATCCAGCTAATTTTGGAAGCGTGCTGGTTGGAATTTCTGAAAGATGTAAAATACTAGGATGGTATGGTAACGTGTTGCTTTTCTTTTTTCTTTTATGTATTGTCCTCCCCCTGAACGGAATTGACTTATATTTTGTTAATTATTTGCGAAGGAAATGTCAGCTGTCCTCAGGTTCTTAAAATCTGCCTAACTTGCCCCCTCCCCCCCCCTCTTTTTTTAATGTGTTACATGGTTACTCTTACCACGTGAATTAAGCTCATCAAAATTCACGTGTAACTTCCTGGGGCCGGTGAAGAGGGCTTGCTCTCCTCTCTACAGTAGCTTTCAAGAGAGGATGGGTATTTGAGTCTCACTGAGAGCAAATGATGCTTGCTCAACAAGTGGAGTGATTGCTTACTTAATTTTTTTACCAGAAGTTTTTTTTTTTTTTTTTACCTTTTCACGTTCCTTGGAGATTAAGAATGGACATTCCCTGGACAAGAGAATTTTTCTTACAAGTCATGAAATATTCTTGTGTGGATTTATTACAGCCAGTTTCTGTTCTGTGACTAAGTCAATGCTCGGTTTTAAATTGTTCTGCTGTTTGAGTCAGTGCCGTAAAAATGGGACTTGAATCATGACTGGATAAAGATTTCACAAATTTGTTTGGCAGACAGCTGATTTTGTCTGTTTAGTTTTCTGCCTGTTAAATCCTGCTTAGCTCAGAGAGGACTTGAGCTCAAATGTGTAGGTGCTTTTAGCTTTGAGAAGGTGGTAATATTACATGTTCCCCACTATGTCTAAGAAAATTAAATGCAAAATCAAAATATTAATTATTTTTAAATCTGTTTTCATTTTGTTTTGCTGTAGACCTGGTGATGACTGGAAGAAGACTTTAAAACTCCCTCCAAAGGATTTGAGAATCAAAACTTCGGTAAGGATAATTGAACTGTAGGAATAAATATTAAATAAAACTTGTGGGAGAGCTTGCAGTGGTAAAATACTTGTCCTGAGCAAAGGCTAATAAATAGTTCAGCTGCTAGTGTTTTAAATGAAGAATTGATTTGTTCTCCCAACTGCTTGTGAGTGATTCTTCTTTTGGAAAGCTCAAAAATTTAGTTCACCGTGGATATCTTCCTTTATTAGTATTATAGCATGACACAGGCAGCATCTGTGTCGTGCAAGGCAGATGGAAAGGTGTCGCTGTATGCACTCAGGAGCTGTGTTTGGCTCTGAGAAAGCAAATGTTGCCTTTGCTGCTGTAGGGTTTTGCATGGGTTAATGGGAACTTTTAGTATAGTAATTTGTGGTCTTCCTGTACAGGCTATTTCAGACCAATCTACAACTGCAGGTTGTATGACCTAATCCTAAGCATGTGCTTTATTTTTTGATTATTCAGGACGTGACCTCCACAAAAGGAAATGAGTTTGAAGATTACTGTTTGAAACGGGAGTTGCTGATGGGAATTTTTGAAATGGGCTGGGAAAAACCATCTCCTATTCAGGTTGTTTGCAAACAGAGACCACTTAGATGCTGGTTTTAATTTCTGTAAATGTATTGACATTCTTACGCCTAAATGTCCCAATACTTATGCCATCATTGGGGAAAACTGAAGCTGTGAATGAAAGAACTTGGTGTCCCTTGGGAATGGCAAGAATTTCTAACCCCCAACTAAATCACTAAGTCATTCAGTGAGTGACTTAATGATGGGACTGCCTCGCACTTTGGAGACGTTTACTTGGATTTTCCTTTTCATTCTGAAGGTGTTAATTTGTTAATTCTCTGTTCAGTACTGTCTTTCACATAAGTAGTCCCAGCGGTCTGTTCATTAAATTTTCCAGAAAACTGCATTACCATTGGCTATGTACCTTTAGTTGTTAAAAATATAATTACGGCTTTATCACAGTGCTGGCTCTTTTCATTGTAATCTTGTGGAAGAAGAGTAATGGAGATAGTGGGAGAGAGATTAATAACTTAGCAAGTTTACTTTTCTGCACCTCCATCTTTCTTTTACGTCTAAGGCTCGTTCCATTAAGAATTGTTCGTGTGTAAACTTAAGGCGAGGGGTGGAAGGTTGGACTCTCTTTTAAATGGTCTTTCAAGTTTTATCACTGACAGCTCTTTAAGTCACCTTGTCTCTTTAAGGCATGGGAAAACTGGCTTGCTTTGTTTATAAACATTCATATGATGCCACCTTTCAAAAAGGCTGAGATTTCTTTAGATGTTGCTGAAAAACGTAGTAAAATTAAAAATACACGGGGCCTGTGTTTGGATAGTTGAAGATTTCTTGAGAGATATATCACAGGAATATGGAAGTTGGAATCACATGGGTTGAGGTGGTTCTGATGTTAAGATGTAGGTGGGAGTCTTTTCCTGTAGGAGGAGTTTGCTAGTGACTGTCATTGTCTCTTCACTTTTTTTTTTCTTTCCCCATTTTTTCACTTTTTTTCCTGATGTGTTAGTATGGTTTTACCTGTGGTACCTCATCGCTTTCTTACAATCAGGCAAGATAAGGACTTATAAGTGGGATGTGTTGGGGAACTCTTTACTGGTGGGTTTAACTTCTTCCTGTTGTGAGTCTGTCATGCTTGTATTTGCAGGATAGTAATAATAGTAATGGTCATGAAACAGTCAAATTTCATGTGATACTGTTAGTGGGGGGAGTTAAATTTGGTCAGCCTCTTCAGTGAAGCATGGCTTATGATTAATTGCTCATGCACTGTCTGTCCTTGCATTTCAGGAGGAGAGCATCCCCATTGCTTTATCTGGTAGGGATATCTTGGCTAGAGCAAAAAATGGAACAGGCAAGAGTGGAGCCTACCTCATTCCTTTACTTGAACGGCTAGACTTAAAGAAGGACAATATACAAGGTCAGTTGAGATGGATCTCACTTAGCTGCAGCCAGGTAATGGTGTCAGTACATAAAAGACTTGAATCTAAAACTGGTTAATGAATTTGGGCAGTGTAGGTTATCTGCTTGTACTTCCAGAGAAAGCTAATGGGGAGTGGTGGAGGGGAGGTGGAATTTGCAAAGTCCCACAGTTGCTTTCAAAAGCTTTAAATGGAAGAAGGCTTGTACTCTTTTCTGTCTTGCCCTGGAAGGTGGATGTGGAGTAATAAGCAAGTGTGCTGGCTGCGATAGTTGTGCAAAGGGAGCATCAAGGGCTGGAGAATCCTTGCGTGGAATTTGCCTTGTCAAGAGCAGTTCCTAGGTCTTGCTAGGATACCCAGAGTGGAATTCCTAAACTGTGATTTTCATTATTTTACTTCATAAAGTCTCTGTCTCCTTTGAGGATGAATATTTAAGGTAGAGTGTTACTGGTGACTCACAGTGATGTTTTTAACTTTTAGCAATGGTGATTGTTCCCACACGTGAACTAGCCCTGCAGGTCAGTCAAATCTGTATCCAAGTCAGCAAACACATGGGAGGTGCCAAAGTGATGGCAACAACGGGAGGAACCAATTTGCGAGATGACATAATGAGACTTGATGATACAGGTCAGAGCGCTTCTGCTATACTAGGGTTGCTGTTTCTTTGTGGCTTTTACAATGTGGTAATGGAATTTCTGCTTGTTAGTGTTTGCATGTTACAGAACAGACTACAATGTGTTGTTTGCTGTTTGTATACTGTTGTCATTCTTCCAAAATGTTCGTATGAAACACGGCTGTCAATGCTGGAAGGAAACACAGTGTTAACCACCTTAACATTGTGGTGTTTTTGTGTTTCTCTCTCTTTTTTTTTTTTTCTCTCTTCTAACCTTACAGTGCATGTGGTGATAGCTACCCCTGGGAGAATTCTCGATCTCATCAAGAAAGGAGTAGCAAAAGTTGAGCATGTCCAGATGATAGTATTGGATGAGGCAAGTTGCTTATGTTAAATGTTCTGGGATTTTAACACCAAGTTAAAGGAATTATGTGTCTCAGTGAGTGTCCTTTTGGTGCACAGCAATGATTCAGACTTGCTTAGAGACACTGTAAGGTCTCCTCCATTTCTCAGTATTTTTGAGAAACTATTTTGACAGTAGGATTTTCTTGCATGTAAATCTTTTAAGGAAACAGCCTAGGAAGATTTGCCTTTCCCGTCCTTGCTGATGCTGAAGAATAGAGTAACAGTCTATTCTGCAACAAAGGAATGCATTTCATTTGTTTTCTGTTAATAATGAGTCAGCTGTGCTTACCATGTAATCGTATATAAAATTAATTTATGAACATCCAGTAGCATACAGTCTTCTGAGTGAGGGAGAATGTAGTTGTGTGAAAGCTCTTGGATGACTCTGGTAGGAACCCTGGTAACTGGATTTTTTCCTTCCCCCAAATGTGGAGCTACTGAAAGACTGAAATCTTAACACCATTATTTTAACTTGCTGTTTATTATTTCTGTTGTTACAGGCAGATAAGTTGCTGTCTCAGGATTTTGTTCAAATAATGGAAGACATTATTCTCACGCTACCTAAAAACAGGCAGATTTTGCTCTACTCAGCCACTTTTCCTTTGAGTGTGCAGAAGTTCATGGTGAGTTGAGATGTATCCATGTAGGTATGGTGATGGTGGTGACATTGCACAGGAAGGGTGTGGGTGAGTGGTGCATAGCTGTTAGTGCTTGTTTTTTTAAGTACGTCTAAACTCCACAGGTTTAATCTAAATCAGCTTAAGTCTAGAACAGAAGTTTGAAAGCAGTTTTTGACCTGCAGTTGCATTAATGGGAAGCTAGGTATGTGCAGTTTTTGCCTATAAGGTGTATATATATATATATTATATATATATACACCTTATATATATATATATATATAAGGTGTATTTCCACGTTGTGTATTAATTACGTCATCTGTACAGATTTGCTTCTGGAGGGTGCTCCTGTTTGGCCTGCTCAGTCACCTTGGATTTATAAGTAATCATTTGTGAAAATTTACCCACTCTGTCTGTTTTCAGCATAGCATGAAGAGTGGCTAGGTAGTGCATCCTTGCCTTGGAGGAAGTTAAATGTGGTGTAGAGTGGCAACTACTTACATTGTTTTGCGCATAGATCTGCCTGCTTTATCAATGTCTTTATTTTTCAGAATTCCCATTTGCAGAAACCCTACGAGATTAATCTGATGGAGGAACTGACCTTGAAGGGAGTTACTCAGTACTATGCCTACGTCACTGAGCGTCAGAAAGTGCACTGCCTCAATACACTCTTTTCCAGGGTAAGGAGTAGGGCCGGGTCAGGAGCATACCAGAAGCTTTTTCCTTCTTGGAACCAAGAACAAGACTGAGCGTTTCAAAGGCAGCTTAATGAAAATTTTTCTTTGTCAAAATGTGCTATATATCTAAGGCTAAAAATGCATGCTTCTTGTCCTGCATCTCTGTGTTATCTTAATTTTTTCCCTTTCTATGCAAAAATATGTCTGACGTGAATCACCAGCAGCATACCTGCTGTGTTTTCTTTTTGGAAGGGACTTAGACATATCTGGGATCCTTTGTTAGTGAAATGCTGCATTTATTGAGAATACTGTTTATTTGTTCAGCTCCAGATTAACCAGTCCATCATTTTCTGCAACTCCTCTCAACGGGTTGAATTGCTAGCCAAAAAGATCTCCCAGCTGGGCTATTCCTGCTTCTATATCCATGCTAAAATGAGGCAGGTGAGTATGAAGTCTACAGTGGTTTATTCCACACCACCCCAGGCTTTACTGAGCGCCTGAATTAAGTCTCATGCTTGCTTTAAGTTTGCATGTTCTTCATGAACTGAAACATGTATTGCTTTGCTCGAGGTTTGGTTTTAGATACCCACTGCCAACCTCCACTCCCAGCCTTCCCCCATCCCAGCCCTCTTTCCAGACTGTTCAGTGTATGTGGCCAGTTGGTATTTGAGTACTTCAGATCTGATTAATTAGTCCCAGTGTAAGCACAAACTGCAGCCAGAAGGCACAGTTCTTAGTGCTGCTGCCTTGTTTTGGCAGCATGGGGAGCCAGGGTAGAGCACACAGCGTTAACTAACACAGATGAAAACAGGACTGAATTAAAACAGGTGACAAAAAACCTCAATACATAGTCCAATGAGTGCCCTGTCTGGCTTTGCAAACAGTGATCTTGCACTGTGACTGCAGGGGAATCTGAGAAGTTGAGGAGGTGGGTTGGATCAAACCTCTTGGTGAAAGCTGTGGCTGGTGTATGATGACCAGACACTTGTGGCCTTGGTGTAGCTGGTGAAAAATGCCATTACAGCTTTGCCGGTGCAGAAGTTTCCGTTAAATGTACAGTAGCTCACACTTTCTCTAGCTTCACACTATTAAAAGATGTTAGAAGGCTGAAGTGATGCGTGTAGAACAGGAGTACTTTGAAATTTTTCGGTTTTTAATTTTATATGTAAACTAGTCTAGCTTGCTGCTCATGCAACTGACAGGTAATGCCAATGTTTGCTGGGCCAGATGCAGAGCAGTAATTAATTGAGCAGAAACAGAAGGGGCGGTGTTGTTCGAGAACAGAGGGGTATGCAAGTGAGTTCCTCGAAGTCTGACTTTTGTATGCTTTTGATCAGTCAGTAGATGATCTCTTGGCAAAGTGCAGCTGTTTTTGCAGAATGCTTCAGCTTGTTCATTCTCTCTCTAAATTTCACTTGACAGTGATATTACTTAATCTTTGTGTGGCCCAGAGTGAGGTGCTTGTGAGAGGAGAGTCTTCGCAGAAAATTGACTCATCCCACCCCTAATTCTGAATCGGTAGTGAAGAATGTTTCATACTGGAAAAGGAAGTTACTGCCAACTTCCGTTTTTAAGAGAATGAATAAAACATGTGAAATTTGGCAAGGGGAACCGGAGAACGACAACAGTCAAAATACCAGTTTAACTTCCTTGATGTGATTTCATGTAATTGTAACTCTAGATAGTCCTTTTCTGAGATGGTCCTGATGACACTGTAGGAGGTTTTAAAATGCAGTCAGTTAGTTGTCTTTGTCAAAAAGTGGGATCAAGACCCTCTAGGGTTAATTCTTCAGAATATATGGTAAGGCGTGCTAAAAAATATGTACTGGCATCTTGTTTCAACTCAGCTGTTCTCTAATGAGAAGGAAATGAGAATTTCTCTAATGAGAAATTCACAGGATTTGAAGTTCAGTGTTAGTTACCTCAGTATACCTGTAAGTACCAGCTGGTTGGTTTGTGGACTTCGGTTTTTTGTTTCTCTTTGTTTATATGTTACGTATTTCCAGGAGCACCGCAATCGTGTATTCCATGATTTCCGAAATGGCTTGTGCCGCAATCTCGTTTGCACTGGTAAGAGTTTCTAATCATTTTCCTGTTTCTAAAGTTTGTGATAGGAAGCGCATTAGCCCAGGTATCGTAGATCAATTAGCTGTAATAAACCAGAACAAATTGTTTTGGTAACGTCTTTTTCAAGCCTGCATGTAGCAGGGTGCAGCACTCCTTTAGGCATGTGGCGTTTTGTCTTTTGTGAAGGTACAGCTTGCCAACAAATCATTTTACTGCAATAGTGTTTTCTGTTTATTTTCACACGTGAGGGTTTCCTGAGTTGTTGGGTTGTTAACTTTATGATATATAAGTAGAACTGTGACTACGATCATGTGAAGTTTTGCTGATTCTTTTAAGCGTTTATAGAACGTTTTTTCTAAATACTTTTGTAGTTTTGACTGGCCTGTGTACGATCCAAGTTCTTTGTTGCACCACCTGTTTAGGCAGTACCTGGCAGTGTCTGCTATCACTACGTTTGTCTGGACTACCTTAACAAAAATCACTAGAAGCAGAATAGAAGTAGTTGAGGTAGTAGAACGTAGTTCAGGTCTCAAGTCTGTTGTGACACTGGCAGTGCACAATTATGTGTGAAGAGATGCTTAAGAAGATCTGCTCCAAAATAGTGTATCGTGGAAAGAACTAGCTTTGTGGTCATTTTTTCTGCATAGATGTGCAGATCTGGTGGTTTTGCTTGTTCTTCTGATGTTATTTATAATGTATACAGAGCAAGAGGAAGCTGTAACAGGATTGTGTGTAAACTGTCTTTGATACAAGGAAAGCTTGTATCTGGAAACTAGTGCAAAGCAATCTTCATCATTGTTAATCTTTACACCCTAAATACTGTCAGCATTTGAGCTCATTGAAATTAACTTTCTTTGTGATCTGGATTGTCTTTCAGATCTGTTTACCCGAGGTATTGATATCCAGGCTGTGAATGTGGTCATAAACTTTGATTTCCCAAAGCTTGCAGAGACTTACCTCCATCGCATTGGCAGATCAGGTGAGAGCAAAAACCTGTTTTAGGTGCAACTTGGCTGATGACTGATGCTTTTTAGCCTTGAATTAGCTTTTGGTTTTTTATTACTACACCTGAGAATTACCTTAGGTAGCTTTGATTTTTCTGACAAATTTATTTTTGGGTGTCATCTCAGATGGCTGTCCTCACTGAGGCTATTACCTGAATAAAGGGCCGTTTCCTCAAAAGTGGCCTGAACAATCTAATGAAAAAAAAAAAGAGGCATATTTTGCTTTCATCTCAGGAGACTTACTATTGCCTGTTTGCAGTTTGGGAAAATTCTATACTAAAATCTCAGCTTCCAGAGTGTCTCAAGCCTAGAGATTTATGCTTTCTTCTGCATGTGTTCTGAGGTATGTTTCTACTGTCTGGGAATCAGCAAAATATGCCTTGAAGAAGGGCAGTAAATAAAGGAACTCAGTGTAGTTGAACTTTGTAGTTCAGGCTCGTTCAAGAACTCTCAAAGACTTTTTGCTGGTAATTATCCTGGAGCTTTGGTCAGAGCATTTTGAACCTCCTGAGTTTTCTTATTCCTACAGCACTACGAAACTCCTTACCAAAAACTGATGTGAGAGGTGTAGAGACCTGTGACTGGATTTGTTTTTATCATCACAGAATCATACTAACTTCACAGTCTGCAGACTTTTTCTCTTTTTCTGTCAGCCCCTATGTTAACTCAGTTCAGTTCAGGTGTGTGTTTTTGTTTTTTGTCAAGGTCGCTTTGGTCATCTTGGCCTGGCCATCAACTTGATCACCTATGACGATCGATTCAACCTGAAAAGTATTGAGGAGCAGTTGGGAACTGAAATTAAACCCATACCAAGCAACATTGACAAGAGCTTGTATGTGGCAGAATACCACAGTGAACCTGTAGAAGATGAGAAACAGTAAACATGTAGGTATGTAAGTGCCTTGCTGAATAGCAATGTGTTGAATGACAGGAATGTCTTCGATGTGTCAGTGTTACCTCAGGGGAAGAGGGAAACTGATGTGATGAAAAAGCTCTGAATGTGAAAACGAGGGTTTGAAACAGAATGTCAGTGCAAGGAATTCCATGAATGTGCTGAGGGTGGGAGCGGGGGGGATGAGTATTTTTTAGTTGTTTTAATTGAAATGCTGACCATAGGCTAAGGAGACCAAAAATGGGGGAAAGGGGGAGTGGGGAATGGTGCTGGGAGAGGCCAGGACGGAGTACTAGTAGCCTAATGAATTCTTTCTATATTGCTAAGCTGAAATGAGAAATTGGTGAGGGGCAGAGAGGAAAGTAGTCCTCAAAAAGGTGAGGAGATAAAACGGATAGCTGTGAGAACAGAGCATCAACAGAAGAGTAAGCACCTCACCGGCCAGAAGGGATCAGGTTCAAGTAAAAGGTGCTGCGTCTTTGTATCCTTTGGTTCTTAGAATTCTTGGAAGTGAACTAAGTAGGGCGTGAAGCTGTAATTCATCTTTGCTGCCACTTGAGGTCGTTTAGGGTGTCTCAAAAGAAAATGAGGTTTCACTGTTGGAGATTCATCTAAGTGCTCCCTTTCTGATCATTGTCTCAGGAAAAGCTGCTGAGTCAAGTCCCTTTATAGGAGGATGACTTGCCCTGGACTGCAGTCAAGCTAAATGGCTGCAGGATGATGTTTGATCTGATGACCTTAGCTAAGATCCATCACCATACAGTTTGGGCTGAAAATCATTCTTTTGTGTACTCTTCTCAGAGGTCATGAATTAGAAAGATAATACCAGTGAACCTGCTGAAATTCTTTTCAGATGACCAAAAATAAAGTAGCTATAGAGGCAGACTGCTCGATAGCATTAAAACGAACCTATGGTTCCTTCTTTGAAAGCATCCAAGGATAACCCTAGATAGTTGTACCAAGCTGTCTTGAAAGCTTCTGCTTTGCTGGTTGAACCTTCTCTGTGTGTATAACTAAATAGAATACAAAACAGGTGATGAATGTGGAACAGGCTCTTGGGTGACATTCCTAAGGGGAATACTGTGACTTTGCCGGAGAGCAGTTTGCTGCTTCCCAAAATACAAGAAACCAGGAGGTTTCATAGGTACAGAAGGGCATTAGCAGCACCTCTTTCTACAAAGCTGAGGTTGGGATTGAGCTGTACAATATGCCCTTTGCCTTTTGAGAGCTGTTGCATAGTTAGTGTGAGTCATCACTTATGCTCTGGTTTTGTATAGAACTGATTTAACTGTAGATGTTGTGTTTGGTTGTTTTATTGGGGTTTTTTTTTGTGGGTTTGGGTTTTTTTGCTTTTTGTTTTTTTCTTCTTGTGTTGTTGTTTTGTTTTGTTTTTTTTTTTTTAGGCTTTGATTACACATACCAGAAGGTGAAGCCCTATGATCCCGATCTGTGACACATCGTTTCTTTGGGGATACCCTTCTCTTTGTGGGTTTTTCTTCATCTTTTCATTTTGGAACTATGAAGACTAAAGAGCTCAGCCTTTTTTTCTCTTTAAATTTGGCAGCAAGGAAGAAAGAAGATAAAAGGAGGAATGTCATTTTGTTTTTCCACTTGTTTGCACTGTGTGCTGATTGAACATTAGTTGCACTAACTGCTGGTTTTAAATTTTGTTTTCTGTGGGCGGGAGGGACAGCAAGGGAAGAAGAGAAACCCTGAAAAGAGAAGAATCTTGATGAACACGAGCTTGTCTGCTATTTCAAATTCTTTAACCATTGACTGAGTGCATTTCAACTTCTCCCTGGTTACTCATCTGTTTTTTAAGCTAAAGAGCTTGTTACTTATTCGTGCAAAGTGCCTTATGCTATGAGACCATTCAGAATATCACCTTTCCAACACAGCCCAAGGAATCAGCATCTTGTTTTGGTTTCAGGTCAAAGTTCCCCTCTCTTCCCCTTCTTCTCCTTCCCATGTGCTCAAGCCCGGGGCTGGGAGGTGAGATGTATTGGTTATTGGTAGTACTACTTTTTTCTTCAACCTCTTTTTTTTTTTTTTTTTAATTGGAGGAGTTGATATGCATCTGCAGTTCACCCAAACTGTAAATATGTGTATTTAAAATGAAACCAACATAAAATCTGGGCTGATTAGGTGCAGCATCATAGCTCCAGAAGGAAAGAGTAGCCTGTGATCCTTTGCAGGAGCCATAAGAAAAGCCCTGTGCTCTAGCAGAACACTAAAGACTGGTTTCCATGAGTCTTCATCAGTAGTTATAGCACTTGATAGGTAGACTTGTTTCAGAGCCATGGCCCTCTTTCTTCTGGTGCAGTGTGTCCCATAGAAAATCAGATGTGTATATTGTACAAACTTTGTAAATACGTTTTTTTTTTTTCTGTTTGGGTTCATATATAACTTTTTCTTTTATGATGAAGGTTGCTGAGGTTAAAGGGATTAGACTGATTATGGGAGCAGCTAAAGATGAGAGGGGCTCAGTTTTCTGCAACACTAAACAGTGAGGAGTGCTCTGACCTCTGTGAAGTGCAGGCCACCACAAGTGTCCCTTGTCAGGATGGATTTGCTCTGGTGCTAGCAACAGTCCTGTACCGCTCGCATGGAAGAGATCACTTGTGGGGGCTCCAAGGCCTCCAAATCCGTAGCTCAGCCTTTTGGGAGATGCTCTTTGATTTCCCCCTTAGAAACTTCAGGAACTTGACAAGCTCTGAAGGAGTCCATGACCTGTGTTACTCCATGGTGTGAGGGAAGTCCAGTGGGTGTCGCTGAGCAGTATATGCTTAAGGTGTGGATTTGGGTTTGAGAGACCATAAAAAACCAATTTATACACATAAACTGACAGTTCTGGAGTTTTGTGGAATTGATTCACTTCCTGCAGCACTGCATTTTCTGCCCAGAGTGGCCTCTGTGCAGAACTGTAAGCAGGTAAGGGCAAACCCCTGTTAACGTCAGAAGCTGCAGGAAGCTGCTTGCCATCTATTCTGGTTTGCCATGAGTTGCTGTCTGTCATTTTGCATTGTATATTGCTGAAAAGTGCTTTCTGGTCAAGTAGTGTTGCTTTAAATTGTGCCCCTCCCAACATGCTTGATGTTTGGCCTGATCTACAGGCAAAAGGAGTGAGACGAATCAAAAAATTACTCTTTCTAAAATCCCTTTTAACCTGTTAACCACCGTTGTCAGGAGGCACCTGGATGAATGCAATCCCTTTTGCTCATTTATTGCATATACAGATGCTGCACTCACACCACGCTTGCTTACCTTTGAGGCAGGATTTAATTGTCTTAATTTCTCCCCATTTTGACCCTTTTTTGAATTGGAGTAAAATTGTTTGGAATTACAATGTGGACTAGCTATCCGTTTCCTTTATGATCACAAATAGAAGCCAGGTGCCTCCTGACAACAACTTTACAAGATTGAAAGGTTTTTGTGTTCAGGATGTTTTTCTTCTTTTTGTCAGCAGTGACTCCATAATTGTAGCAAATGCTGCACTAGAGTACAAACTCAAGAGCTTGGTCTCTGTGAGCCACATAGCTTACTGACTGGCAGGTACTAAATGTAAACAATTTTGGGGTGCTTTTTGGGGGTGGGGGGTGGGAGCTTATGGGTGGTAACTTCGACCAAAAGTAAAATCTTGCTCCTGTACTGCAGCCAGCTTATGATTTTCCAGACAGAAGAGGGATAATGTCAATGCAACAAAGACATGAAAATGTAAATAAATTTTGTATCTTACCCAGGGCATGCACATGTAACAAGAACAGGATAGCGATGTCAAGTCAGGTGTGTGTGCGCTCTGCTTGGATTTGTGGTAGGTTAGCCTGATGCCATGCATTGATGGTCCCTCTTGAAGCACAGAACTTTTGAAAGTATTACTTCAAAATTGGCCTCTCATTGAGGATTGGCACTTACCTAAACTATCAGGGGCACCATTTTTAGGTGGCTTCTTGTCAAGAAGGAAGCAGCCTATTTTTTGGTGTTAGTAGGCTATCTCAAACAGGTGTGATCTTGCAAATGGAAAGATGCTCCAGAAGACTAGGATAATCCTAGTTTTGTTTTTGTGGGGTTTTTTTTTTTGTTTGTTTTGCTTTTTGTTTGTTCGGGGCTTTTGTTTTTTATTATTTTGCTTTGGGGTTTCCTTGATTGTTTTGTTCCCTACCCAAGAGTTAGGAGTGTGTATAAATCTTGGCTTCCTGAGATTTCTTGTGAGCTCCAGTTTTTGCTGGTCACCAGCCTTTACAGATGGATTAGTCAGAGCCTTCGGTGATGAGCCCTAGGTCAAATACTTCTCTGACAAAGTTGATGTGAATGAGAACCTGATGTGTTCTGCTTTTTTTTTTTTTTTTTTTTTTTGGAAGTCTAAAAGTGTCACTCCAGGAATCTGAGAAATGGAGCTTCACAGCTGGGTGAGGTGGCTGTGAAGAAGGTGATGAAATATTCAGCCACTCGGGAGAACTTACAGGCCATTCTCTGGGTGTCCACTGTCAGGTGGGCACTGCAGCGGCTGGAGGCCTTTTCCCAAAGGGAGGGGGGTGGGTTGGTCTCAAATACATGTTTCAGTTTCCAGAATGAGATGGGAGCATCTTTCCTTGCCCTCTGTGACTGTTTTTGTGGGTAAGAACAGGGAAGTTCAACATGAACTCATGTTGTTTATATGGTGGTATCAAATCATCTCATTCTGATCTTCTTTTTATTTTTATTTGGGATGGGGGGAGGGTGTCTGCTCCAAGAATTTAAAAATGCTTCACTTTTTTCTTTACGAATGACTGATAGGACACAAACCTGAGCAGATGGCTGTCTTGCCTCAGTTTCTGTAGGAGAGGTTACAGAGCTGTCATGCTACATCTCTTGAGCTGCTATTGTAGTGGTTCTTGCCCTGATGCTGAACTTTGTAGTGCTCCTGGGGCTGACTGGTCATTGCTTCCTGAGAACAAAGTGAATTTTGTTCCCAGAGACTCCAGCAGTACAGCTGCCATGGTAGAGGTTGGGCAATTGTAGTCCCTGCAGGGAATTTTCTGTTTGCTGTGAACTTCTGGTCCATATTTTTTGAATCACAGTTTATCTTTGTAATCAGCCAGGTCTCTGGACCAAGGAGCATGCATCTGAACTTCACAAGGCGGCTTTGGCAGATTATCCTGTAGGCTTTGCTCAGTTCATTGTTGTGTTGCTAAAATGCCTCTGCGTGGAAGCATTGTTAAATTCTGCTGTAGACAAGTTAGGGAAGGGTAGGGGTGGGGGGTGAGGGAGGCAGGGATGTGTTTATTAAGATACAGCCTTGCTGTATTTTAACCAGTAATTTTGGGGAAGGGGTGTCAGGAGAAGAAAATAGTCACTGTTCCCCTTATTGAAAGAAACTGGAACTTTTATTTCAAAAAATTATTTGCAATTCAAGTGGATTGTCATAATCCAGTAGACCCTAGACAAGGGGTTGATATTCTTACTGTTAACCAGCAAACAATATGGGCTAGTCCTTCAAAACAGTCAAGGGAGGGAGGGGAAAATTGGCTTTCTGTTAAATTGGCAATTGGTAAACTCCAGTGGAGCTCAGATTTTGTTGAGAATGCATTTCCTCTGGCTTTGTATGTGTTGCAGCACTGACTTGTGACGAGCTTCATGAGTTGCGAGTGCAAAAAAAGATGAATGGTAAAACCCTGATTTTGTTGATAAAACTCAATAAAAGCTCCCTGGAACTCCCATTTGTTCTGTTTATTTCTTTTAACTGTGCTGAGTGAAAAGCATGCTGATGTCCTTATAGAGACTCACGGTCTGCATTGGATGCAACAAGCTTTGGAGAGAAGTCTCAAGGAAAGGAGGCACGTGATAAATGAAAAGCTGCTCTCCTATGTCCATGAGAGGCATCCTTTTTCTGCACAGACCTTCCATGCGGCAGCTGTTCTTCCAGGGTCTAATGCTCCACAGTCTTGTCTGCACTAGACTAGAAGACTGTGTGTGACATCTGGTTGCAGTGCCAAGTTAGCCTCGACTTTGACAATCAGTTTCTGCAAGGGGCCCAGGGAGCACTGCAGATCTGTGTCCTCACATCTTTCATCAAAAGTCATCCTGAGCTCTGCCTTGCTTGGCTGCTTGTGCTGCAGAAGGTCTTGTGTGTGTTGTGGTTCTGGTGGTTGGAATGAGTATTCTAAAGATGCCTTAAAAATCACCAGCAAAGGAGTTGGCAAAAGCAGGTTTAATATAAAAGTGAAAGCAGGCCGAAGTTCAGGGGCAAGGTTCACGCTGCTGTGGCCTAGACAATTAAAGCACACAGAGTAAAAGCAGACTACACTCAATCTAAACCCAAAAGCAACCCAAAATTATCTTCATGGAGGCTGGGGGAGAAGGGGAAAAAAGAGTAAGGATAGGAAGGGGTAAGTTGAGTCACAAGGTTCAGACTAGACCCCCTTGCTCAGCTCGGCCTGGACTTGACCTGTGGCTTATGCCTAAAGGTTTAACAGCAAATGTAACAGCACTTAAGTGCTAGCTTAAGTTAAACAATCTAACAAAAGATTCCTACGGAATTTACCACAATGGTAACTAAGTACTTTAGACTGTAAACATCAAGGTCCCACTTTAAGCAGTGCCTGGGGCACTGGAGCGGTAAAAGTTTACAGTTGCAATGAAAGGAAGCACTGCGTGAGTACGTAAATGCTGAACGCATTCTGGTTTGCTGGCGTTGCATTGAAACTAACTTAGACATGTATCCAAAGATATAGCTTTATTTTTAATAGATTTGTTAAGCTAAGTAGCTCAATCTGTCATAAATAACACATAAATAACGAGTCATATCCTGCTGACCTCACAGCAAATACCCAGATTTCATTAGTTCTTATCCACATGTAAATGCCAAACCTTTTTGTATATACTATTAAGGCCATGTTGGAGAGAGGCAAATTAAAAAAAATTCATTACTGTAATGCAAGAATGTTACTGTAAAATGACTCATTTACGGTTGTTGACACCGTTCTGAGTTTTAAATCCCTCGCAGGCTCTGGGATATCTTTTTCAATACGTATGTTCAAAATTCAGTCTTTAAAGTCGAATTTCTTGGCCTTGCGGCTGCCCCGGCCACGCGCCCCCCGCGCACTCCGCCACGTGACCCGAGGGGCGGGGACTCAGGTCACGTGGGGGCGGGCGCGCGGGGTCGGTCCCAATATGGCTGCCTACCTGCAGTGGCGCCGGTTCGTCTTCTTTGACAGAGAGACGGTGAAGGAGCCGTCGGGCACGGATGGGGCCGGTGCGAAGCCCTTCGCGCTGCCCCCGGGCATCGCAGTCTGCGACTCGGGCCGGGGAAGCCTCGTGTTCGGAGATATCCTGTGAGGGGCCGGGCGCTGTGGCCTGCGCGGGGTTCGGCCGAGCCGAGGCTGCGTCGCAGGCGAGTCGTAGGCG
This sequence comes from Monarcha castaneiventris obscurior, assembly GCA_026261815.1. NCBI lineage: Eukaryota > Metazoa > Chordata > Aves > Passeriformes > Monarchidae > Monarcha > Monarcha castaneiventris. The sequence goes on along the minus strand of JAMPIT010000200.1, from coordinate 76,870 downwards.
CTGTCTGGCGCGGGCTGGAGGGTACTCCGGCCTTGGGAATGCGACAGCTTTCCGTTCTCGGCTGTGCTTTGTTTAAAAAAAAAAACCCAAAAAAACCCAAACCGCCGCTGGATGTGCTGGTGCTCCGGGGTTGCTCTGTAGGAGTATTTGCTGTAGCTCTACCAGGAATCAACAAAAAGCATACAGATTCTTGTATGATCGGAGGTGTGGGACTTTTTTTTTTTTTTTTCCTCCCTTATGTGCCTTAACTGTGATCTAAATATGGAAGGTCAGATTTGGTTTTTGCCTCGCTCCCTTCAACTCAGCAGTTTCCAAGCTTACAAGCTAAGGGTCACACATCTGTACCAGCTGAAGCAGCACAGTATCCTGGTTTCTGTTGGTGAGGATGAAGAGGGTATTAATCCTTTGGTAAGTTAAATAACAAAGAGAGGAAAATGCATTTGTAATACGGGTCCTAAAGCCTGTGATGATCTCAGTTGCCCTTTCTTACCTTAGGTAGCTTGTTCATTCTGGGTACTATAACATTTTGATGCCAGGTTGTGGCCTTCTAATACCCCATGTTTTGCTTATGCCAGATCATCGTTGTTTGTAGGTGAAAGTCTGGAACCTGGAGAAACGAGATGGTGGTAATCCTCTTTGCACACGAATTTTTCCAGCAATACCAGGTAACAAGCCCACGGTTGTATCCTGTCTAACTGTCCACGAGAATCTTAATTTCATGGCTATCGGTAAGTAAAATTGAACATTAATAGCTTAAGAAAAATATTGCAGTCCTTACTGAGAGGTAAGGAACATGAATAGATAGCACAAGAATCAGCACAGAATGTCCTGATGATCTTTCTTCTCACTCAGTTGTTACATTATTCTCACAGAGATATTGTGTATCTCGTGCTATGGGAGAGCTCAAGAAGATAAATGCATAAATTTAGCCTGAGTGTGTATTTTGCACTAGTAACTCTGATACTTGGAAGCACATATTTTTAGTTGATGTCCTCTTTCCCTGCCAGTTGGTAAGGCTGCATATTTATTGAACTTAGTACTATATTTAGCTTCTGTTGGTACAGGAAAAAACATGAGTTTTGTGATACCTTATGTTACTGAGATTTTTTCAAGCATGTTATAGAAACCTTTTTTCAAAGGAAAAAGTAAATTTCCCTTTTTGGATTTAACCGTTCCTTTGTAATGGTTCTTGCTTACCTTCTGACAGAATAAGAGCAGTAATGTTGTGAGACTACAAGTGCTCTCAGCTGACTTGGTCCCTACATTGAAATCAAAAAGCTTTCCCTGTGTGTATGGTGGCCTTCAGCACTGGAACAACTTACAGGACTGGGGCTGTTGGCAAGCTGTGAAAACTGCATGTTTTACTCCCTCTTAAAAAATCTCCCTCTGGCCTTTTTTACAGCGTGTAGTGCATTTTGAATAAGCAAGGGACTTGAAATTATAGTTACAGTTGCAGTACGGGAAGGCCATTCATAAAACAGAATACAGAGTCAAACAAAATTAATCTGCATGTGAAGTTTGTGTGTGGAAAGCAAGTTAACCCTTGCAGAACAGGGCTGTCCTATGTGCATTTGTGTGACAGCTCTGAACTGTAACAAGTGCAGTGAGGGGGTGATTTGGCAAAGATTGACTTGATGTGAGAACCTGTGGCAATTCCCACTGCTTTATTACCATGCTGGTGAGCATGGTGGTGTTGCTGACTGGAGCTTCCCTAAATTACACTGGATAAAATTTCAGGTGTGTTGCATAAGTAATAGTTTAGTCTGTCTGCTTCACCAGGTTTTGCAGATGGAAGCGTTGTACTTACTAAAGGAGACATCACTCGAGATCGGCATAGTAAGACCCAGATCCTACATGAAGGCAGTTATCCGGTTACTGGCCTTGCTTTTCGACAGTCTGGCAAAACAACACATCTGTTTGTGGCGACCACCGAGAACATCCAGGTGAGAAGCTAGTCGAAAAAAACGCAACTTTGACTTGCAAATTCAGTTGGCTTCAGAGGCTAGGTCAGAGCGATCCCCAAACCCTCGAGTTTCCTCTGTAGTCTTATATGCTTTCAGTGAAAGACTATCCTCACCTGGAGCTGGACACTCACGGTTGTGGATTGCGCTGTTCATCTCTCAGTGACCCGTCCCAGGATCTCCAGTTCATTGTGGCAGGAAATGAATGTGTGTACCTTTATCAACCAGACGAACGTGGCCCCTGCTTTGCCTTCGAGGGACAAAAGCTGATTGTTCACTGGTATCGAGGGTACCTCATCATTGTCTCCAAGGACCGAAAGACTTCCCCAAAGTAGGGCTCCTTGAAACAGATGAGTTCTTTTTGCTCAGGCAGCTTAATGCTTTTTCTCTTTTTCCTTCTTCCCTGTGGAGCTTTGCTCTTGGGGGTGGATTGCAACTTCGTCAGACATTGTTGAGGTTCATCCAGACCCGCATATTGATTAACTTCCATTGCAAGAATAGCACAGTTAAGCGTGCTGAATGAGGGGGATTTTTTTCCAGTCCTATGAATTTCTCAGTGTTAACAGGATGATGGAATTTGTGTATAAATACATGGTGGTTTCCCTCTGGGTCCACTTAATTTAATTGCCTAAATGAACTCTGTTTGTCTGGCTTTCTATACATCCCTAGTTTGAACAGGTATCAAGATTTCAAGTTATGTTCTTCTTGTATTCTAAAACTTCTGCTCTCCAGGTCAGAATTTGCTGGGAACGAGGCACAGAATTCAGACAAACAAGTCCTGAATATCTATGACTTGTGCAACAAATTCATTGCATACAGCTCAATCTTTGATGATGTAGTGGATGTCTTGGCAGAGTGGGGTTCTCTGTATGTACTGACCAGAGATGGGAAGATCCATGTACTGCAGGAGAAGGATACACAAACCAAACTCGAGGCATGTAACTATGTTTTCTTATTAGTCTCTGCCTTATGTCTGTAAGATTGTACTGGCTCTGCAGACTGAAAAATCGAACCGTTCAGGTAAGTGAGTTACATAACAAGTGACCTGATAGCTTTTTAGCATAACCAGTGTTGTAAGACAGTTGGTGTTTAAAAACCCAGGCATGTGTATGCACTAAGAAGAAGAAAGAACTTGTTTCCCAGGTGTGTTTGAACTTGTTTTGTGGGGTGGTATTTCTCTCATACTGCTCTTACAATGTATTTAACAGATGCTGTTCAGAAAGAACTTATTTGAAATGGCCATTAACCTGGCCAAGAGCCACCACTTGGACAGCGATGGTTTGTCAGAGATTTTCCGGCAGTATGGCGATCATCTCTATAACAAGGGAAACCACGACGGAGCCATCCAGCAGTATATCCGGTAGGTGGGGGTCCTATGGAGCTGTGATGTTGTAGTACAGATAGGATAGTACATAGGCCTTGATTTCTGTTTCAGCCCAGGAATAAAAGCAGTCCAAAACAAAAAAATGTATGACTTGAGGTGAAAGTTCTATCTGTACAGAGAAAGATGTCAGTGAGACTAAAAGTCTTTGAACAAGTTGCTTGAAAATCGCTCTTTACACCTTAGGAAAAGTTCTTCTCTTGGATCATATTTTAACATGAAAAATGTAGGCCCGTTGGGATGGAGTGGGGCCCGGTGAAATCATTATATAGAAGGGATCACTCTGTGCAAGATAGATGATGCAATTTGACTATGTACGGCGGTCTTTTTGGGAAGTACTCGAACAGTTCAATGTCAGTTTTAAAACATCTTGGGTTTTTTGAAACTAGAGCTCAGAGCAACTTTGTTTTGGGGCTTACTGAAAACTTCATATTCAATTTTTAAAATGCCACAAAGCTTTACATTATTGTGGAGCTGAGGCTTTGGAGTCCCTGGCATCTAGTGAGAGTCAGCACGTCTTTTTACCTTTGACTTGCTTTAACTGTCACAGTAACTGTGGCTAAACTGCTAGATGGGCATAAGCTTTTAAAGCTGACTTTGAGTTACGTGACTGAAATGAAGGAAAATGTAGCTTTTGTTCCTCTTTTTTTTGGCTTCCCAGTTTGTTGTAGGCTCAGAGCCTAGTCTGTCTTCTCACTGCCACCTTTAAAGGAACATTAACTCCTCGTATGCTGTCATGGTCATCCCAGTCGAGGCCTTTGTATCAGTGTATGTGCAGATGGGGGGGGTCTTACACCGTAACTAGTTGTTCCTTCTAATGCATAGCTGAGCAGTCCCAAGAGGGTTAGTGCCTGCTGAAATTAAGGCTTTTCTGTGTTCTGTTGTTAATTTCTCCATTTATTTTGACTTCATGAGCATACAATATCTTGTAACATGACTCTTCCCCTCACAGAACTATAGGGAAGCTAGAACCATCTTACGTTATTCGGAAATTCCTGGATGCTCAGCGTATCCACAACCTCACTGCTTATCTACAGATGCTCCATCTGCAGTCCCTGGCCAATGCAGATCATACTACACTTCTGCTGAATTGCTATACCAAACTCAAAGACAGCTCCAAACTGGAAGAGTTCATTAAGGTATTGGTGGGAGGTGGTATCATGCTACATTTTTATGTTATCGTAATAGTTAAATAGGGGTAGTGGTGACATTGTAAATTCCCTCGTGTAGGACTATTAAGAGAGAGAATAATGAATTTACCACTCAGTACCATGGTCTTTGCTCCTTTATTTCCAAGCTCTTGCTTACATTCTCAGTTTGGTTGGTTTGTCATCTGGGTCTGGAGTGTGCCTGCTTCTGCCAGTGCAGCTGGCAAGCAAATGAGAAGTGGTTAGACTCCTTCCTTTCTCACGGGTGATTTTTCCCTTGCATGAGAGGTACCAAGTTGTCCCTGCTCATGTTTTCCTCCTCTTACGTAAATGATTACTGCTTCTGGACTGTTAGAATTTTTCTGAGGGGCCATCTTTCTGCTTTTGTTCTCGGAGACAAGTGAGAGCGAGGTCCACTTTGATGTGGAAACGGCTATCAAGGTGCTTCGCCAAGCTGGTTACTACTCCCACGCCGTGTACCTGGCAGAGAAGCACGAGCATCATGAATGGTACCTCAAAATCCAGTTAGAGGACATCAAGGTGAGGAGACATAACTGCACGTGTGTTCTTACTGGGGACAATACCAATTCTCTAGCCTCCTCTTTAGTGAGAATACCATTTCACTGACCTCTTTGCCGAGGACAGCGTGCTGATGAGAGCAGTAGCAGCAGTACTTGTTGCTGTTGGTGTGTTGCTGTTCTGCTTTTGGCTTGTGTGTTAGACTAGGTGTGGAAATCACAAGGTCTTCTTTTCTTTCAGATGTGGCTTTTTACAGTGCCCTTTAAGAGGAGGGAGGGTGGTTAGTTGGGGATTGGTCTAAACGTTTCCCCCAGGCTACATGCAGTCTTTCTCCCTGAGGAGGAAAATGAGCAGGAATAGTGAACTAGGTGATAATTCAAAGCAAACAGAATTTGCAGCATCTTCAATGCTCTCTGTCCTAACCTCAAGTTGAGAGCAGAGGCCAATGTCCTGTGATTGTTTTGCTATTTGTCTCCACAGAACTACCAAGAGGCTTTGCACTACATTGGAAAACTGCCCTTTGAACAGGCAGAGAGTAACATGAAGCGGTATGGTAAAATCCTGATGCACCATGTCCCTAATGAGACCACTGAGTTGCTGAAGATCCTTTGCACTGATTACCGGCCCTCAGGAGGTAATGAAGGCCCTGGGATGCTGGAAGGAAAAAAGGTATGGTTTGTGTTGACCGAGAGTTGTTGCTCTCCAGTAACAACTTCGCAGCGAGTGCTTCTGCATCCCTTGTGTTGCCAGCCCGATGTTTTAATTATAATGAACATGATACCTAAATATACTCTGCTCAGGTGAGACCCCACCTGTAGTACTGTATCTAGCACTGGAACCCTTAGCACAGAAAAGACATGGACCTTTTGGAGTGGGTCCAGAGGAGGGCTACAAAAATGATCAGAGGGATGGAACACACCTGCTCTGAAGAAGGGCTGAGTGAGCTGGGGTTGCCCAGTCTGGAGAAGGGAAGGCTTCAGGGAGACCTCATTGCAGCCTTTCAGTACTCAAAAGAGTTTTATAAGAAAGATGAGGACAAACATTTTTACAGGGCCTGTTGTGGTGGTACAAGAGGTAATGGTTTTAAAGTAAAAGAGGGCAGATTTAGAGTAGATGGAAGGAAGGAACTTTTTATAATGAGGGTGGTGAAACACTGAACCAGGTTGCCCAGAGAAGTGGTAGATGGCCTCATCCCTGGAAACAAATATTCGAGTCAGGTGGGATGAATTGAAGATGTCCCAGCTCATTGCAGGGGTGTTGGACTAGATGACCTTTAAAGTTTCCTTCCAACCCAAACTATTCAATGATTCTATGAGAAGCTCCATCCTGGTGTACTGGTAGTCCTAGAGACAGGGGACCTCTCAAAGCTATTGCTCCAGATTTGATCCTTGATGTAGTCGGCATCCTGTATTGTGCTGTATCTGTCCTGTCTGAGACTCTGGAAATGAACATTCCTCATGGCAGGGAGGAAGCACCAGTATGGCTTAGACTGATGTGGGTGCTTGTCTTTTTCTGACTGTTTTACAGGCTAATTCAGAGGAGTTCATCCCAGTCTTTGCAAACAACTCCCGAGAACTGAAGGCTTTTCTGGAGCACATGACTGAGGTGCAGGCTGACTCTCCACAGGGTGTCTATGACACTTTACTGGAACTTCGATTGCAGAACTGGGCACATGAACAAGATGAGCAGGTTTGAGCTCCTCTAGCATTGTGTTTTGAGGGAGAGATTTGTTGTCTATATTTGCATTCCTGCAATGCCCTTTCCAGCTGGGCTTTGATGACATGAGGCAATACATATGCCGTGCTGGACAAATAGCACAGAAATGGGAAAGCAGCCTAGTAGCTGGGGGAATATTCTTTTCAGGATGGCTGAGCTTGTTTTGTTCCAGAAAATACAGCCTCTGTGAGCAGATGCCTTGCCCAGGAAAGTATCTCTACTTGCTTGCCTAGATCTGTAAGGATGTCGGCTATTTGGGCAAAGAAAATCACGTCCTATTTGCTTAAAAGGGTTAAAGAACAAGTACCAAGACTGACCTCTGTGAAAGAGCTGCAAATCGTCATGTCTTAGTGCAAAATAGTATGTATGTGGGTGTGCCTGTGTTCCTCTTCTTTACCTCTCTCCCTTCTTTGTAGATCAAGGAGAAGTTGCACAATGAAGCCCTCACCCTCCTGAAGAGCGGAAGGTTCAAAACAGTCTTTGATAAGGCCCTGGTCTTATGTCAGATGCACAGTTTCAAGGATGGTGTTCTGTACCTCTATGAGCAGGGCAAACTGTGAGTGTTACTCTTGTCTTTAGAGTCCTGTCCTTCCCCTCTTGCCCCCATTGGAGCGATTTCTGAGCCATAAATGTCTGTACCATCAACGGTAGTGACCTCTTTAGTGTCTCGAGATGGGAACAGTAGATGATTGCTCTGCAGAAATACCTCACTGTTAAAGCAAGGCAGTTACATAGAGTGAAAAAGAGACTTGTCTTTGACTTCTCCGTGAGTCTGGGGATTGCATGGCTGGGTAAAAACCTGAGGTCCCTGTAACAAATTAAAGGGCGAGATGGATCGTTGCAGCTGATGAGTCTTTCTCTCGTAGTTTCCAACAGATCATGCACTACCACATGCAAAATGAGCAGTACAAGAAGGTGATCGAGGTGTGTGAGTTGTATGGAGACCAAGAGGCATGTCTCTGGGAACAGGCTCTTGGCTACTTTGCACGAAAGGAGGAGAACTGCAAGGAGTATATTGCTGCAGTGCTGAAACACATCGAGAACAAGAATCTTATGCCTCCTCTGCTTGGTAATGACATGTGAAACCCAACCCCCAGCCTCCCCTGCAATAAAACCCCAACCCAAGCAAAAACCAGAAAAACAAACTGCAAAAGACTCCAACCCAGACTAGTTTGTAGTGCTTTCTGTAGATCAGACATTAGAGAGAAGAATCAGTGAAATTGGAGCCTACCATTTGAAGTAATAACCTGCTCTATAGGGAAAAGCAATGTCAGCCACAGCTCCCTAGTTAGGGAAAAAGATCTGCAGTGCCAGTGAGGTGTCTGGTACATGATTTCTGTTCTGTCAGTGTGGGGCAGTGAAGGGCTTGCTGAAACTCCTGTTGTGCCTTGGTGGAGAACTAGAATCCAATCCACCACTAGATCCTTCCTTTGTCCTTTTGGTCTGGGCTATCCAGACATGCTCCCATTCTCCCACTTCTGGGTGAGGTCAAACTGAAAGAGAATCTTCCAATTCCATGAAAATGCCAACTGTCTTTGCCCGTAAGTGGCCTTTCCCAGGAAAGCAGTCCACCCTCGCAGTACAAGCATAGCTGCAGTTTTTGTGCTTGTGTTTAAACTAACATCTCAGTTGCTCTCAGTCGTGCAGACGCTGGCTCATAACTCCACAGCCACCCTGTCTGTGATTAAGGATTATCTTGTCAACAAGCTGCAGAAGCAAAGCCGCCAGATAGAGCAGGATGAGCAGAGAATTCAGAAATACCGAGAAGAAACTATGAGGATCCGCCTGGAAATTGAGGAGCTAAAAGCAAGGTGCAGGACTGTGTGCTGTCTTGTCTAGTCCTATACAAGGACAGAACTGCTGTTTTCTTTTAGTAAAGTGTAATTTGTCTTTCTCATGCTTCTCCATCTCATCACTCTCTCAGTCCCAAGATTTTTCAGAAGACCAAGTGTAGCATTTGCACCAGTGCATTGGAGCTGCCTTCAGTCCACTTCCTGTGCGGTCATTCCTTTCACCAGCACTGCTTTGAAAGCTACTCTGAGAGTGATTCGGAATGTCCTACTTGCATGCCAGAAAATCGCAAAGTGATGGACATGATCCGAGCCCAGGAGCAGAAGAGAGATCTGCACGACCAATTTCAGCATCAGGTACGGTAACATTGCCCATCTTACCAAGCTGAAATAAATAGAGTTTAGATTCATTTACAGACCTGCGGAGGCTGGTAAAGACAGGCAAGGCTTCAAAGTATTTTGTAAACAAGGTTATGTTAACTGAATAATGAGGCATTAGACTCTAGGGTGATTGCATTGTGTAAAGGGCAAGACAAGTCATTGTTGCTCTGCAAAGGTGAAAGAGTCTATTCTCACCTGACCCTCAGATGGGTCAAGACCTACTCGTCAGTGTGACAGCTGATCAGCAATTGTATAGAACAAATTAGGGAGAAAGGGAAAAGAGTAGTGTGAATCAGAATGGGGACAGCACCAAAATGTTGCATCTACCTTGTGTTCCCCAAGGATGAAGTGATGAGTGTGAGAATGGGACATAAGCTGGAAAACGTTAACGTACGCAGAAACTGGAGCAGTTGAGCGCTCACCTTCCTGCTTAATTCAGTTGCTCCTTATCTCCTTGGTGCATGGCTCAAATGTGGGGTTGAAACAGGAGCTGGAATGGCCAGTGTCAGAAAATCTAGCAGGTTCTTCTGCTACACCCAGCCCTTGCATGGAATCAGCAAGGAGCCAGGGACTGACATGGGCTGCCCTGTCCCCTAAGCCAGAAGCTTGTAAGTGCAGGGGGAGAAAGGAAGGGGACTAGAGGCAAGAGGCTCTGGAGGCTTTTGCTGATGCTGCCACTTTGTGTCTGGCAGCTCAAGTGTTCAAACGATGGCTTCTCAGTCGTTGCTGACTACTTTGGTCGCGGCGTCTTCAATAAGCTCACCCTGATCACGGACTTGCCCTCGGGAAAGGCGGCTACGACGATCGAGGCTGGCCTGCAGCGGGAGCTGCTCATCCACACCAAGCGCAGCACCTGATCCCAGGCCCTGTCCACACGCCCTCTCGTGTTCTACGGGGTCCCCTGCTGTGTCCTCGGCCACTTGTATTTGGCTTCACCCCTTGGCCCCCAATAAACCAGCCTGGCCGGGCAGTGCCGCACCCCGGCTCTCACTGACCGACGCGGCCGGGCAGTGCTCCGGGAGCGCGGGGCTCGGGGGGGGCGGGGCTCTGGGGGGCGGGGCCTTTCCAGCGCCGCGGCTGGTGCGGGCGCGCCGGGGGTGCCGGTCACGTGGTGGGGGCGACGCCGCCGGTCACGTGGTGGGTGCGGGGCTGCGCGGCGCTGAGGACCGGTGGTCATGGCGGAGCCGGGGGCGGCAGCCGTGGGCCGGAGGCGAGCGGAGTCTGGCGGGGGGGCCGACGGGGCGGGCGCTGACCCGCTGCTGCCGCGGGGAGAGAACGGCGTGGATGGCAGAGCGGTCCGCGTGGGCACCCGCCGGAGCCAGGTAGGCAGCGACAGGGCCGGGGCGCGGGGAGTGCTCCCGCCCAGGCACCCGGTTCGTCCCGGCCAGCGCAGGGTCTGCGTGCTTCTCGGGGCTGAGGAAGGGGCTGAGCTTCCTGAGTTCGCGCGTTTCGACTCCTGCCTTGGAACTCCGGGAAGTTTGGAACGCGCTTCCTTCGGAACCCAGGGGACGGTCAGCTCTGTTAGCGCAGCTGCGGTGCAGGGGCCGGCGGCGACGGCGCGGGTCTCTCCCGGGGCTGGCTGGGACTGTGCAACTTGCAAGGTCTGTGCAGCTCTTGTAGGGAAAACCCGCCAACGACTGACGGTTGCAGCCCGCTCAAAGGCCAGGGAAGAGACATATCCAGAGATAGAGGAGGTATCTCTTGCCAGCGGGCTACAGCAGGGAGGAGCAGCCTAGCAAAGGGAGATAAGCGACCCTCAGGCCTTTGCGCTTAGATAATCTCGTTCCTTTTGGTAGCACGTTTTAGGAATAATTCCGTGCTGTCACAAAGGCATTTTATGTAGACATCAGGACAAGGGAGATAGCCGTGCATGTATGCTACCTCATGTAGTAACCTGAGGCTTTTGGGGCACTTAACAAAAGGAGGCAGCTACTTACATTCATTGTATTTGTAGGGAACTGCAGTCCTGACAACTACGTTAATTACCAAAGGGTCCTGAGCCCTTCGGTGGGAGACAAGCTGAAACTCATCTGTAGTTGCTCGAGTCCGCTACTGCTTGCATGTGCGGAAAGATGATACACTAGCAATTGTATTTTACTTGTTTTTGGTTTTCTTACGCAATAGAATGTTCTTCATGCAGTTTACTGCTTTGAGATTTGTTTCTTGCTGTACGCGATGACGTAAGCTGTTCCTTTTGCGTGCGTGTGTGTGTGTTTGTAGACCCTCTAACTAGATCTTTGTTCTTACAGAGGGTAAGTAACTTGTATTTGACACTAACTGTGGACTCTTTCACCAGTTCAGTGAAATCCTACTGGCTTCTCCCAAGGCTTGCAGTATTGGTAAAACTCATACTCTTAGAGAAAGCAGGAGGCTTTAGCCCTAACCTTGACCCTAGCCAAGTGTGCAATATGACTTGTTCTTTCATCACTGAGCAACAGAATAATGGCTTTGCTTACTTTTCTGCCTAGTTGCTGATGAGCGGTCTTCATTCAGCAGTCGTGTTCCACATACGTGAAACCAAGAAGTGGAAGCATGAGAATCATGATCTGTAGGCTTCTGTTGTAGTCACTCTCCCTAACTGATAAACTCATTGCAGTGTTTCATCGGTGGTTGCATCACAGCAGCGCTGAACATGGGGAGATGTTGTTGTGGCACTTTAGTCAATAAAAGAAGTTCTTCATTGAAGTGCTCTGGTCATGATAGGAGTTCACGCAGTTCAAGGAGTTTGTACCTATGAGTGATTTTACTTGAGGCAACCTATTTCTAATGCTTTTGATTTAGAGAGAATGTATTGGTCATGCATGCCTGGCTGTCGAAGAATGGCAAAGCCTCCTTAGCTACAGTACAACCAATGTGCTCTTTCTTTAGGACTTTGTTTTCTGCTTCCTTGTAGCTGGCCCGGATTCAGACTGATAGTGTAGTTATGATGCTCCGTGAGCTATACCCTGACCTCCGCTTTGAGATTGGTAAGTTTTTTTTTGGATATTGCCCTGAGGTAGATGGCACCAGAAGCCGGTGGGTTATCTTTGTGTGCAAGAGGTGTGTGTACCGTCAGGAGGAGGAGGTCTGTCTAAGTTTATCTCAGAGTGCCGTCTGAATTCGGTTCAGTTGCGTGGCTGAATAACTGCTGCTGCTGGTTTCTTCTAGGGGAGAAAGATGGATTTCATAAGCTCTTAAAGAATTAGGTGCTGAGTATGCAATGGAGATGGTGTTGTGTTGCTCCATTTGCAAACCTGGTATTCTGGCTGCACCCCACTGAGCATTAGGGGCATTTTCTGGTCAGGGGCTCAAGGCTTTCAACAGGAATAACAGAAGCTCAGCCTTGCACTGAAGAGAACTGCTTTATATGTGTTCACTGGCACTCCAGAGACAGACTGTGGCAGGTTCCACTGGGTCACCTCTTCCCCAAACCTGCCCTCTTTCCCCTTGCTTTGTTTTTGAGGACAGTGAAAGAAGTCTCAATTTCACTTTTCTTCAGTGGAATGTATTTGTAGAAGTGAGCTGCTCTTGTATTGAGCTTGAGTCAGTGTTCACGCAGTAGTGTGTGACTGCTCGTGGCATTTTACATAGCTATTTTCAGCCTAAGCCCAGTGCTTCTGTCAAGCCTCATGTTTTACCTGTAATGTCTCTGAGCAGTGGCCATGTCAACAACTGGGGACAAGATCTTGGATACGGCACTTTCCAAGGTAAAGGATCTGTTCTTCCTTTATTCAAGAGCTAATTGTATTTATGTTATATTGGCAGATTCTTCTTTTGTGATTCATGTTCTTCATTTATGTGTAGATTGGAGAGAAGAGCCTCTTCACCAAAGAGTTGGAAAATGCACTTGAAAGAAATGAGTAAGAGCTTATTGTTTTGTCTTTCTCCTTGGCATTTGGTGCTCTTTGGACATATTTGGCTTGCTGCATAGGTTATCTACTTTCCTTTAATTTCTGGTACCTCTTAGGCTAAAAAAAAGTAATCCTTTGATAAGCCACTGTCTTTTTTTTCCCCCCTTTTTTCTCTCTACCCTGGCCTTAGGCCATGTATTTTGAAGTGGAGTTATTGCGTCCCTTGGTTGGCCTCAGTTGGGTTTTCCTCTGTGATTTTGTGTATTACATGCTGTGACACACAGGAAGAATGTAATCTCATATAATTCCTGCTTATGAATATTTTTTTTTAAAATACTTCGCTTGTTGGTGGTAATGTATTGCAAAACAGATTTATTGGTATCATGTTAACATTTATAAACCTGTGCAAGCTAAATGTGCAGGAGAATTTGGCGTGGGCAAATTGTGCTGTGTTCTGTGCAACTTCTTTCTACAAAAAAAACTCGTTTCAGGTGCCTGAGCAGAGAGAGATTAGTGCTGGTTTTGTGGGTTTGAGGTGTTGGGGGATCTTTGTTATTTAATCTCTCTTTCTTTTCAATATTCTGAGGAGGGTTTCAGTGGTGCCTTAGTTAAAGTATGTTTAAAAACAAAGGTATTCTTCTGCATCTCTGCCACATAGTTACATCCTACTGCATTTTCAGTGAAGTTGGTGAAAAAATGTTGGAGACTCAAGTGTTTACAGTTATGCTCGATTCCTGTGTGACAAAGCAGGTAGTCTGTAGTTTGGCTCACTGTTACTTTAAGTTTGAAGCATGATACCAACACACATACTGATACATTTTGGTACGGTGAGTCTCTCTGTGTGAACATCTCCAGCATCTTCCCCTCATTCAATTTGATTGTTAAGTGCCTTTCATCGCTGGGTAAAGGGAAAAGAGAGACAGAGAAAGGTGAAGTAGCTTTTTTGGAGTAACACAAAAACTCTGTAGTAATCCTGGCTATGAAATCCTGAAATTCTTCTCTCTTCTCCAGATTAATTCCCAGAATGGGTTCAAACTTTTCTGTAGGTGACCTGCAGGTCTCTGGTACATCTCCACACGAGCTCAACCATCTGTTCTCTGATTACTGTCCTCTGATTTTTAGAGTTGACCTTGTGGTTCACTCCTTGAAGGACCTGCCAACTTCTCTTCCTCCTGGTTTTACCATTGGCGCTGTCTGCAAGTAAGTGTGGACACGAGGCTTGGTTCTCTGAGGGTCTTGCATTTTACAGTGTTGCTAAAGGAGAGCAAAGGCAACGTAGGTCCTTTTAGGCGTTCAAAGTTTCCTGTGATTAATCTCCAAAACAGTGGAAGCTCTAGTGGAATACTAGAGCTGCCCTGGTGTTCCGTAGCTAGAAGGTGTGCTGGAAATTCTTGCTCGTACAAGTGATGATGGAGTGTTTTGGAGTCAGAGGCAGTTCTTCCACGAAGCAGAACTGTTGAGCTTAACAGCCTTGCTTTAAATGATGTGTCAGGCATTTTGCACTTGCATTATTTTGCAGAAGGGAAAACCCACTTGACGCTGTTGTCTTTCATCCCAAAAACTGCGGAAAAACACTGAGCCTCCTTCCTGAAAAGAGGTGAGTGGGAGAAGAAGGGAAAGACAGATGTAAAAACAGAAGGGGTCAGTTGGTTGATACTTTCAAGTCAGTCAGCTCCTTGCTTTATCCTGTAGTGGTTTTACACGGCCTTCTGTGAGCATTCCACAGACGTTAACCTGGACCCACTTTCTGGAGGGAGTAACAGTGTCTCAGGGGAGTGCTGCATGCTGAGTGAGGTTCATCTCTCAAGCCACCCTTGAGTGGCAATGTTTTCTCCAGTTAGAACCTTTCTTGCCACGATCTCTCGAGTGAATTCCTGCTCCTTTGTATTGTGCCTGCTGCTGGGGAATGCATACAATGCAGACAGGGTGTCTGGTGCAGGATTTTGGCTTTCGTGGACCTGCACTATGCTTTTGCTCTCACTCAGCCAGTTCTGATTTCTTCCTTGTTTTTTTGGCATTACTTTTTTGTGGTTTCTCCATTTTTAATTACCTGTCTTTTCATAGAGGTTATTGGAATCTTTTGTCTGAGGCAGATGAGTGAAATTACTCAGATGAAGGTAGCTATTAGAAATTACTTTTTTATATGTTAAAGTGAAAGAAATAAACTAGCTGTGACACAAAGAAAGACTTGAGCTTCTGTGCATCTGGATAGCAGGAAAATCACCTCTGGTGATTAGGTTTCAGGTTACCAAGAGGAGGAAGCAGAAGGGCACATACTGATTTCATCAGTCTCATGACCAGTGACAGGAGTCAAGGAAACTGCACGAAGCTGCATCAGGGGAGGTTTAGGTTGGATATCAGGAAAAGGTTCATCACCCAGGGAGACGTTCAGCACTGGAACAGGCTCTCAAGGGAAGTGGTCACAGCACCAAGCCTGACAGAGCTCAAGGAGTGCTTGGACAATGCTCTTAGGCATGTGCTAGGATTCTTGGGGTGTCCTGCACAGGGCCAGGAGTTGGAACTCGATGATCCTGATGGATCCCTTCCAAATCAGCATACAATATGATTCTATGACAAGAAGTGAACAGCGTATATCTCGAGAAAGGAAATGCTCACTGCCCAGACTCGCAGTTTTCTGTGGTTTCCAGTGATATACTCCGAGGTCTTCTGCTTACCGTATTTCTGTCTCTGATGAAGTTCCTCCGTTTTAGTCACTTCATCACTTAGTTGTCTGGCTTTGTGTCTTGGGGTGATTTTACGCTGATGCTTTATTCCGTCTGCTTTATGCCCAGAGAACAGTTGCTGTAGCTTTAAGATGGACCCGGGGAGTGGGGCGGGGAGCCTTGGGCTCCTGCTCGGGCGGGCTCTGTTCAGTCTCTCTCTCTCTCTCTCTCTCTCTCTCTCTCTCTCTCTTTCTCTCTTTTTTTTTCCCCTTGAATTCTTTCGGCTTGGCTCGTTTTTTTTCTTTTTGGCCTGTCCGGGGGGCCGGCAGGACCGCCCCGAACCCGAGACCTCGGAGGCACTGAACCAACACGAGAAAAGGACGTTAAAACCCACCAACTTCGGCTGCTGCAAGGAGAAGACCCATGCCAGAAATCCAGCAGGTTCCCAGCTGCTGTGAACTCTTTTCTCCTCTCGCCCCCAGAGCCAAAAGAAGGGCAGTCACCCTCTTTGCCTCTCGGCCACGCGGCGAGGGGGTGGGGGTGTAAGGTTCAAATTTTTTTTTTCTTTTTTTTCTTTCCCTTTTAGAGGAAACGCTTATTCGAGGGTGTTTTCTCCTGAAATTTGTCTCCAAAACCGAGGCACTTTGTCTGGTTCATTTTGGTGCAGCCGAGTCTTTTCTTCTGTGATAAATGCCATCTTTCAATGAAGTTTCATCAGTCCTTGACAGTGGCTAGGGACTGCTCTGCAGAAGCATATCCTGTAAATTGGCTCCTTGGGAGTTGCTTCAGACACGCTTTATGCTAAACTTCACAGATTGGTTTTCTTTCTTCTAAGGACATACAAATCACTGACTGGTTTTTAGATCTTCATTTCAATTTTAAAAAAAAAAAAGTTGCCATTTGTTTCTTTGAGATTTCTGTCATATACCTGGCTGGAGATAATTGTTGGGAGTGTGCTGGATTTCAGTCATTATATTTTTCCCTGCAGCGTGATTGGAACCAGTTCACTTCGGAGAGCGGCTCAGCTCAAGAAGAAGTTCCCTCATTTAGAGTTTAGGGATATTGTATCCTTTCCTGGCAAGTTGTGGGAGCTGCAAACAGGAAGGTATAACTTTGTGTAAAATGTAGATTCAAGGCTGTTTGTACCACCTGACTTACAAGAACAAACTGCTTCCTCAAAGGCTGCTCTCTGCTACCCTGTTTTGAGGGGGATGTGGCACTGTAGCCATCCTGTCCTCTGCTTTCTCATGAGGTTGCGAAGACGTGGCTGGCCGTGATCTAGCTGGGGTTCAGCATACTGATGAGTTGTATGTTATGCAGTGTTTGAAAAACTGCATGACGGTGCCTCCCATGTGTTTGTCATGGGCATGTGACCAAATGTTGTTTGGTTTCCAATAACCTTGGGTTCGGTTTGGACCACTAGTTCCGATCTGGGTGGCTGAACTACTGAGAAAAGGCATTGTTACTTCAGTCGTAGGAGCAGAGTTCTTTTGCAGTGCAGAAGGAGTTTGGTGCTAATAGTGTATTTAAATGGCGCACATACCTTTGTAGACTCAGCGCTTGAAGTAATATGCCCTAATACTTGGCAAAATTCTATTTTAAGAAGCAACTGTCCATATTTAACACTTCTTTCAGGATGGTACTGACATTCTCATTTGGAGACTGTTGGATTCTGTACAGTCTGTAAAGACTCAAGTGGTTGTAGGACTGTTTGCTTGCTTAATCACTGCTACAGAGAGGAAACTTAAATACCCGTTTAAAGAAGCTAGAGGAGAAGGAAGACTTCAGTGCCATTGTCCTGGCTGCTGCTGGGCTGAAGAGAATGGGCTGGGAAAATCGCATTGGCCAGGTGAGGTGCAGCACAACCAAAAATACCGTTCTCTGCTGAGCTATCAACTGTTTGCCTTTCAGACCTTATGGCTGTCCTGTCCAAGATAAGCGTGCAGTCTGCTGACTCCATTGTCATGTTAGCTTTTATTTGAGGCACTTCAGGAAGGAGTGGTTGGGTTTTTTGGTTGGTTGCTTCTTTTCTTCATACAGAAATTTTTCATAATCTGATCAACACAGCACTTATGTCTAGCCACGCAGCAGCGTGCAAGACTGAGATTTTAGCGAGTGGCTAATTCACGAAGTGTTACACTCCAGTTGATGGAAAGTGCATTATCTCACTTTAGTGGTGGAAACACTGAGGCATGGGAAGGGAGAGGTGATATTTCTTTGGTCTGACATGAAATCAGTTGCTATTAGAGATGGGAATCTGGCTCTTGTTTCCTGTATTCTGGACAGTGCAACTTGAGTTAACTCTTGATTTTACTTTCTTCCAGCTCCTAGGCCCTGAAGATTGTCTGTATGCTGTTGGACAGGTACTTTACAACTTTTGTTCCTTAAGCCATGCCTAAAGGGCACTGAAAGCCAACAGCAGTACGATATATCTGAGTAGTTAACTATGCTGAAGACTTCTCATGTCTTGGTTACCAGAAAAGTACTTAGATCTCTCTTTGTTGGCTGTTACACTGGTTTAGGCACAGCTTGTTAGAAGAATGGGACTCTGCTCTCCTACCCATTGTGGTAGAGGCTGATTTCTATCAGTAATAGAAAAACAGTTAATGGGAAAGGTAATGCGTGCATAGCTACAGTGGGGCAACATGGCAGACATGGGGCAGGTTCATGACAGGGTCGGTATTATGCTGCACCAGGATAACTGCAAAGCTGCTGCTGTGTCTTTGCTCTGTGATGCTCCCTTCTTTGTGCACAGTGTCCTGACTCCTGCAGGGTGGAGCTGAAACACCTGTATTGGAGCGCATTCTTAGTGCTCCTGTTTTTAGGTGGACAATCTGTTCCAGTCCATGCCGGCTGCGTGGCTGAGTTTATGCAGGATTGCCCTGCTAGTATCAAACTTACTAAACTAGAGCTGGTGATCCGTTAGTGTTTGCAAGTGACGAATCTGCACATTCTGTCTGAAAAAGTGATTTTGATCATGCATGTATTGGGTATCGCGCAGAGTTCTAGAATGGCTTTAGGTGGCACCATGATCTTTAACATTTGGGCTGAGTAAGTCCTGATCTTCTGTTTATAGTAGCTACTGTAGGATGACTCTGCAGCCAGTGGAGTGTATTGTAATTCATTTCTGTAAACACCGCTCCCTTAGTGAAAAGGGTCTGAGCCTCTGAGTTCTGTTTCAATCAAATCAATCAATGCTGAGTGCACATGCAGATGCAGGAAGTTGAAAAATTGTTACATTTTGTTGTGTATTCCTTCTCCTAGGGTGCCTTAGCAGTGGAAGTTCGTGCCAAAGACCAAGAAACACTGAATATGGTATCTGCCCTGCATGATGCAGACACCGTGTTGTGCTGCATTGCTGAGAGAGCCTTTATGAAGCGTTTGGTAGGTCTAGTATCCTTGCTCTGCCTGCAGCAGTAAATACTGATCTGCTAGTTGACTTGATGCCATAGTTACATTTCTCTAAAACTGCAAAGGAGAGTACTTCTGAATAGAAAAAGGCCTGAAGAGTGATGGGCAGGGTTGTGTGCAGCCTAAACTTTTCAGGGGCCTCTGCTTTGAGTGTGTTGGGTAGGAACCTGTGTCAGCTGCTTTGTGTTTTAGGAGGGTGGATGTAGCGTCCCTGTTGCTGTCAACACCCTGCTGAAGGATGGCCAGGTGAGGAGTACTTAATATTTTTCATGGATTATTTCTGAAAACCTATTCCAAGTGTGCGCATGTTCCCTAATATTTTCCTGAAGATAATTGCAGCAGGTATCTTTATAGCCAGTTCGGGCAGATAGTCTCCTGACTCGACCCTCCTGTGTTTGGGTCCAAAGCAGGAGTAAAAGAATGGGTCTGGCTACTGAAGCTGTCTTTCAGAGAATTCCCTTATAATACATACCAGATTCCTCCCTCCACACTCGCTGCTTATTTAGTGTGTTGTCCTGAGATCTGACAATATTGCTTCTGACCCTACCAAGCCTGTTTTTAGACAATGGAGTGTGATTAAGGAGGTAGGAAACTAGAAAGAAGTTCAGCCTTTTCCTTGAGGAGTCACGTCTTCCCTAACAGGGATTACTTATACTTGTATTGTACTGCTAGTCATCTGATCCCACTGCATGACAAAAGCCTTTCCCTCCGCACTCAGCTTTGTATATTGGGTGGGTTTTTTTAAAGAAGGGTAGTTGGCTGCTTATCTGTTTGTTAATGTGGTACTAATCCATTCTGTATATTTTTCCAAGTTGTATTTGACAGGAGCAGTGTTCAGCTTGGATGGATCTGATAGCCTGAAGCAGACCATGCAGACCAGTGTTACTTATCCCCATCAAGTATGTGAACCGTGGTGGCTTCAAAATTGAAACCTGAAGCTAAATGACAAAACCCAGACCTTTAGAAATAGATTACATGTGGTCTGGTTTCTTGTAAGCTGTAACAGCATGCTGTTCTTGAGGCCTCAGACTAGATTTTACCCTGTTTCATGGGTGTCTTAATTACTTGCTCACTGTTTTTCTGATGCCTTACTTTGAGGTGTTTCTATTTGCAGAATGAAGATGGACCGAATGATGATGTGCAGCATGTTGGCATCACGGCCAAGAATGTTCCTGGTCAGGCCCAGGAAGCTGCAGAGAACCTGGGTGTTGAACTAGCTAGTTTACTTCTGAGCAAGGGAGCAAAGCATATCCTTAGCGTGGCAAGGCAGCTCAATGATGCCCGCTGAACCTGGGGTGTGGCCAGCAGGAGCACTACAACTCTAGCTACAAGTCTCTGCAGGTCCATCACGATCCTCTGGAGGGGTTTATTTCAACATTCACACTAGTCTTACCTGATGTTTGGGTGCAATAAACCTGAAATACTAAGTCAACTAAAAGTCTTTAAGTGTTCAATTCCATTTAGGAGCAAAGTGCCTTGTAGAAACACAAGCGGCAATGTCTTGGGGTGCTGTTCTGTAAATCAGTTTTATTTTCTAGGCAACGTGCACTGAATGGAACGGAGGTAAAGTGAGAGGTAAATTATGGGTCCTTACCCAGTAGCTCTCGCATTCAGGTTTTGACCGGCCTCGGGCCGGTTCCCGTCCCCCCTCCCCCGACGCAGCCACGGCCGCCGGCCACGCCTCTCGTCCCCTTCCCGCCTCTTCCACGGATCGCAGTTCTCCGGAAGAGGGAGGGCCAGCTGGCCTAGTACTCCTGCGACGGCTTTCTGTGTCCCTTCTTGCCGCCGGCACCGGTCTTCCTGGCCAGCAGCGCGGGCTGGGTGCACCGCCCAGCGCGATGGTAACACTGTCTAACAGCTTGTTGAGCTGCTCGTCGTTTAGTATAGCTAGCGTTGTGGGACGGGGGTTGATGCGCGTTTTCTTGCTCTCACGTGCCACGTCGCTAGCCAGGTCCAGGATCTCGGCTCTTAGGTACTCGAGCACGGCGGCCAGGTACACGGGAGCAGCAGCCGCCACCCGCTCCGCAAAACGCCCGCACCTCAGTAGCCGGTGCACCCGCCCTACCGGGAACTGCAGCCTAGCCCGGGTCGAGCGAGACTCAGCCTTAGCACGGGCCTTACCACCGCTCTTGCCACGGCCGGACATCGTTCCGCTGCAGAACTGGCACTGGCTATGGCCGCCGGGGGGAGGAGGGGCTGGGCATGCCGTGCTTGTAATCTTTTATAACCTCCCGCCACGTAGAGGCTTCAGGTCATTGGACGGCATCACCGCCCCTAGCTGCTGGAAGGCGTCTGCCGGAGGAAGCTTTTTGCTGACTGATCGCCAATCAGGAAGCGAGGAGCCAAATTTCAACCATGCCGAGGCTGTTGGTATGCTGTCGCTCTGTCGCCGGCCCTAGGCGAGCATACGCCATTGCGGGCTTGCCCCCCCCCCCCCCCCCCCGCTTTCCCCCGCCTTCGCGAGCTTTTTGAGGGGTGGAGTCAATCCCTGGGCCTGGCTGCCATCCAGAGTGAGGCAGAGGGTCTCCCGGGATACCTGAGAGGTATCCTTATCTGTAGAGGCATTTGCCTTAGGGTGGCACATGGGGGGAAGAGCGTTTGGGGATGTGAAAACCTACCATGAGCTCCTTTTTAGTGAATTGTGGGAATGTGTGAGATATATTATGCGTTTATAATATATTAAAAGAAGCACCAGAGGAGAGGAAGGAGGCAAAGTGAACTGGGAGGAAAAAACCATGGGAACATTGAAGGAAAAATAAAAGCGAATAAAGAGGTAGTGTTTTAACATGTTGCTGATCAGCAAGAATTATCTCTGCAGACTGTGCCATCTTACTTAACCCAACTTGTACGTTTGTTTCCCAGAGTGAGCAGACAGTCTACCCTGTGTGCCTATGTACATCTGGAAGTCTAAGTGCCAGCAACTGGCATTAGGACACAGATCAGAGGAGCTAGGGGTTCCAGCAGATGGGAAGACCTCAGCACATGCAGGGAGGGGCCAGGGCTAGGTGGAATGCAAGTGTGTGTGATGGCAAGGGAAGAAGCCAGACCAGAGAGCAAGTACGATAATGGGCTTTGGAGCCCAGGACCAGATACGGGAGAGATTGCGGTCAGCAGGATGCTTACTTGGAGGTAGGGCTAAGCCAGCTTACTGCGGAAAACGGGGTGGCTGCCAGAGAAGTGCCTACTGGAAGGCCACACTCCTAGATCAGCTAGCAGAGAGATTAATTTCTCTCTATTCATATGCCCAGATGCCAGGTAATCCAGCAGCTAGTTACTAGTGGACAGACTGAGTGTTTAAGGCCAGGTACTGAAGGCTTTCATAATGTTTGTGTGTACATGTTCATGAATATACTCTACTAGTGTAGTACAAACTGTATAAACTTTGTATACTTACAAACCGATTGGCTGGGGAGGAGGAAGAGGATTCGGCCATTTGTACCATTCACGCTTGAGTGCTGTGTGTTTTCTGCGTTGATTGGTGCCACTGGACACAGGCATTTTCTCCTTCTGGAAATACATTCTGAGCCTCGTTACTAGCTGGACTTGGATGTGTGGAATTGTGGTGCCCTTGCATCTATTAGGGTACCGGACCTGGCAATTTCTACTCTCGCTCACCTCAGCATCCCCGTTTTCTACTGTTGCATTATTTCACTTTTCGCTACCATTACTCTTGCAAAAACTCTATAACCTGGTACTCCAGTGGCTGCTGTTCTGTGTTTTGCTGTCTGGTAGGTTGCAATTCTGTGTTGAACTATGGTGCTAGATAGCACTACATAAATAATTATTTGTATTTGAGGAAAAGGTATTGGCAGTCTGGAGGGTCTTAGTTCCATGTTAATCTAAGAATTTTACTGATTCCCTGTTAAGGCAAGGACATGGTGATCCTTACTCTGCTAGCCTGTTACAGATGTGTCCTCTTCCACGGAGGAAGGCAGACAGTAAAGATGTTCAGAATTAAGAGCTCATCCACAGGAACATCCCCACTAGGCACAAAAAAATTCTACTGTAGAAATGATCAGCTGCCTAACAGGGTAGAAAGCCAGAGATGGATCATATGACCTAGTTTCACTACATGTCAATACTGCTGAGGCAGAGCACTGCAGGGGAAAGGGTACCATGAATTATTTTATTCTTGGAGCACTCTCGAATTTTGAGTATGGGTTATAACATGTCATTCTATGTCCATGGACCAAAAACAGGACTGGAGAAGCCAGGAGCAGAGTCTGGTTTACTTATTCTGCTCTACAGAGTCTCACTGAAATTAAAATTGCTATTTTCTCTCTTGGTGAACAGTAATGTCTTTGTTAGAGATTCCATCTTTCTCACCTTCCCTAAGTGCTGTCATTTGCTCCCCCTCTCAAAGGTATTCCTAGTAACAATGATATCCAAGTAGCAGTGAATCTTTTCTGTCAGCAGAATTGGACAAAAGCCTTTGGTGCATGAAAAAAAACCCAACAAAACCCGGTTCAAAACTAGCCCACGCAAAGCAGTTGCTTGCGTTTTGACAGGTATTCTGAGATTCTCAGAGGGCTGGAGTACGATCAGTTGAATCATTTGGTCAAGCAATTGGAGAAAATGGACTGGCAGGTAGAACTCTTTCCCTTGCTCCTGACAGTCCCGTCAGACATCATAAAACAAGCGCACTAGTTGGTACCGGATCGAAAATGCAATCGTGCTGCCAAGGACCTAGGTAAAAATCAGACAGATAACAGAAACATTATACTGTCAAACGGTTTACAGCCTATCAGATTCCTCCTTTCCAAATGGAGTTGCTAAGCTTTCCAGCATGCCTCGTTTCATAAAACAGCAACAAAAAGGCTGTATTTTTTTAGGTGCAGGAAGATAAATGGCAGAAGTCTATCCAAAGACCTTGTTTCTTTCTCTGAGGATTTTAGGTATCTGTGGGGGATTTCTCCATGTGCCTGCACACAATCCCATTCTGAGAACATGTGGATGAGATGAACGTTTGGGAATAACTCTTTCCCCCTTAAGTAGCCTATAGTATAACATAAACCCCATGGTTTGTACTGGATAATACCTTACGTCAAAGCTGAAATTCAGCATCCTTACAATAAGGTGCTGTCAGGACTTACCTGCTGTGAGTGGGATCAAGGTAAGTGCTACGTACTTCCTGTCTTCCCCCATCCCCAGTGTCATCTGCCTGAGCCCTGTTCAACAGGCTTTCGTTTAAAGTCCTTCCTCCCAAATTGGAATTTGGCTGTCTCTTTCCTAGTAAGAATCTTTTATCTTAAATCTGAAGATGAAAGAAAGGATTTTATTGTGGGCAGTTAACCAATGCAGGCCTTTCCAAAAGTGGTGTTTCTACTACACTATGCTCGAGAATTCACATGCTCAATAGAGGTAGTGGCAGTATCTGTAAAGCATATCCTAGTGCCCCAAGTGGCTTCAAAACACTCCCGCACCCCACTCAGACTGAGGGAGCGCTGAGCCACGTGCCATGCTCACGCAAGTCCACTTGCTGGTGATAATTCTGAGGCTGTTACTTGGTATTACTGAAAAACAGGAACATACCAAAAGGCTGTATTGGGTCAGAGTGACAAGGCACTCTGCTGTGCTCGTGTTTTTCTTGCAACCAGTGAGTCGTGCCTTGGGAATCTTCTTAAGCCTGACCTATGGACTTTGTTTTTAGACGCTCTCAATGAACAGGGAGGTGTGTGTGAATTTGTTTCCTCCTTGAGGTGTGTAAGCCTCTTATTCTCCCCAAGTTCCACAGCTCAACTGCACCTTGTGTGAAGAGCATGATATTTTACTTTCCCCTTTCCCCTTAAAACTCTTGAGACTGACTTGGATCTGTTTCTGTTGCAGAGTAAATCTTTCTACCGGAGGAACCCTTTGTCTGACCTGAATGAGTAGCAACAGGAGAGTGAGATTTCGCTCGTGGGTGGGTCCAATCAGCTTTATGACAAAATTAATAAGTGTCATATTATTGCATTCAGTGTATTCGCCGTCTTCATCTGTTCCACTCCTCACATCTACTACGTGCAAGATCTTGACTACCTGAGGAAAGAAATATCGCACGCTATTTCACCAGGTATGTTTGGTGCTCACTGCCTAGTCTTGCTCAAGAGCCCTTTTGCTGTACCATCCCTGACATCTGGCTTGTGCTCTTACTGAAAAGACAGGACAGACTTACGATGGTCCTGGGGCATTTCTATGTGTGGTTATTCTGAAAGACAGATTATTCACACAATCGAGTGACTGTGAGAGATGGTAACAGACTTTCTTCCAGATTTGATCCAGGCAGTAACTACTGAACCCAGAAGTTCTGCATTTTCTCCCATCCTGTTTCTCTTGCACTCAATGACTGCCTCAAAATGCATCCGAATTTTGAATGTTTTCCACATATTACCTTCAGAATGTTTGTTCCCAGGGCAGAGAGGCTCTTA
The DNA here is from genome assembly GCA_026261815.1 of Monarcha castaneiventris obscurior. Classification (NCBI taxonomy): domain Eukaryota; kingdom Metazoa; phylum Chordata; class Aves; order Passeriformes; family Monarchidae; genus Monarcha; species Monarcha castaneiventris. The sequence continues at coordinate 51,663 of JAMPIT010000200.1, read as the reverse complement.
GTTTTGAATTTGGAGTAGCTCATCTCCAACTTCCCTGTACTAGGGTTAAGCCTGAAAGAAACATTTAAAATTTAGTCCAGATAAAACAAAGAGAGAGAGAGATATCACTTTATAAGCAGACTTAGATCCATAGCTGAGAAAGAAATCCAGTGGTGGAAGAAACAGGAATAACCTGACGCACTTAACAAGAGCTGCTGCTATCTAGCCCCTCAAACGGGGCAGAGGAGACTCCTTCCCATTGCACCCCCAATGTATGCACAATGCTGTGTAGTTTAAAGTAGAAAAATCTAACATCTACAGAGACAATTGCTGACATGGCATAGTGCTACAGAGTGCTTGCTACTATGAAATCTCAGCAGATCCCACTGCCGCAACATTAAAAGCAGCCTGTGTCAATTTCTCTCGGTCTTGTAGTGTGAGAATCATCATGTTCTAACCTTGGTAAAAATAATTCTGTATCCGAGGGGTGGGCTGGTCAGAAAAGTTCACTTCTTCGAGAAACCTCTATTACATGACCTGACTGTAGCTGGCAGAGTGAGCTGCTATCTTATAAAGAGAAAACATACTTTGATGGCTTTTAAAAAGGGCACCTTCCACCACCTTTACCAGCTGGTGTTAGAGGTAAAAGATACAACCTATGGTACCACTATAGGTCACCTGATATATTACCTCGGTAGCCGGTGACGGGGACAAGGAATGACGTGGAAGAGTTGAGGCAATGAATAGAGGAAGTTGAGCACTTGTGGGATGAAAAAAAGCAGCATTGTTTTGCTGAAGTGTCCCAAGATCCCCACCACAGCAAAGGTCATGCCAGCAAAGTAGCAGAAGGTGTCCCCAACAAACACTCGCGAAGGGTACCTGCAATCCGTGGAGGAGAAAAGCAAAGATCTGTCATGATTGCTGTTGCCATAAAAATGACTACTTATAACCACCGAACGTACGCCCGCAGTGCAGGTTAGGGGCTAATGGGGATTTGCAGCAGATCTACACAGTATAAACAATTGTAGGTATTTATTCTAAGAACTGCAGGACTGGGACCCGCCACCTGACTTGCAGAGAATACGTTACGAAGAAGACAGCCAGTGAGGCACGGGAGAGAGTGTATTCTGTGTGTTTGGGTGAGCTGGTGTGACTGCAATTGTTCTGATAAAAACAGCTCCATCGATGTTTTGTGCTCTTGGTTCTGGCTGTCTACACTCCAGTGTCCCACCTGCACGTTGTTAAGTGGTTTTGTTTGTTCAAAAACAGAGAAACTGGAGGGAAAGAATGCTTCGAAACAAAGTCTGAATGTCCATCCTCTTACCAGTTGTGGTAAAATAGGCCCAGCGTGGTAAAAAAAAAGGGAATCATGAAGTAGAGAGAAAAAATGTGATCATCTCGATAATCCCCTATAGAAAAAAGAAAAACATATGTTTGCGATATGACAAGACTGGTTCATTTTTAGTAATACCAGCTATTGAAATCTAGGATTCAATCTCCCTTTGGTTTTTGTGCCCACAAACATTTGTTATGTTCCTTACCATTTAACTCTACAATATTGAATATGATAATGGAAGCAGCTATCACCAGCGACTGTCCTGCTTCAATTCCATTAATTCCGGCGAGAATGTTGATGGCATTAGTGCAGAACACTGCTAACATACCCATGTACACGTAGTAGAGAATACCTGCAGATCAGAGCAAGCCAAATGCTTTAGTATTTGGAGGCGAAGCAGGCCAAATAGAGCAATTCACGGAAGCTCTCGCTTCCTGCTTTATACAACAACCTATTACCTAACAATCTCAGTGAGTTTTAATAGTGGTAGCTTAAAAATAGATTGCTTCTTCTCTTATGAGTTGGCCGTCATGTGTACATGTACGTACAGCACTTTGGCTGCAGCAAACTGCTGTGACATGGCAGCCAGCTGTAGCGCTCTGTTTCTGTCTTTCTAACACCCCGGTGTTAGCAGCCATGTGCTGTGTGCACCCAGTACTCACCTTTATTGCCAGGATCATGGGAAAATGACTGGTGCCTGTCTATGCACAGCTGAATGTGTGCTGGGTTTCTGGATGTTCTTTCCAGCCTAATCTTTAGTGGGGTGGAGTGCCACTCTCTTGCTGGTTACTTAAGCAAATCCTTAGTCTGCTCTCTCTGCAGCACAAAGTGCTTCAGGTGATCCCTTCCACTGATTGCTTGCCACGTGGATGATGACTTCTGGTGATTCATAACTTACCCAGGTCCAAGTGCATGCCCAGCAGCACCCGGAAGGGCTTAGGCACCACAATGGTCGTGTTCCCAAAGTTGGTGAAGTAAACCATGAGCAGTGGGAGAGAAGCCATGGTAGGAAGAAGCAACTTGTGGCGCCAGCGCAGGTTCAGAACATCATCTGCAAAGCCCAGGAAAATCATGCAGCAGATGGCAAGGAGCGAACCGATGAGCTCCACGAACTGCAGGACAGAGAACAGGACCCCGGTCACCGGTGGCCACTCCCTGCCCCTGACTGTCATGCCTGCAGCACTAGACGAGCCTCACCTCGTCGTGAGGAAAGACCGCGCACTGCTCCTCCACAAAACATCTCAGGAAGGGCACGGGGATGAAGCAGAAGAGGATGATCAGGAACACGGCACCGCTGATCACGCCCTGTGCTTCGGGGCTAGAAGGAAGGCAGAGCGGGGCGTCAGCCGGGCCCGGGCCGGCCCCGCGGGGCAGCTCCGAGGGGCGGGCAGCGCTACTCACACGGGCCGCCGTGAGGTCTTGTTGAGGTCCTCCCCGAAGAGCCGTGCGGCGAGGAAGCGGTCCGTGAAGGCCGGGATCAGCGTGAGCGTGGCGGCGAAGCCCAGCAGCGACCCGCCGAGGTTGATGAGGAGAGGCACGGCGGGCCAGGCCGCCATGGCCGCGGCGGCGCTGCCCCTGCCAAGGGTGCGGAGCGAGGCCGGGCGGGGGCGCTGCCCACCGCCTTCCCGGCCGGGTGCTACAAGGGCGGCGCCGGACGCGCGGGGCCCTCGCAGCCTATCGGGGACGGGGACGCCATCTTTGGCCCCGGCCTGAGCTTCCTGCCGGCACGGAGGCTCTGCTCGGATGACGGCCGAGATCGGTAGCGATCTCGGCCGCGCTGAGGGCGTGTGGACGCGCCTGTCCCCGGCGCCAAGGTCCACGGTGCTCCTCCTCCTCCGCGGGGCTCCTCCGAAACTCCTTGCCGGGAGAAGCGCTCACCGGGGGGCGGCCCTGCCACGGACTCCGCCCCGCAACGCCCGCAAGCGCCATGGCCGCCTTGCCCCCCCCATTCACGTGTACGTCACTTCCTCCCGACTGGAGATTTTCGATTGACAGGCAATCTGTAACACCTGTTGGGCCCTCGGGGTATTTTGGTGGGGTGGAGAGGGGAAGGCAGAATAGGCTCAACGTCCATGCACAGTTCTGTTCATTCAGGTATGAGTCGATGAGCAGAGGGGAGAGACAGCAGAAAATCCGGTAGCAGAAGAGCTTTTATGTGCCCTGCACCTGTGTGGCAACCTGAAATGGTTTTTGATGGCTTTATCTGATTTTTCTGATGACTTTTATGGCCACGTAGAGAGCTGCTGCTGTGTTGAGAGGCGACCTGTGTTCTGCTGTCTGGCGAACACATGCAAAAGTGATTTTGTAAACTTAAAATAAAATTTGAGATGGGCACATGGTACTGATGGGGAGCATATCTGGCCAGAGACCCTGGAGCTCTTACACTAAGGAATCGCCACCAACCGGCCGCTGCTACTTTGGGTTTTGACTGTCGGGAGGTGATAAAAATTTGTGTTACTTGCCCTCCACAGTGAGAGTGGCACAATCGGGAGCAGACGAACGAACGCTTACGCCTTGGTGGTGTGTCCTGCGTGCCTGGTGCGAACGGGGCAGTGACTCCCAGCAGAAAAGAGCGTGACGTGAGGAGAAAAGCGTCGTTAATGGAGCTCGGAAAGCCGGTGGGGAGCTGGGCTTTCAGATCGCGGCTGTGCTTCTATTTCAGTCTACCAGAAGAGAAGGCTCGCGGCAGCAGCCGCGAGATTTCCTGGCCGTTCAGACCGGGTGGCACAGGCCTGCCCGCAGGCACGGGGCGGAGCAGGGGGCGGTGGGTGCGGCGCGGCTCGGGCGGCTCCGCCCGGCTCCGCCCGGCCGCGGGAGGCGTGCGCGCTCCGCCCCGCCGGAAGAAAAGAGGAGGCGGCGGCGGGTGCGCGTGCGGTGCCGCGGAGCTGCGGTGGGGCCACGTGCACTCGGTGCCGCGAGCGGGGCGGCGCCGCAGCCCGCCCGCCATGCCCGCCGCGCCGCCGTGAGCCCCGCGCGCCGTGCCATGGGGTCGGACCTGGGCTGGGCCGCGCTAGTGCTGCTTTTCGCCGCCTCGCTGTTCACCGTGGCGGCCTGGCTGCTGCAATACTGGCGGTCCGCGGCCCTGCGAGCGCCACGGCGGAGCGGGGCGGCGGCGGAGGAGGCCGGGGCGCGGGCGCTGCTCGCGGCGCTTCTCGCTCTCAGGTCCCTACGGGAGCAGTGGCAGCGAGCTTGGGTGCGAGCTCTCAACAGCCAGTCGCGCCGGCACGGGGTACGGCGGGGCCCGAGTGGGGGAGCGGCAGCGAGGTGAGGCGGGCCCGCCCGCCTGCTCTTTGTTCGCGGGTGCCGGAAGAGCCCTGTTCCGCAGGGCGCCCCGGCCGGAGGAGCCGTTAGGCACCGGGAGCCTTGCGGACGGCTCCGTTCGGCCTGCGCGGGAGTGCGCTGCGGTGTGCGAGCGCGGAAAGGGCGGAGTGGGTTGCCGCGCGTTATTTAATGCGGGTTGGAGCAATGCTGTAGTCACTCTGATGTTTCCACAGCAATCTCTTCGAAATTGTCTGGTCTTTATTTTCTTTAATCTCCGCTGTACTAGCTGTAGTTTTGAAATTCACGAAGGAGAATATGCCTTGATGCTTCCATATGGAAATAATTGCATTATAGCTTGCGTTGCCTGCAAGGCAGGGATTTAATGCCCACAGAAGCTGTGGTCCAAAGCAGTCCAAAGTCTCTTGCAATCTCCTTTTTTTTTTTTTTTTTCCTGTCGTGTGAGTGGGAAGGCGTTGCCTTTCTGTTAAGTTGTGTAGGAAAATCAAGAGCTGAAAAAGGTTAGCATGAAGCTGACGTGTTTGAATACAAGGCAGTTGAAGTCTCGAAGAGCACGATGCAAACTTGTGTTTGAGTTTTCCAGCAAGATAGGAAAAGTATCTCCCCTTTTGACAAAGTGACAAATTCTAGGCTAGATTCAGTGTGAAGTGCCTTCCTCCGTAGGGCATAGCGCTTCCCCGCTTCCCATGTAGAAACTTAGCCTCTGCCTCCATGCCCCTCTTACCACAATGCAATGGTCACCGTGGTCAAAGTGTTGCTAGTTTCCCATATCTGATATGCCATGCTCTTCTGTCGTGGGTTGAATTACTCAGATTCTCACCAAATGACCTGAATTTTTAAGTTCCAGAATTTAGGACTCCTGTAAAGGGAAGATTAGCTGGTGGCTGAAATGGCACGGAGGCCCCTGGAGGACCACACTTCTGTTTCTGCTGCAGCTGCTCCTTGTCTGGAGCATGACTACTCAGAAAGCAGCATTGCCTCATTGAGTTGCTGGGTCTAAAAGCTGTTCTCTGAAGCAGGGTCTGGGAGCTGTCCTGGAGGACTTTGCCTTATGTGAGATTCTGGATGAGCTCGGGACTTATCTGGAGGTGCTTGTAGCTGTTTAACTGGGAAACAATTAAACAAATACAACAATTAAACTAATAACTGGGAAACAATTAATTAAATATGTGTTTAACTGTGGAAAAAACTCCCTCTTAGACTCTTTTCTTGCCCTCAGGCAACCCATTCTTGCCAATGCCTTACCTTTGAGCTGTGTTAAACAATTGATTGAGTCTAACTGAGAGAGAACAGTTATGTTTTCGCTAGTGTTTCCTCCCTGGAATTAAGATGTGTAAATTCCTTTGGACGTGTAGGAGAAACTTCAGTGGAGGATGGAGATGGATGACTTAGCGTGGGGCCCGAATCTGAGTAACGCAAAGCCACGGAGACGCGCTCAAGGCGGTGGTACTATAATTATGTAAAGTTTTCTGTCGCCTCTAAACTTTGAGGTCTACATAGAAAGTTAGTGCTTTGCAGCATTAGGCCTAGACTCACAACTGTATTTTATAATGCAGTTGTTTTTGAGGCATCTCTTAGTCAGTCAGGCACTTAAACAATTGAAAATGAGCCTTTCGTCCTTTAGTTAGCTCTTTAACATGGAGTTTTTGTGAGATGCATTCTGCCAAGGAACTCTACCACGAGAACTCCACCTTGCTTTACACCCTGTAGCATCAGTAGAAGAAGTAAGACTGTTTTAGTCTCAGTCGTTGCAACTTTGCTAACATGTTGCAAGGCTGAGTAGCTTTTCCTTGTCCGGAGGAATTACCTCTTCAAGTGAACTAAGCGGCTGCCAAATAGTAACAGAGTAGGGACTTAATAATGTTAAAGTCCTAACTGCAAGTGAGATTTTTTTAAAAGACAATACTCCCCTGGTCCTGTAAAAGCTCAGTACAGTTAGGGGAAGTCAGCCTCGGGTTGGCTACAGTCTTCCGTGCGTATTTCTTGTGCACCTTTCGAAGACCGCAGAGCAGGGGACTTGTTCTGTCTGGGCTGGCTGTGTGTTAGGAGTTTCTTTGTTTCGGTTTTGTAATGAGGTTGCATAAAGGATAGTCCTGGTCTGCTGAGGTCTTGATGGAGAAGCTGCACGTTTTTTTGGAGTACACGGTAGTTTTCAGGTAAACTTCAGTTTAGAACTGATTGCAATTCTGTCATTGTAAATATGCTAGATTTGTCATAAAAGGCGTAGCCCCCTCTCCTCCAGTCCCTGTCTTCTACAAATTTATTCTTGTGTCTGGTCAAGGGTTGGGACGTAAGGCCTGGTGACGCTCCTTGCAACTGATGGCTCTTTCCCTGCTCCCAGTCTGACTCCACCTCATGTCCCCTTTTAAGTCCCAAGGGGAGTCTGGGATAGATGTGTGCTTAGAAGCTAGCAGTCTCACTTTCTCCCAGGTATGCTTATTCTATCTATCACAGCGAACGCGAGTACATAATGTATGCGGTAGGAGATTTATAGGAGTGCGTTGGTGGTCGGAGCATGCCAGCATGTGAATTTGAGTGGATTGTGCTAGGAGTGTGGTCTGAGGGGGCCAGGAGTGGACAGGTGAGGGTCAGTCCTCTTTCCAGCCGTGTCTCATTCTCATCCCTGGTACTTGAGAGAGCAGCTATAGTCACATTTTTTGTAGAACTTGAAATAACAGCTGCTATCATTTAGTATTTCCTGTTGGGAGTACAGTTCTCTTGCCTTAAAATGGAGCAAAGACTTGAAAGGAGTTGCATTGCCTCTTGAGTGCATGCTGCGCTCCTAATTTTATTTTTTTCTGCTTTGTTTCCTCCATTCCTTGGAGGATATATAGATTCATGCTACCTTGTGCACATGGTTCGTTCTGAGCAGGCTGAGCAGCGAGACCTTTTGAAGTTGACCAGTGCCTCCCAGTTTGGTGAGACTGTGGGGTGTTGGGAAGAACCTGGGGTAGCTTGCTGCTGCTGATGAAATACTTGAGTCGTTGTGCAGAGATTCTGGTCGTAGAGAGAAAAAGCTGATTTGATATTTCGGACTGACCCACGTGAGCGAATACACGGCTCCAGTGGAGGAGGCTTGTGAGAAAAAGAAACAGCAGGAATTACTAATATGAAACAGAAGGGAGTGATCTGATACTGGTTATCCATTCTCAGTTTCATCACTGGGAGAGCTGCTTTGTGTCTGTTAGAAGGAGGGCATGCATCTGGACTAGTTTTTGGTGGGCAAGCAGTTCTTCAGGTCGTAATATTTATGCCTGTCAGATTAGTGTCCCAGAGCCTTTTCTGCCCCTCATTTGGGTCTGTCTGTAGCACGGAGGTGGCAGCACAGAGTCTCATTTGCTTGAGAGGAATGTGGCTTGCTGCACCTCTGTCATCTCTTGGGATTGTTCTGGCCCTAAAATGCAATCAGCTTGGCAAGTGGTCGTGTCATAGCAGCCAGATTTCCTGCTTTCTCTGTCTCTCTCTTTTTGTCTCTTGTGAGCAGACGGAATCTTTGAGGGCTGGGTTTTGTGGAGGGATGCTCTCAAACTCTTTATCTTGGTCTTATATTTCTTAAGAAGGGTTCTCTGTACCGAACTGGTCTTGAAATACAGGGAGATCCTCAACTGAAGACGACAGTGGAGATTGTAATCTAAGAAATGAGAAGAGGGTGGAAAAAAAGGAACATGTTGAGCACAGGAGCTGATGTACCATATGCTTAGGATGTGGATTTTGTTGATTGTTTACTTAGTGGAGAGCGTGTTTGTGTGTGTGTTTGTTTTTGGTGGCAGTGGTTTGGTATTCTTTTTCCCCGGAGCAGGATTGGGATACAGAGGGGAGAGAGAGAGAGAGCGCACGAAGAAACAGCAAAGCTTCCACAATGAGGAAGGGATAACGCACTCGACCTATGGTCCACTGTTATCCAGATCAGTTTTCCATCCTCATTTGGGTTTACCTGTCTGAAATTAACATAGTGTTTGTGAATTCAAGCCTTAACTGGACACCTTGTTTCCTCTCTCTGTATGGGCCAGCCAAGGTGGGTAGAATTACAGTATGCGATGGTTCTGGGTGCCGACTGGATTTGTGGAAACAGGCCGGAGTGTCTCTGGGGCCCCACATCATTCATCCTCTTTGAAACTATCTGGGCTGCTCTGACTACTGGGAACTGACAGAGTTTTCTCTTTGTAGAGTTCAGTGCAGATCACATTTGAAGAGGGTCCTCAGTTACCACAAGCTGCACATATAAGTTGCGTGACATGCAAGGGACAGTCGGACCACGGCACGGTAAGGCTTTGCTGTTCTGAATTGTACAGTGTGGGGTTTCTCCATTGATGGTGTGTTCTGCACAGACCCCTGAGGCCTTTGTGACTGAGATGGTGGAACCAGGGAGGTTTTGGGTGAGGTCTGCTTGGAGGAGTTTGGAGGTCTGTCCCCTGTTTGGAGGCTCTGGAGCTGCACATCGGTGAGCTCTGCGAGGGAAGATGTGTTGGTGGAGCCGGGGTGTATGAATGCTGAACCCAAACATCAGGGTCCTACAGTGGAAAGCAGAAGAGAGCTCTTGTCACAGTACAGGGTCTGATGTGGCAGGTTTGCAGCGTGGAACTCGGTGAGAATAACACGGCTGCCTCTTGCTGGGATATAAACTCGTCTGTTCCTTTTCTTTTTAGGTGCTGTGCTGCCATCTGTCAGCTGAAGCTGTGAAATTTCCTGTCTCTGTTACTCAGCAGTCCCCAGTTGCTGTTTCTGTGGAAACCTATCATGTCACTTTGGCTGTGCTGCAGGCTCAGGTAAGGTTTATAGGAAATTAGACATTGACCTTACTCCTCGATCTAGTCCCACACTGATCGAGGACGGAGGACCTGATTCAGTGCAAATGAAGGCCTCGTTGGGCTGGAAGAAGCAGTGTGTGGTCACTAACATTTGGTGAGGTGGCAAATATTCCCCATGTGCACGCCGAGTCTTGTTTGCCGAGTCTTCATCTGCAGATTTCGGCTAGAGCTATGTTTCGGAAACATAGCTGTAAGAAATTCCAGGGAGTTCCGAGACATGGCAGCATTCTGTACTGTGTTTTTAAGTGGGTATTTAAGAAGCGAGAAGTCCAGAGAATTCATTTCCCTTCATGGCACAATGGAAAGGGAAAGGTATGTCCTGTGGATATGTAAAGGTATGGTGTCCTGGTAGTGGGCGTGAAAAAGAAATCTGTGGCGAGGAGTAGTTTGCTTTTCCGTTCCCCTTGTTACATTCACAAGCGCATGATACAGCTTTTTCTGCGTGTCGAATATAGGAGATGCTTCTTCCAGCAAAGAAGCTCTGAAATCACAGTGTATGGCAACTCCATAGTTGCTTTCTGGCTGTATTTGATTCTCTTGAACGTGATTTTGTTTCCGTCGTGATGAAGGAAGTGGTGCCGGAGATGGTGTCTTGCTCGGAGGCAGTGCGCTCATATGTGCACCCCAAAAAAATTAAAAAATAGACATGGCAAAATTAGAAGTAACTCAGTGGTAGCAGAAGCCAATCCCCTGCTGTCACAGGTATTGCAGTTTGAAAGTTGTTCTGGAACCTTTTGCTCTCAGAAGCTTTATTACAATTTTCAGCCTACTTTTGTCAGGTCGTTCCAGTTTGATTTTTTACTTCTGTTCTGTGGTCGTTTAAACAGCTCCTCTCTCTCTTTAGCATGTAATGTGCCTGCTGCCCATCTAGTTATGGGCGGCAGTTACAGTTGCTTTTCATCTCTGAAAGGTCCCCTTTCTCACATCTCATCCAATTGCTCTCCTACTCACTGACATTGTCTAGGTCTCCTTGGGGCTGATTGTTTGTGTAAGGAATTACATGTGGTATTCTAATTGAGGTCTTGCTGCTGCTTTATGAAATGCTGGTTAGATTACCACATGCCTTGTCTGCATTTCGGAATTCTTCAAATTCCATTCTGCTGTGTTCCCGATTGTGCCCTGTCTACTCTGCTCACCTCTTGTTGGTTACTTGCCTGGCTACCGTGTCTCACATCTGTTGCTTTTGTCCGATGACCTTCTGCGTTGTCGGTAAGTGTCAACCTGTCAATTGAGAACTACGTCGAATTTCATTACCGGGTTTTTACAAGAGCTCTCAGGTCAGGGGGTCTTCCCATGTGGTTCTGCCTCTGTCTGTCACATTAATGATGCTTTTATGAGTACACAGGTGTGCAGCTTTTCAACTTCAGCTAGACTACAGGATGGCATACAGTCTGGTTTGTTGTTGCAGACTGTTGGTGCAACCTGAGGATCATCTCCTAGAGATGCATCGCTAGCTTATAAATGGTCGTGGTTACATTTGGCAATGGTTAATTGATGTAGCTCAGTAAATATCCTATGTGTTGGTGCCCGGTTGGGCACTTTTGGATTGTACTGCAGGCTTTTTATTCAGTGAAAGAAATAATGAATCATTTTTTCCTCTGATCGTGCCTGGGCATCCAACAGTAGTGAGGAAGCCGGATCTCCCTATGGAGCAATGAGGCTTCTGCAGCTGTTTCATCCTGTAGGCCGGGGAGCACTTGCATTCTTATGGTCTGTGTTTTACTGTTGCACTGGTGTGAGGGCCTTTAAACTTCTGAATTTGGAATGGGGCAAAAGTCACCTAACGTAAACAGAAACAGTTCCTGACTACGGATATTTGCTCTGGGCCAGGTGGAGATCCACTTGGAGGAGATACAGAATGAGGGTCTTCTGGTGTCGTGGACATTCAAGGACAGACCAAACTTGGACCTTTTGGTTCTTCCGCGACTTGAACTTCCTGAGGTGAGTGGCTGACTTTGAGTGGAGGAAGGGAGGAAGGAGCAGAAACACCTAGAAGGCAGGCTGCTGTGAAGGAGGAAGGTTGGCAACTCACTGTCATGGCGCTTTAGAGCAGTGGAGGGGATTCTTTCACCCTGGAATCGATACTAGCTCAGCTGTGTCACAACAGCATCCTCGAGGGCCGAAGTGGTACCAGTATCTATTGAAGGCTTTCTGTCTATGTAGGTTCCTCCTGCTGTTGTCAGATGTCGAGCCGCAAAACGAGCTGGGTGGCCGCTCTTTCTTTGTGTGAGGTGGCGTTTGTTTGTTGTTGTGTTGGTCTGGTTTTGTTGGTTAGGTTTCGTTGGGTTTTTTTAAAGAGATCAGTTAAGATTTAAGAGATTAATGTGGGGAACCTACGGGTTAGAAGTTTAATGAACAGAATGTGGGCGTGCTTGCGCTTCCATGATCCAAATGGGTTGGTTGATTTGTTGTTTTATTGACACCTTTGTTACTTTATCCCGAGTAGATATAGGGATTTGGCTGTTTTCCCAAAAGCACGGTAGCACCGTCTCCTGAGGTGGTGAGCATGTGACTAACTGTAAAAGCTGTATTGTAAAAATTTACACCAGATAGACTACAGATGTAGAGGCTTAGTTTGTCTCATTTAGAAAGCTTGCATTTGCCTGCAGCTGCTACACGGACGCTTCAAGCACTGAGGAGAGCGAGTATGGGACATGGGAAGAGTATCTGGGAGGTTATTACTGGGAGAAAGACTGTGTAGCGTATTAGAGGCTCGAGAGGCAGGTGGAGCTGTAACTGAGTCCTTTTTTTTTATTACTTTCCTGCATTTCCTCTTGATTTGCGGAGAGAAGGATGAAGGGAGAGCGGATCTGTCCACCATAAAGGATCTGATCGAGGACACCATTGTCAGCACGAAGCCAGCCATGACGGTGAATTTGATGGCCATTACCGCTGGAGCCAGTGCGGTAAGTCACTCTCCTCATGTCATTCTCGTGCCTCAAACACTTGAGGCCCCGAGACACTTCTGAGGGCTGAGGCTCGGGCAGGAATCTAAGGGTCGAGTCTCACTTCTGGGCGACAGCCGAATCCTGGCCTGCACTGTCACAGGAGTTTGGGTACTGCGACACGGTGCATAAGGATAAATAGAAATTGCTCCCAAGGGCAGTTCCTTCCACCTTTTTTCTTGAATGCTGCTTGTCAGTCATGTACTTGTGGAGCTGGACTGCTGAGTACCTGCTGAGGTACATCTCTGTTTTGGCAGCCTCCCTTGCTCTGAACACCGAGGCTCCGTCCAGGGCAGCCTTTGCAGGCATGGAGCAGTTTGTCACTGTCGGCTGACCGTCTGGTAACCAGCAAGCTTGTTCTTGCCTGTCTCCTTTTCTGTCTGCCTTAAACTTCCCGTCTGAAATAACACGAGGGCCCACTGGAGGTCAGCAGCTCGGGAAACCTGCAGCATCTCTTGATGGCTTTGCGGGTATTCCCCTGTGTTGGTGTAAGGAGCTACTTAATAGATACAAGGACGATGCATCTTGCTGCTGTCTGCTGGCGAGTGAACGATAAAGGTATCGGTCTCGCTCTCGTTATTCCTCAGGTACCCAGCAATAAGCTGACTCGAGAGTCCCCGTCCGGAGTAGCAGCAGCCCCTCTGGGTTCTAAGCTGTTGCTCCGGAATCTTCGAGTGCTGAACTTGGGCTGCCAGGGGAAGGGAGGTAAGCGTGAAAACATTGCTGATCCACAGGGGCAAACGTGCAAGCGGTGAGATTGGAGCGAGTGGATGTTTTGGGTGGGTTTGAATGGAAAAGAGGGACGCGTGCCTGATGAACCACTGCCTTTTGTTGACGAGTGCCCGTGTGCCCTCTGTCTCTCTGTTGCAGGAGTTGGGGAGATATGCTGTGTGGCAGAGCTAGACAGCCCTCCGCAGCAGAAGCGGACAAGGCCGATGACAGGTGGCAGTGTCGGTGCTGCAGGAGAGATGGAGTGGAATGATGAGTTCTTTCTGTAAGTGTCTGCTCCCTTTCTGGCCTACCCACAGTGTAGGCAGACCGGCACAGTCTCTAGGTATCTTTACCACGCTGTAGTAATTGATGTGCGCGGTGCAGAGGTGAAGTCTGCACCACGGGGCAATGTCCGTTTGTGCTGCCCCACGCTGGACTGCTGATTCCGGCAATTGGTCCCAGCTTGCATACATGTTTCTCGCTTCCCTGGACACACTGTGTTTTAACTGGGTGGGCAGAAACACTGACCGTAGGAGCAGCAGGTGCAGTAGGGCCGTGGCATAAACAGCGTTCCAGAGAGATTGCCCTCTCAATTTCCACTGGCAGCCTACACGTCTCTGCAGGGTACACGAATCGGAGTTCTCATTTCTGTAGTTTGGTGCTCTGGTCGTGTCCTCCACAGTAGTGCACACTACTGGAACTTTGGAGAAGGTGATGAGGTGTGTGAGATTTGAGGGAGGGAAGATACAGAATGAGGTTGTTAGCTCCATGGTCACTTAGAGTGCCTAACACCAGCCCATCTTCGGTTTCAACAGGGAGTTGGGACCCAGAAGCAAAGAACTGAGACTACAGGTGCTGGGGAACAGCGACGGAGGGGGAAGTGAGTATGGACAGCCATAAGACGTAAGATGGGGAGGCAGAAACGTCTAAGGGACTTACTGCACTTTAAGCCCGTGGCAGTTCTGTCGGTACAACGTGCGATGAATTCTGCAAAGGATTTTTCATATTTATTTAGCTTTATGTAAGCTTCTGACTGTGTGAAGTAACTCTGGGTTCTGTTCTTTTTACCAAAATGGTCTGGGTCTGACCTTGTATCAGGAGGTTCCTGTGGCCCGCCCGTCTCCATTCTGAAGCAGGGAGGGGCATGCTGGATTTTCCCTCCTGTATTAGGAGAGCTTTGCATACGGCTCTTGACCGTTCATTTGTACTCAGTCAGGGACTAACTGCAGTATCTGTTTTTGACGGAGGCCGCACAATGGTCACCTTTTTAAGGCAGACAATTCCTGGATTGTTAAAGAGGAGCGGAGGAACACCGCCTGCCCCTTCTCCCTCTTGAACGTGGGAGTTAGCGGAGTTGTGGGGATCTGCTGTGTTGGCCCACAGGGCTGCTTCCCACAAGCAGGGGTTACCTTGGAGATGTCTGAGGTGCTGAGGTCCTATGAAGTGTTTGATTTTTTTACTCTCCCTTCTTGCAGATGTGCTGCTGGCATATGCCACACTTTTGATTGATTCTTTGGGCAAGCAACCATCTGGGAGACAGGTCTGCTCACTGGCCCCGGGAGCTGGACAGTCACTGACAGCTGAAGCTACCATTACATTGGAGGTGAGCTCATGACCCCGCGAGCTCTGCACGCACGCGTGCTCTGGGAGCATTCGTGATGCGAGCCTCTATCTGGAGACACGCGTGTTTGGACCTGAGCTTGGCACAGAGGACTAGCAGACCCTTACGCCGTGGAGGGGTGGGTGTCACCGGACCCTCGGTCCCTGAGCCTCCTGCCGTTGAACCGATACTGTATTGGGGATGGCTCCTTGGTGCCCAGAGCTCTAGCTTTTGTTGCCCAAACATGCGGGCCTTTCCATCTGGGAAGAAGAGAACCCCTCTGAGCAGTGCTTTACTCTTTATAGCTGCTGTTTCAGGAGCCTCCTGCATCTTTGAATGCTCAGCGCGCCACATCTCTGCGAACCAGCATCACCCCCACTAAGAAGGTGGAGATGGACCGGACGATCATGCCCGATGGCACCATCGTGACTACTGTCACCACAATTCAGTCCCGGCCCAAGGCAGACTGCAAACTGGGTGAGGCTGTGCAGCAGCGGGTGTATTGTACAGGTGGCTGCTATGGCAGCACAAACTTAGCTGCGATATTCCCATGGCCGCTCATGAAGGCAGTAGCAAAACTGTTTAGCCATCACATCTGGTTATCGCAGGATCTGGTGTGCGGGTCGGAACACAGGCATCCTTGCTGTTCCCCTAGCATCTTTATGGCTGGCTAGAAACTCTTGTGTAGCCCTAGGGGAGAGGATCGATGCAGCTCTGTGTCTGGGGGGAAGGTGAGGTACGGATGAGCCTCTCTCACACCGTTTTGGCGGTGGGAGGTCTAATGCGTGTGCTGCCGCATAACCTCTGCGTGACGTCAGGCTAAGTGTTTAGCCACGCGTTCTCTAGTTTCTTCTCTGCTAAAGAAGTTACGCTGAACATGCCAAATGTGGAGCCAAAAGCATATTGACCTTGCTTACTAGGGGTTGTTGCTGCTTGTGGTCTGACATCCTGGTGAATGTGGTGCTGGATATTCCAAGAGGTGGGGCTGGGAAATGACCTGAATGAGGTATTGCTATGTGCCTGCTTCACAGGACTGCAGCCCAGAAAGGCAACCGTATCCTGGGCTGCATTAAAAGAACCGTGGCCAGCAGGTCGAGAGAGGTGATTTTCCCCCTCTGCTCTGCTCTTGTGAGACTCCACCTTGAGTACTGTGTCCAGCCTTGCGGCCCCCCAACATGTGAAAGACACAGACCTGTTGGAGTGAGTCCAGAGGAGGGCCACTAAGTTGGTCACATACCTGGAACACCTCCCTGTGAAGAAAGGCTCCCCAGAGAAGAGAAGGCTCTGGGGAGACCTCATAGCAAGCAGCCTTCCAGTACCTAAAAGGGGGCTTACAAGAAGGCTGAAGAGGGATTTTTTACAAGGGCACGCAGTGATAAGACAAGGGGGAATGGCTTTAAGCTGAAGGAGGGTAGATTTATATTAGCCATTAGGAAGACATTTTTCCCTCTGAGGGTGGTGAGGCACTGGCACAGGTTGCCCAGGGAAGCTGTAGCTGCCGCATGCCTGGAAGCGTTCAAGGCCAGGCTGTACAGGGCCCTGAGCAACCTGGTCTAGTGGCAGGCTGGTGGGAACTAAGTGGTCTTTAAGGTCCCTTCCAACCCTGATTTTTTTCCCAGTAGGCTTCTTACTGCTTTGTTGCCACAAAGCCTTACAGAGCCAGCCTTGCAGGCTCTCCCAATGCTCGCTTAAGGCTTTCTGGGGTTGCGTGTGGGGGGCACAGTATGATAGCGTAGCTGCGTAAGCTTCATCACCACTCACTGGGATCTCTGTGTCTCTTTTGCTGTGAAGATTCACCATCGAGGTCGCCTTCCAAGGTGGAAGTGACTGAAAAGAAGACAACAGTGCTTTTGGAGACCGGCTGTCCTCATGGCCACTTGCCCAGCGGTAGCCGTAAGTGCTTGGAAATTTGAGGCTCTTACTGAAGTAACGGTGTTCCTTAGTCTGTTTTAGAAAGCGGCAGTCTGATTGCGGTTCCCTGAACTCATTTACATTTTCTGCTTCAGAGACTGTCCAAGCGCCTGAGTGAAGGTGGGGGCAAAAGGCTGGTGGTGGGGTGTGGGCAGGTAGAAGACGTTCCTTTTTGACTATCCAGTCAGTGACTATGAGTGTTCCTTGCTTGACAAGAACTTTCCAGTCTATCCGAGACCCAAAGAACTTTCCTCACCCTGCACTTGGGGCTCTGATTATGTCTGGAACGGAGCACTGCAGCCGTTCTGACAGTTCACTGCCAAAGCAAACTATTTGGAGTCTCTGGAAGTCTTCATTGGGCGGGGGTTGGGGGGGGGAGCGCATTTTAATGATATGCCTGGTGGGAAATGAAACTTTTCAGGTACCTAAACAAGCCAAGAGCTAGCTATGCAGAGCTCCCTTTGTTTGGTTTATTTGGACAAGTCTGTAATAAACTCTGGGCGGGGAAACTACGTTCGTTTGCATGTAAGTTGCCTATTATGAGCATCGCGGTCGGCAGGCGACCTTTTGCCTCTCCTGAAGGTTGCTGCTCCAAGCATTGGTATTTTTCTTGTGCTCAGGAGATAGCCATACGCCCAACGGCTTGGATCCAGTGGCCGAGACGGCAATCAGGCAGCTAACTGAGACGCATAACAAGACCATCAAGAAGACGCCAACAAAACGTAGTACACTGATCATCTCGGGAGTGTCCAAGGTCTCTGGTAGTCAGGAGCCGCATTTCCAGTCTGGGAGGTCGTTTTTAGGGATGCGTGCGTGAAACTAACCTGTCCTGTAGGGACCAGTGTGGGAAAAGGTTCCAGCACAGATGACTGGCTCATCAGAAGCCTTTTGCTGCTTCCCAGTAAGCATTAAAAGGTACCTTGCCAGTCTGCAGGGCAGCTGCTGGTGGGAGTTCTCACCAGGCAGCTGCAGAAAGGGAGGTGGCTGCCATAGCTGGTTTTGAACCTCGTGGAGAATTTAAGGAGTTCTCCTTGAGCTTGGCTATGGGAGCGAGGGACGTGCAGCAGAATGCTTTGTGATTGGCCATGTTACAGTATATTTCAGCCAAAGAGGGATAATTGTGCATCGGTACTATCTAGCACTGATGATCTGAACTGGACTGTCCATATGTAGGTGTAGGTGGAAGTAGGGAGATGAACGCAATTCTTTTGATTCTGTCTTCGTGTCTGTCTGCCCTTCTAACCCCCCTTCAGGTACCTATTGCTCAAGACAAAATGGCACTTTCTCTGGATTATGCTGCATCCCTGGAGGCCACAGCGTCTGGGGACCCTGAGGCAGAGGGCACAGCCGAGCGGATGCACGATTCTACCGAATCATCACGGCCACTGGAAGCGTCGCCACTGGGACAAAGGGACAGTCAGGAGCTGGACGAGACGACGCGATCGGACATCTCTGAGAGACCGTCGGTGGAAGACGTTGAGTCCGAAACTGGTTCCACGGGAGCCCTTGAGACCAGGAGTTTGAAAGATCACAAAGGTAAGGATGAACTGTTAGATGGTAGCCAACATGAGCCTGTAACATTAGCTTTACATGAGGACGAAGTGACGTCCAAGTTCCCCACCCAAGCATGGGGTCTGCAGCCGCCTTTCAGCATAGCAAAGAGCAGCTTCTGATGGAGCCTGGAAGAGCCTGCCTTTCTCTTGCGGTTTTTCCTGGAATCACTGGAGTGATTCCAAATGCCTCCGTTTGTACGGGTCTAATTCCTGTAGCCTTTTGAGTTTCTGTGCTCCCTTGGATGGGAACCCTGCGCAGCCTTGCGTATTCTAGAGAACCCCCTTTCCCTCCCTGGCCTCCAGGTCCACGGATCAGGCGCATGTCCGTAAATAAAGATTCCTCCTCTGAATTTGGCCACCCGTGGTGTGGAAATGGAGGCCGCCCAGCAACGTGGCTTGTATGGGCCTCTATTGCCTTCCTTCTTTCTCTGTTAGTATCAAAGCAGCTAGTGCCTCTGACCTATCATACTGTTAAGATGTCCCCGCAAACTCACTTCTTTTAAATGATGGAGTGGGCCCGCCCCAACCTAGCTGCTGTCCTGGCCTTTCCGCACGTTTGTCAGTTAGGTGGATGGCGCACCTTGGATTTCTCCACTACCGACTGACGTAAAGAAACTTAAATCAAAGTCTTGATTACTCGGAGAATCGGAGCGGGACAAATTTTGGGGAGTTGTACCCCATTACAACCAGGTACAGGTTGAGCCGTTGAGGCCCCTTTTTTGCACAGCAGTGGGTAGAAGGGTGTGCGACCCAGATTCTCGAGAGACCTGGCAGGTGGGGAAGAGAGGGAAAATGGAAAGTAAACGTCCTCCGTAGGAAATACCCTAGGAGCGTTGCATGGCGTGCAGGTTTTGGATGCGTCTTTCTGATCCATTTGAGGTTGAGACCAATCGGCGTCTTCATCTTCCCGTGCTTGAGTGAGTCATAGGGAGCCGTTGGTGTTATTTGCCGGGCGTGTCGTGAAAACGCAGGCAGTTGTTCCAGGCAGTCGATGACAAAGTTAATCCGTGTGCCCTTAAGACAGGCTGGTCTGAGAGGCATTTTCCCTCTTGTATGTTCCTCTCAGGGTCTTCAGATTCAGCTGTACTCTCTTGTTTTCCATTTGTATGAGTCTTGGCTTTCATTTAAAATTCTGCGCTCTTCCACCAAGGGGAGGATGTTGTGAAAGAAAGGGAGTTTACGCAGAGGGGACACAGGACGGAATGTTTAGTGAGGCAGCTCGTTGACGTTGCGGTCTGTCAGGAACCGAGACTTTGCCCTGCGTTTGGGAGCCGAGATTAGCCAACCTGCCGCGTCCTTCTGCCGCTTCTCAGCGTGGAAGAGGACTGCTGCATATGCGAGAATGGCGGGGTGGGTTATTGTCCCCGAAACGCGCCATTGCAGGATGCTATCGCGGTTTCTGTCTCCTTCCTGTTTCTGCAGTTAGCTTTCTTCGGAGCGGTACCAAGCTCATCTTCCGGAGAAGGAGCAAGCAGAAGGAAGCGGGCCTGAGCCAGTCACACGATGACTTATCCAGTGTCACTGCCAACTCCACCACCAGAAAGAAAACTGGTAGCTTCTCTCACCGCCTCATCAAACGCTTCTCCTTCAAGTCTAAGTCCAAACCCAAAGGTAGTGACGACACATCAGCAGGTGAGAACTGAAGGAGGGAGAAGCCCATCGGAAAGATTTCTCAGAGATTGTTTTCTAGTCTCTTGTCTTCCCACTCCATGGTATCTGTGACTTGCAGTCCAGTTCTTTCCAACCTTGGTTGAGGGAAGACACCCCAGTGCTTTACACCATTTGGGGAGCGGAAGTGGCAAACTCAGGACTCAGGCTGTTTGGCTGCCTTGGCTTAGCCTACTCCGATTTTTGCACCCCTGTGCTCTCCCAGAAAATCCAGGTGGAGCGCTAATCCCCCTGGAGGTCCCAGGAACTGCAGAAGTGACTCCGTCTGCGTGGCCGTCTGGCATCGTCGGGTGCCTCACGGAAACGGGCAGCAGGTCTCTCGAGCGGCAGCCTTCAGAGTTAAAATCAAAAAACTACTGAGTTAGCTACATTGCCGACAAGTGTGGGATGTAGCTTCGCTCAGCTCTTCTAGGGAGAGAGAATGATGCAGTCACTGATGATCTAAATGCTATTATTGCTTGTGCTTGCTGCAGAGGCCGTAACCTGAGGCGTGCTGCAGTGTGATGTGTTCCTGGGCTGTGAGCTGTCGGAAGACAGCTGTCGGAAGACAGCTGTCAGCTGTCAGAGTCGTGGTCCTCCATCTGGTTCTGCCGTTGGAACAGTCTCTGGTTCAGACAGGACTGAGGAACCCCTGTTTTCTGTGCTGTGTTGGTGAAGGAAGAAGTCTCTAAGAAGAAGGAAGTTTTAACCGCTGCACAACTTTTCGTAGAAGCCCGAGCCCTCTCAAGAGCGCCTGGTCAGTGCTGTCAGTTCTGCCACCCTGTGCAGCCACCCTGTGACACAGCACTCCTTCCACATCTGTGTTCTTGAACAGGGAAGGGCCTGTACGGAATGCACACACCAGCTATTGTATGAGCAGATCCTTTACTCTTGGGGGTGGTTGGGGATGTTGCCAAAGGGCTGCCAGGCTGTCTTCCGGACCTGCAGAGCGTCCGGTCTCTTGGTTATCGTGCCGAGGACTGGCACCGTGCTGGGGATGGATGGCAAGGAAAAAGGCAAGGAATGTAGCGAAAGGCAGTCTGATGGGGAGCCTGAAGGCACGTGGCAGAAAGAGGCAAGAGTTTGTGTGTTTCCACTGATGCGTTTCCTCTAGTAGAAGGAATCTTTCTGGATTGCATTTCCTTTCTTCTTGCAGACACGATCCGCCCCATTCAAACAGAGGGCATTTCTGCGGCGGGTATTTGCAGAGGGAGAGGTGCGCAGGGGAAAATAGAATCCTTGTGTGGGAGGAGACCGTTTTTCTAGAGAAACAGTTGTCGGGTCTCCTGCCTCGTACACATGCCTGGTTTGAGACAAAATTCCTGCTCTCCTGTGGGCTGTCATGTTAAGGAGGTGGCACAGAGGGGAGGAAAAACCTCACAGAAGAGCTATTTCCCGGGCCTGACTGGATTCTCTAGCTCCGCTCTTCCGTTAGAGTACCTCCCGTGGTGGTGTCCGTTGCCCTTCCTTACGCAGGAAAAGCAGTTCTCTCGGTGGCGTGCGTAAAACGTGTTTCTCAGAAGGACAAACCCTAGCTTGCCGATACTGCTGCCACGTGCCGTTTCCGAAGACCAGAACGCGTTCGGTATGCTGCTGCCAAAGGATTTACGGGCGGCTGTTTCTTGCATGTTTGTGTGGGTAGGGAAGGCCAGAGTTACCAAGGGCCGTAATTGAAAGTGCCAGCATGTGCTAGCAGGAGGGACTCTGCTGTTTTTCCTGCCGATTCCTCACATGATTGGGCACGTATGAATCTGAAGAATTGTATTGGTCCAGCTGGCTGACCAGGAACTTCTACATCTGTTTTGGTCTGGGAGTCTTTGTTGTCCCCAAGCTCTGTCATGTCTTTTATCTTTTGTTTCTTTCCTTGTCCACTTGGTATCGTGGCTTTGTTTGCACTTCTGTGCGCCGTGGATGTCAGAGAACTCGCTGTTTCTCGCTGGGGATCATTTTCCTCGATGCGAGTGACTGGTTTGTGCTACAGTGCTGTTGTAGCCTTCTTTTGCTGGGTTGGTGCGGCGCTGTGACGTCCTTCTCAGGCACGCCCTCGTTGCCAAAGTCTCAGGGTTTGGTTTCAGTTAGGTGTTCGCTCTTGCACCATCCTCTCTATGACTTGCAGCTACGACGGTACTTTGTGTTCCATTTTTGGATTTTATTTATTTGTTTTAACACCATTTCAAGGTATTAAACCTTGACGGTATGAACCCAGACAGCGCCACTTCTCTAGTGGGATGCTGTGAAGCCTTGCATTAGAAATGCCAGTGGAAGAGCCCACGGCTCTTCAGTTGTGGGTTAATCGAGGACCTGCCGCAACTCCCGTTTTTTGATAGTCCTGTGTTCTTTTCTTTAAACTGTAAGAGTGCCTTGAGCTGTCTTGGTGCGGAGCGGCTGGAGGCGAACACCGAGGGTCACCGCTGTTCTTGGGAACCAGGGATCTGAGGCTCGTGTACACGAAGAGGGCTGCGAGGGCTAGCCAGTGTCTCCCTTGTCACTGTAGACCAGACGCAGGAAAGGCAAGGTTTGTGTCTGACAGACAAACACATACCTAGGTTCTTGACCAGCACAAATTGGTCTGGCTTGGTTGAGGAGGTGATAGGAAAGGGAGTAAAACGGAAGCTCGAGTTCCTCACTGGCCGTGGGGACCCTTTCTGGCCATGTTAAATGGGCAGTTCCTGTCATATGTCTGTGGCTTTCCCAGTTTGTTGGCTTCAGGCTATGCCCGCCAATGACTTGCAGCGGAGGTACCGTTTTTGATTTTGAACTTGATGCGGCAGAAGATGCCTGCACTGTGCTTGGCAGAATGAATGGCACACGGGAAGCGTGTCAGTAGGGGCATATCTTCCCTCGAATTTTTAGCAGTGTTTTTTACCACAGGCAGTAAATTGTGCTGCAAATCTGTATCTGGTTCCTTGCAAAGGAAGGGGATGTTGTCTAGTGCTGACAGAGCGCATCCCCAAACATTAAGTCCTACATCTGCTTGTGTTTCCTAGAGGAGATGTATTTTCTGACATTTCGTTGCTTCTCAGAGTTGTACAGCATAGGACCGATATTGTAACCTTTTATCTTCTCCTGAATGTTCTCAGCAAGTGCAGATGGTTTTTCAGGGTGTTTGGCTGAAGCACTGTTTGAGGAACAGAGGGGTAGCAGGGCATGGCTCTGCTGCGTGCATCGGAAATTTTCTGGTTCCGATACGTTCCTTATTAACCGTGTTGAGCCTTCCTCTTCTTATCTGAACAAGGCTTTCCTTCTGGCCCCCAGAGATGTTTTCATCCCCCGAGCGGTAGGTGCTCGTTTTGTTACTCGTGACTGTGAGCACAGGTGAATCTCCCGGTTTCTTAAAGGCACGAGTGGTAATGAATCTGCCTCGTGGTGGAGGTGTGACTATTGGTGTGAGAAACAATTCTTCTATCCTAATCTTCTCAGATGGAAAGGGAAGGTCACATAGGGTTTCGTTCTCCAGAAGCTGCAAAGACTAAGTCCCTGGGAATTTCCCCCCACAGAGTTGCTGCTTTAAGGAACCTCTTTTGTATTTAATCCCCGCTTACGTTTCCGGCTTTAGGACAGAAGAAATGCTATTTGAAATCTACTTTCCTTGTTTAACTTCTTCCAGATACCTGTGCCCTCACCTTGGTGCTGCGGTGGGCTCTGTGGCATTTCGTAATGCCTGGGACCACAGAGCAACCCCGTGAATGGCACAGGCCACCATCAAACTTTTTAAGCTCAAATGATCTGCAGTTGGCAGATTGTTGTCTCAGGGTAGGCTCGCTATTTGCACCTTGGGAAATTGGTCCTTGATCGAGTATGTGGTGGAAGAGGAAGAGCAGAGCGGTGGGCTTGAATGCATGGAGGTTTCTGAAGGAGTTCAGCCTACATATGAGGGCCAGCTTTCCAAATGCTGTGTTTTGTTACCAGCTGGACAAGGAGGAATGGTGACTTGTAAATGAAGCCAAAGCAGGCGTTTTGTTGCGATTGTTTTGGTTTTCAGTTTCGGTTGGTTTTTTTTGTTGTTGTTGTTTGCTCAGAGGGTTTTTTGGTTTGTTGGGGGTTTTTCACTTGTTTGTGGGTTTTGCGGGTTTTTTTTTTCGTTTGGTTTGTTTGTTTGTTTTCTATTTTGGCTGAACAGATTTACTGGAATTTACCTATGCCGTGTATTTTTACTTCTCTGAAGAAAATAGATTTATGCTAGCTGTAAGCTGTAAGTATGCTTGTAAGTATATTTCTGTCTGCATACATCTTCTCCCTATGCTTAGGAAAGGCTTTTTAAGAGTCTCGTCCTCAAAAAAAGCCCTCAGTGTTGGCCCATGAGAGATATCCTCTTGAGCGATTGGAAAACGGACACAGGAAAAAACAAAGGGAACCGCAAAACCTCAGTGTTCTGAGGGTGCCATAGGATTTAGCGTGATGGATGTCTGAGGCCAGAGGGATTGGGTGCATGGATGTGTTATTTGCACACGCTTATAATTAGAGCATGCTCTGCAAACGCCTATGCCGGTAATGGCACAAAGTTACTGAGGGCGACAGTGCCGATAGGGGGGACAGGAGAATGGCCCTACCAGCTTCTATGGTGTTCATATCCATTTCTTGCACAGACCTCTGCAGGGGCAGACATGAGCGAGCAAATCCAACTCCTGCCCCTGCAAGCACCCTCATGCTGCTTATGCAGTTGAGGGTGGGGTTTTAGGCAGCTTGACTGAAATGGGGAAGAGCGAGGGAAGGCTATTTGCGTGGAGGGCAAGTTCAGTGGAGGGGAATGTGATGAAAACTTCTTCAAACTGATAGAAGAGCACCATGGGCATGTGCCGTTTCTAGACTAGAACTGGGTGCATGGCAAGTGTTTTCATTACAATTTTTGGCTTTAGCGATGCGATAGCGTCTCTTGGGTCATTGTTTGCTAAACCTACAGTGAAGTCATTTCTGGGTAGCTGTGGAGATGCTTGAGTGTTTGGAGGGTTGCCATTTGTGGTCCTTTTTGCGTTGTTCTCTCCACCCCGCCTCTCCTGCTGCAAGGTCACGGCGAGTCTCAGCGTAGAGTAATGGTCCCAGTGGCGATCAAACTTCTGACAAAGGTGTACTTGTTTATTGCAGCTCCTTCTACAAGGCGCGACCAGTCCGCATCACCTTTCCTTGCTTGTAAAGTACCGGACCAAACGCCCACACGGAATTTGAATTAGCGCCCCTCCTTGTGTGTGCTCTTTTGTACTTTGATGCTTTCTGTCTGGGTGGATTACAAAATTTTGACCCCAGATTGTTCAGGTGGGAAAGAACTGGAACTGTATAGCTCATAATGAAAATAAAACTACTTACGACTAAATGAAGTTCTTGCACCTTTGTAAATCTTGAAGAGGAATTCTATTGCTGTGTAACGGCTGAACCTGTTAACTTATTAAACCACATGAACATCAAAATCTGAGTCTGACTCATTACCTGGTGTAGGGCCGTGAGTTTCCCTCCGACCTGTCCATGTCTGACCTAAATTCTCCCTCTCAAATGCTGGCAAACTGTGCACACCCGTGCAAGGGTCTGTAACACCCCCGAAGCATTTAAATGTAAGGGGGTAAACTGAGGTTGCTTTAGTCTGGGTTGGCGCATAGGAGAAATACCTGCAGCGGAGGAGAAGGTGAGTAGGGTATGAGAGGGGTCAGATGGGGTCCTCCCAAAAACGGGAGGTTACAGACCAAAAATGCTTGGAAGTTTAGAGGGTGTGTTTCTGTAAAACATATGAAAAACTGTAGCTTTTCTTATCTTTATGCATATATAAATAATTTTCTAAAAATTATTAAAGTTGATTTAAAAATACAACACCGTATCTGCTGTATTATATACAGCATCTTGGAGGATAAGAAATTCTAAATATAGATATACAGGGGTTTAAATATGCAAATATAACTTTTGTATATATAAATTAAACAACAAAGGGCTTGAAAATGGAAGAAAATAGGGTGGTATCTATGAAGGCAATAGAAATAGCTTAGTGTATTCAGAGGTTTTTTTCCTGTCTCTGTGTAACACAGGCTGAGATGGTGTCTGGTACTTAAATCGCTGCTGCCACCTGGTGATAAGAACCGCGTACTGCAGCCACTCGGTGAGGTTATGCCACACTAAAAATGGCGGCTCGGGCACGGGTGACGCCGTCCTTCCCAAGACGGGGGGTGGTCACGCATGCGCCTTGGGGAAGGCCCCTCGGCAGGACCTTTCTCCTCACAAAGGCGTCTTCCCGCCTGCCTGAGCCTGACTCCGACCCCGCGCTTGCAGCACGAACCTACGTGGCGCGTTGCGGTGTGGGGACGCGGGTGGTGCAAGAGCAGGGTCGGGTTCAGGCAACGGAACGAACGCTTTTCCACGGAGTGGGGCCCTTTGCTGTACCACACTAAAGATGGCGGCTCAGCCGGAAGTGGCTTCTGCCAGAGCCCAAGATGGCGAGGAAGGGCAGAAGTCACGTGATGCCACACCATAGATGGAGCTCGGCACGCTGATTTTTTTTGTCCTTCTAAAGATGGCAGTATTATGCGAGCTTGCCTAACAGCACCATCTGGTGAGTCCTGTGATGGAATAAATAGAGGATCAGAGGTAGGCTGTCTCACAAGATCCCGTCCCTCACGTTTGGAATTGTAGAATCATTTAGGTTGGAAAAGACCTTTGAGATCATGAAGTCCAACTGTTAATCTAACAATGCCAAGTCCACAGCTAAGGCAATGATATCATGCAATCTATTCAGTAGAGTTATAAATACGTGTATATGTGTATCAATATATAGATCTTCAGCAACTCTATGAGAAGGTTATTCTACGGGCTATTCAATGGCTGCTTTCTCCCTCAGCTAAAGTTTGTCAAAAATCATGAAAGAGCCCGTTGGGTTGAAAAAAATTGTACTTTAAGGGAATGCAAGTTTAACCTGGGCTGAAATCACCTTAACTGCAGAATGCAATTTCAAATGGTAAAGGGTTGTTTACATGAAAATAGAATTACATAGGCCCGACATGAGAAGTGCAGAAATAAAAGGCACTGTTTACAGAGAAAGCGGTGTATTTGGCCTTATGCACACAAGAGAATACCCTTACAGATGCTGTATTTTGTTGCGTAATTATGCTTTTTCTTTGGTGGCATCTACATGTATATATATTCCTTAGGAAAACTTCAGCTTTTCCAAAAGGGTATTAAATTTATCTTAAATATAGAAAACGGGTATCTACTTAGTGTTTTACTCTGATATCACACTTTTTCTTGCAGTTTTTATCATATTGAAGTGTAGGGAAATGCTTCAGCTACAGTCATTTGACGTTATTTGTAGCACTTGAGTCTGATTAGTTCAGACACACATGTGGACTAATACTCATGTTATCTGTTTTCTCATTGGCACAGTGTCGTCTGCAACAGTACTTGGGTGGGAATCGGAGCGAGGAGAGGTCCGAGAGACGGTCAAGGCAGAAGCGAATTAAAGAAAAGCAGCTTTTGGTTTTTATTCCTCACTCCCCCAGGGCCTGCTCATAACATCTAAAGAGCAGTTAGTGTTGCAGTTCTGCAGCGTGGTTAGAGTGGAGCAACAGTTCTGTGTATCTAGCGTAGAAACACATTGATTCTTTAGAAAGCATAATTGAGTCTCTAAAAGCTACATAATGGGTGAGACTGTGAGGAGCTGCAGTATGCAGTCGTGGTGTAAATAATGACTCATGACTCGCACTCCAGAAAAAGATCTGAGATAGTTATGTCTGACTGACTTTCAAGCACGGAGTCCGTTTCAGGAAGAGTCTTTCACTTAGCAAATGCAACTGTACTTTGACTTCAGCTTAGATTCTTTCATCCCCTCTGTTTGGCGAAGCGTCAATGCAGGCTGCCGGATTGCTGGCGATCCTCGCAGCGTAGAGAAACTTATAGATGCTTCTGGAGATGTAATATGCAAAAATTCAGTATTTGAACGAGGCAGATTTTATCTAGGAAGAATGGCCAAGCTGAATTAAACTAAGAATTTAGCTATCCGCTGCCGTGCCTGACAGTAGCAAGACCACTAGGGAAAAAGGTAAGTAATACAAGTAAGCCTTATTTCTCCTAGTGTGACACCGTAATACAGGAGTGTATCACAGGCGATCCACAGTTTAGGGAATTGCTAAGCTGTGGGCTGTAGCCTCATTTTTGCCTTAAACAGTCCTTGGAAGGCTTTTCTTCCATTACTTACTTTAAATCAGTGTAATTATTTGTTGAACTCTTGTATACTTTTGCTGCCACAGAATTTTGAAGCAGAGTTTCACATTTTAATACGCAGCGTACATAAAGGATTTGCAATGAGCGATCATTTAATTCAATTCAATTTATGATGTCAAATGAGCGTGTATCTACGTTCCCTAGTCTGTTTGGTTTTCTTTCAGGAGTTCAGAGTGCGTTGAAAAATGTGTCTTTCGCGGTAACAAGAAAAGAATTGTAACTGGAAATTGTAAATGCAGCTAGATAGCAAATACGCAGAACTTTGGAGATGATCTGCGTACAGGAGGAGTCTTGCTTTCCTAAAACTTTGTCTGCTAACGTATACTGAGTGCTTACGAGTGGAATCTGGACAAGTGAGGGCACGGAAGGGTAGGTGCCAAAAATCTCTAGTAAAAAGCCATGAGGAGTGCATGTGTTTTGAACTCTGCCTGCAAAGTAAAATAGAAATCCACTTGGGGTTGACATGCCTAAGGTTTTCTAGGAGTTATACGCAGACAAATCTAACTCCCAAACTGGTAATTCCTTAAATGCAAACTCGGGGTATTCAGTCTTAGGGGGTACGCACTCCAGACCAAAGACACTCATCAGCTGCTTTTTCATTTTATCATCTGTGGCCAGGTGTGGCTTTTGGTTGTGAGTTTTCATCCATTTTCTGCCTTCCGCAGTTTGGAAAATAGAGGCTTGCGGACAAGCACCAATTGGTACAGCACCCTACTGCCGCCGTAGGGTACAGCGCTCATGTCAGATAAGATTATTTTTATTTCAGTGCCCACGGTTACCAGTGTTTGCATCCACTCTTCTTAGGGGATAGAAATCTGTGTAATGTTAAATTGAAACTGAAATACAGTTGAGCGATTCAGACAGATTTTTTTTCTTTTCTTTTTTCAGGGCAATATTTACCAGTATTCAAGTTGAGGGCCTTGTATATTTTGTAGCTTGGTTTTTTTTTTTTTTAATCCAAGGGTTGAGCTGCATCAACCCAAGGTTTTCTTCAACATCGAACGTTTACTTATTTGCTTATTTCTGCAGTGATCTTACTGTTACACATTACAATTCCTTTCAGTTTCCAGCAGCTGTCACTTGCAGTGATCACCCACCAGTGCAACTGATTAAAGAAGCAGTTAGTGTCACATACATGCATGCATATTCGAAGAAATGTTTTACTAGTGCAAGAATTTGTATTGTGTGAGTTTTAGCGTTATTGTGTGCAGGAGCAATGGTTCACTGGCGTTTCCCTTCTCTTTTTCTCATTGTCCTTCCTCGGTGAGAATGGCAAGGATTCGGATTCACAGCCGCCTAGCTGCGTTGGGCAGGTGATTACACGTGTGAAAAACGAGGTTCACTCTCCTGTTAGGAATTAAACGTTTAAATAAAGGACAAAAAGAGTTGGTTTTTCTGGGATTCACCATATGGAAGTTTTATTACTAGCTTTATACCTTTTATAGAGAGTATTTCTTACTTCGCTAAGAAAATTCTTTCCGGTGCGCCAGAGACATTTGTCTCTTATTACTGTTGAACTTAAAATCTACTCTTCTGGTTGGCTTTCGCCTCTTATATTTGTCCGGTTCCATTTAAGGAGTTTAACCGGGCCTAAGCTACTGCCTTTTTATGGCCATTCTTCTGTTATTAAGGCCCCTCCACAGATTTAACAGTTGGTTATGTTTAGTTCCTTACTTATTATTTTCTCCAATTTCACAAACAGTTTTTTTCAAATCTCAAGATACCGATTTCCTTTTGTAATTGCTGTTTAAGTTTTGTGTATAAATTTTGGCGTGGGGTCAACACAGAATTAGATTGCTACATTGGCTTTGCTTTTTTAGTTACTACTTGTTTTTTTATTAAATTCTGGGCTGCAGTGCTGCCATCGGGAAAGCCTCTGGCATGCAGAGCCCGTGGGGCTGGAAGGCTGCTCAGGGGCTCTGCAGGCACTGTGACCCCAGGGAAAGGCTTGGGGACAAGTGGCCCCAATCGGGTTGTGCTGTGCTCCCTACTGCTGGAGCCAGGGGTGTGCTGGTGTTTGAGCTGGCTGGAGAGAGCCAGGGCTCTGCAAGGCTCTGGGACCCCCTGAGCTCCAGCACAGAGCAGCACCAGCACAGTGCAGGATTCCAGGCTGGGTTGGGTGGGATGTGACATCAGTGAGTGTGGGTCAGCTGGCACCTCTCTGTGCAGGGGCCCCAGGGCTGGCTCTAGCACCTAAACTAGCTGGTTTAAGGGCAGCCTGGCTCTGACTGTGCAGTCACCCTTGTACTGCACTGCAGATATTTGCAGGGTTGTGTTCTGGGGTTTGGTCTCTGCATCCCAGATTCGGGGGGTGCAGAAGTTGGATAAAGTCTTGCTCAGGCTGCAGTTTTTGCACTTTACCTCTGAGAGAGCCAAAATAGCATCTTTTTTCCTTGTGTCCACAAAAAAAAGGTGCCGAGAACCAAAACTGGATGAGAAATAGAACAACCTAATGCATTCTGAGAAAGCAGATATTAAGACAACGGTTAGAAATAGTGGTTTATGTCTCTAAACTATTTATTTACACTTTATTGGCACCTGCCAGGACCCTAAAGAGGGCACGTCCGGCATGGGCCACACTCAAGATGGCGGACGCGGTAGGACCCCGGGAGAGGCGTCCTTGCCGCTGCCTGCCGACGCCCGCGCGGCTCCCGCCCGCCCCCGGCGCCGCTGACCCCGCAGCCCGTGTCCGCACACCGGGAAACGCCGCGGAAAATCACGCCGGAAGCGCGGGAGCGGCGTGGGATTCAGGCAGCGGAATAGACAGACGCCCCTGGGAGGAGCGGGGGCCTTAACTGTACCACACTAAAGATGGCGGCTCTACCGGAAGTGGCTTCCGCCAGCATCCAAGATGGCGACGAAGGGCGGAAGTCACGTGCCTTCCACACCAAAGATGGCGCGTGGCACGCGGCTGTGTTGACCTTCCAAAGGTGGCGGCACCGCGCGCATGCGCTTTGGGTAGGGACAGAAAGTGCGCGGGAAGAAAGGACCCCGCTCCGCCTATTCGGCTGCCTGAACGCGGCCCCGAGCCGACGCCGCCCCAGCGCTTTCGGCGCGATTTTCCGCGGCGTTTGCCGGTGTGCGGACACGGGCTGCGGGGTCAGCGGCGCCGGGGGCGGGCGGGAGCCGCGCGGGCGTCGGCAGGCAGCGGCAAGGACGCCTCTCCCGGGGTCCTACCGCGTCCGCCATCTTGAGTGTGGCCCATGCCGGACGCGCCCTCTTTAGGGTCCTGGCAGGTGCCAATAAGGCATCACCAAGACCGCCCCGAGAGCGCCGGACCGCGCCGGCGGCCGTGAAACGCGAAAGTGCCGAAGAAGAGCCGCGCCGGAGCTGCGTGAGCCGTGCCCCTGCCCGAAGGGCGGCGGCTGCCCGGAGCCGGGAGCGGCCGGCAGGGATGGAGCTGCTCTTTGCCGGGAGGTGAGAGCTGGCGGGGCCGGAGCTGGGGGCGACTTTCCCCGGCAGGGCGGGCGGGGAGGATTTCGGCTGCCGGCAGCTCTCGGGGAGGGCTGGACGGAGCCCGGGCTGAGCCGGGTGGCAGCTGCGGGCGCTGCTCGTGTCCCCGGGAGCCGCTGAAATGGCGGCTCGCAGCAGCCCCGCGTGTCTGCGTGCGGTGGCCGCTCTCTAGCGCTGGCAGCCAAAGCAAATTGCTCTCGGATTTGGATCTGATGTGGCGTTTATACCTGGGGTCGCTCAGTTCCCTGGCTGAGAAAGTCCTTGAAGTAGCCAAGCTAGGCCGTTTATGAGAATTCCCAACATTGTGTCATTATGTGTCTTAATACAGCCTTTAAATAACTAATACTAAATGGAGACAATATCAAATGGATTTGTTAGTGTGGCAGAAATGTTTTTCCACCTGGGAGTGTGTTGGGGTATTCAAGACTCCTTATGTCAGATTTAATTGGTCTTCCTTCTTTTCCCTTTTTCCTTTCTTGATAGTGGATTAGTGAGGAGAATATTTTGGAGAAAGAAATGAAATCCCGTGGGGATGCTTCAGGCACGTGCAGCTTCTGAACTACACTGATATTTCAGGCTCCCACAGAAACCTTCAGAAGCTGGATGGGTCAGGGAAGAGAATTGCAAGAGAGGCGTGGGAAGTGCTTTCTCCCAGGTGTGGCCAGCATTGAGGTCAGAATGACTTAAAACTATTCCTTGCCTGTGTCCTGTTCCCAGCCCAGGACTAAGCCGGCGTTCCCTGAGTGGCTGCAGTTCCCGGGATGCGGCGGGAGGAGGTCTCTGCCGGAGAGTGGGAGAAACGTCCGTGCCGTTGCTGTGTCCTTGGTGGGCAGAGACCGCTGATCGTGGCAAGGTGGGTTTGTGAGTATTGAATCAATCCTAGCTCCTTTATAATGAGGTATTTTAATGAGCCATCAGCAGGGACCACTTTTAGCCGGCTTTAGTTAAATTACTTTTTCACAGGTTTTGTGCTGTTTTGATGGTGAAATGGCCAAACCCTGAAATTTGCCAAATTAACCCTGTAAAGCTTCAATGAACAAACCCTGAGGGAATTGAGGATTGGATATCCGGGATCTTATGGCCCTTTGAGGCCATGTTGGGGTTACCCCCTGATTTTGGTGCCAAGGGAAACTCCAAGTTAAGAATAATCCACATATGAATCAGTTCTCATGAAACTCAGCTTTGCAAACCTTTATGTAGGCTGAAAAAAGAAAAAGGAAAAAAAAAAGCTGGGAGTTCCTTTGGCAGCAAAGCAGCTGTGAGGCACAGCAGGCTTCAGATGCCTGTCAGCAGGAGATCCAGGAGAAATGGCTCCTGGCATCCTGGGCTTTCCAGGCAGGTTTGGTACTGGACTGCAAGGCAGTTTTCCTGCCTCTGAGGGGTGGCACCTGCATCCCACTGGAAAGGGAAAATTTGGGGAGAGCGGCAAGTGGGAAGACGCTGGTTGCTGACAGGTGTCCTTGGATTGCGGTTCCTCCCGGTGGGTCTGTGCTGCTGGAAGTACAAAGGAGATCAATCTTGGAATACCTGTGGGATCACCTGTGGGGCTTGGGAGAGACACTGTGCCCATGAAATTCTAGGGATGTTCCTCTTGCTGGAGTGAGAAGCAGTGGAAGCTGTTTGCTGTCTGCTTCTTCATCCCCTTCACCTCGGTCCCCTGGGGCTGCAGGTACTCCCTCCCTCACCTTTGCTTTCCCAAGGGTCTCTAAATGAGGGCTTGAGCTTTGCTGTAGCTCCTGTTTACAGGGAGGATCTGTTCCAGGAAAGGTCTCCTGCTCTGGACTGATGCTGTTGCAGGAAGAGCAGGAAACCGCACGGCTCCTGCGGCTCGCTCGTCTGAATTGCCTGCAGGCAGCAAGGATTGTTCCCAAGTGTCATCCCCTGGCTCCGTGACTCGGTGGGGCTGCATTCCCCCAAAGGCCAGGGGCTGCTTTGTGTTGCAGCTCACGAAAGTCCAGCTCGGTGGTGCTGGGTTTGGTTTTTGTGTGCAATGAAAGCACAAAAATATTCCCTTCCTCAGCTGGCACAGCCCTGGAGTGGGAGCAGATTCCCCTTATCTCAGAGTTATTCAGCTCCTGCCTTGGATCCCTGCGGTGCCGTGTGTTTTCCAAGCTCACAGCACTGATGGATCTAAACGAGGAGAACAATCCCTGTTCCTTCTCTTCTCTGTCCTTGATGTTCCCAGGCCCTGCATCTCCCTGGCTCTTCCCTGTGTGACTCTTCATCTCCGTCCCAGCTTATCCAATACAATCCAATAAGGGCCTGAGACGTGTGTAGCAGCAAATACATTCCTGTAAAGAAAGTCAAGTGCAAAAAGCATCCAAATGTAGAGAAGTCTTTAGAAAAGCAATCCGGATGTCCAAATGAGCGATTTAAATTTCCTGCATTTCCTGTCATTTTTCTCTGTCAGGTTTTGGTAGGGTTCCTGTCCGTGATTTCCTGTGATTCAGGTGCATCCATTCCTTTGTCCAAATCCAGTGCCAGAGGATTGATCAGCTGACGAGTGGGGTCTGGGATGAAAACGGTTCTGCTAAAATTAGGGAAACAGTGCTAGAAGATAAATGAGCATCCTTTTAATGCCTGGAATAAAAATGCTGGAGAGGGGCACTTTTTATTTGCTTTGGTGTCACTCTCTTTTTTTTAATGGATAAAGCTTCACGGTGAGAATCAGAGCAGAAATATGAAATGCAGGAGTCTTTGATTCCACACTGGGATTAACTTCCCTTTTCTGCTTTCTTTCAGGACGGGAAAAGCCACTGAACTCGTCCCATCTTGGCCAAGAGCTTTGGTCTTGGAGCAGCCAAACCCAGGTAGGGCCCCCCTGGTCCTGCCCGTGGTGTGGGTAAGTCACAGGCTCCTCTTCTCCTCTCTGCTGGGATGAACTGCCTAGGGAATGCCGTTTGTGACAGCCCGGTCCTACCCGTGGCTGCTGGAAAAGGGCAGAGGTGGAGAGGCGACTGCCAGAGTTCCTTGGGGATGCTGGAGTTGCGGTGTTTGGCTGTGTCCAGAGGGGCAGGTTGGGCGTTATTTGTGCATCGTAGGGAGCGGTCTGGGGGTTCGGGTGCCCGAGGAGCTGAGCTCTCGGTGTATTCCCAGCTCTCCCAGCTATTGCAGGGCTGGGTGACAGCCTCTGTTTGGGCTCAGGGCAGGCCCTGGCCACGGCACAGACACAGGGCGGGTTTTGGGAAGGTTTGGGAGCAACGGGAGGAAAATGAGGGATGGTGCTGGGTGGAGCGATGGGCCTGTGCTCGTGTCAGCGTAGCCATGCAGGGCACTGGGATCTGGGTAAAATTCCAGCTCTCCTGGTGTTCAGGGATGCAAGGTCTGAGGGACTGGATTTACCTGGAGCTTTCCAGGACAGCAGGAGCAAGAGGAAATGTGGTGCCAGAACTGTGTCCCATCAGGTTGCGTTTCCCTCTTTCCCCTTTCCGTTTCCGTTTCCTCCTCAGTGCAGGTGTCCCCTGCAGCCCGTGAGTACAGGCCCGGTGGCAACTCCCTGTCCTCCTCCTGTCCCTCTGTGCCCCCTCGTTGGACAAGGCTAGAATAGCAACACACATTCCCGAAGACTGTCGCTTCTGTAAATCCATGGACCTGTTAGCGCTGTCTCTGAACAGCCGAAATGAGCTTTCAGTGCCTAGAAACGAGCAGGAGTGACAAACAAAGGGATCTGAATCTGGAAATAGGTGAGTTCCACCCGCCCACCGCCGCTGCTGCGGAGTCCGGGGCTCAGGGCATCTCTGCAGCCTTTCCCTGTGGCACTGATCCCGCACTGGAGTGTTGTGGTGTTGCCAAACCAGGCCCCAGACCAGGAGAAGAAAAGCCCTGACCATTTGCTCCCAACCTTGGCACACCCACAGCCCAGCCACAGCGTGTTCGCTGGAGCGTGTGCCTCAGCTGGTGTCACCAGAGCTGCAAGTGGGCTCCTGCTCTGGGTGATTCCGAGGGACCGTCGCATCAGTTCTGCACTAAACGCCCTCTTGCCCGACCCAGAGATTTGGCCACCCAGTGACTTCTGAACAGAAAGTCAAAATGCAGGAGAAGTGCCAGGACCACGGATGGGCCTGAGGACAGCACAGTCTTTGTGGGTCACTGT
This sequence comes from Monarcha castaneiventris obscurior, assembly GCA_026261815.1. NCBI lineage: Eukaryota > Metazoa > Chordata > Aves > Passeriformes > Monarchidae > Monarcha > Monarcha castaneiventris. The sequence goes on along the minus strand of JAMPIT010000200.1, from coordinate 16,155 downwards.
CACTCCAGGCCCTTACAGTCTCTCCACATCTTTCTTGTAGGCTCCCTCAGGTGCAGGAGGCCTTGCTCACTGCTGGTTGTGACTATTCTCTGTCCAGGAAATGAGTTGAATTTCCTTGTCAGATCTAATAGGCTTTTATGTTCAGGTTTCTCTGCTGTGGGATTCATACTCAGAGACTGGTGTTTGTGTCTGGACACCTCCAGAAAGTGGATGTAATCCCCGGATGTATAAATAAAATGCCTATTCATCACCTCTTAGGCAATGAGAGCAGTGCAGGTGAGGGTCAGGCCAGACTGGCCTGGCAGCCTTTCCACCAGTTCACCAGTTGAGCTGGTGCCAGGGTGAGCCCAGGCTCTGGATTTCCCTTGCATGCCCAAGGTGTGCATCGTAAGATTTGTGCCTGTTTGAAGGACAGGATGGAGCCGGTCTCCTATGCAGTGAGTGTCAGGTGATGTTCTCTTTGCTGCACCTTGGTGACTCTAGGGGGTTCTGGAGTAATGCTGAGCAGAGAAGGCACAAAAGAGTGCTTTCCTTTCAAACATGGGAACTGGTGAAAAAGTGTGGTTTGTCTCTCACTGCCTGCGTTCCCTTCGACCCAGGGAGGCCGTACGGAGCCGATGACTTCCTGCCTGTGTTGACGTATGCGCTAGCCCAGTGCGATATGCCGGAGCTGGAGACTTAAATCGAATACATGATGGAGTTGCTGGCTCCATCCTTGCTGCATGGAGAAGGTGATGTATTTTTTAATTTTTACTAGAACTGCCTGAAGGGCTAGCGAGGGGGCTTCTTCCTCATAGCACAGTTGCTGTTTCCCTTGTTTGAGTAGAAATCCTGTTAAGGGCAGACCTAATGACAGCGATGTTGATAGCATAGCAAGAGAATGTCCTAATCATTTCCACTGCCGTGTAGCTTGCAGAGCACAAGCCCCAGTGGCCTGAAAATGTGCTGCAGTGCATTGCTTTATGAGCAAATACGTCGTTTCCGACCCAGCAGGCGAACACATGCACTGGGCAGGTGCCGAACGGCCTTAGCCTTTTGTGCCTGAAAATTTCCTGAGAGCATTTCTGGGGCAGCAGCACACAGCTCATTGTGAGGCACATCATGAGACTTGCGTTAGGTGCTTTGTGAAAACTTCTGGGGGACTTTTTGTACCTTTGGGGAAGTGCTTTTGAGAATATTGCTCCCTTTTAATGACCTTTGCTTCTTCCCAACATTGGCTTCTCACAAAGTATTTTTATGAGCCCTAGGAATATGTTTCTTGAATCATTTCTTGAATGAGGGCTTCAGTCCGCTAGAGGCAAGGAAATCTGCCTCCTTGCTGTTTCCACGGGGGTATTTTTAATGAAGAAGTTTTCTGCGAGGCTCTGGCAGGCCCCAGAATCCAAAAGGTTGATGAGGAAGTTTAAAGGTTCTCGCAGCCAAGCCTAGTTGCGTGTTTAGGTTTATGTATGTGTTTCCTGTTCCTGCTGCACGTTGGCTTTCTGAAGTTGCTCTATCCTCTTGCCTGCCAGTATGCCCGGGAGAATTCATGCCACGATTCCTCCAATCTGGCACCGGTCTGCTCCTCGCTCGGTGTAGAGAGCGTCCTCGAGCGCATTGTTAGGAATCTTAGCGTGGAAAATACTTGAGATGTGAAGCTGGAGATCATGAACACGCTTGAAAAGCAGAAAGATTTCCTGGACTGTTAAGTCACATTGTTTTGAATGCATCAAAGGAAGTCTGTCCATCGGCAGGGCCTGTCTTTGGCACTAGCTCAGCTCTACCGTGCAGAAAAAATTCTGTAGCGCTTTGGGATTGTGCATTTCAACTGCAATGTATTGTCCAGTTTATCTAATGGGTCTGGCATGAATTTTACGTGTTAATCTCGTTGCAGAGCTAAAGGCTGAGAGGGGACACCGTCGGTAATACAGAAAATACTACGTGCACTTAGAATGCATCTCCGAACGCCTCCGAACAGACCGTGCTGCCTCTCAGCTGGAGGCTCCCAACCAAAGAGTTGACTTTGAAAAGAAACGACAGACAGCAGGTCTTTTTTGTCTCCTGGTTGCTGGGGACCGTTACCTCCCCTTGAGACTCTTTTACTGTGTGACCCGCCGCTTCTTTTGTGCGTTGCAACTCCATTGTGGCTTTAATTTGTTCTCGGCTCGTGCAATAAAGGTGGAGCGTGCAGGACCGCACACACCATCTCCTGAACGAGTTGGACATTATGGGCAATGCTCAGAAGGTGACAGACCAGCTGTTGTTTTAAAAACAAAGGCAAGCCTTTGGGATGATTCCAGAGTACAAATCTCACACTCAGTTGTTGCTTTATTGCCACCATGGGCAGTTGCTTTGAAGTCGATGAGCACTGGTAGATTGTCTTTTAGTTTGTTTAAGCAGCCCTGTTTCTTTCATCCCCCTCTGAATCTTGGGAAGAAAACAAAACAGTGTTTAAAAATTGCTTAGAATAAAGCTGCTGTTCCAACAGTGGAGGGATAAACACTCTGGGAATAAAGGAGCGACAGGAGTCATTTAAGGAGTCATCTTTCCTCAGCACCGGTGGACGCGGCCGCGGACACCGCCGTATCATAGGGAGCATATGCAAGCGCTGCTGTCTCTGAGCAGCTGAGAACACCCCCTCGAGTGTTTTGCAGGCCAGTGAGCTGTTTTCCTTTGGTGTGTAAATATTTTGGCAATAGAATACAGGGACTTTGTGTGTGTGTGTGTCTGGGTGCCTCTCTATATTTATATTGTATATGTATATTGTATATTTATTTTGTATATATATATATTGTATATTTATACATCTCAAAGAAAACTGTCTGTACTTGTGACTGAGACCACTCTGAGAAGGTCTTCCCTTGCTGTCCTTCACAGGAGGCTGTTACTTGACAAGTGCTTACGGAGCACTTTCACCGACCAAGAACTTCCAGGAAGAGCCAGCCACACCAACTGACCAGTTCAGAGGCCAGAGCTACTCTCCGGCAGTGGCACAGGAAGAGAACAACAAATGGGACAATACCTTCAATTGATGATTTTCAGATAGCGCTTAGGGCTGAAATAAAAATTGGGGTGGTTGTGTTGTTGGCAATTGCCATTTGAGAAGTACGATTCGTAGCAAATTCCCTTGAGGCCACAAGCGGAGTGAAACCGTGCTGTAAGATTAGGGCTGGCAAATTTGCCTCAGTTCTGAAGTCTTTGCACTTTTTATCAAACAGTTGCATTATGCCGGTCTGAAGGAAACACTAAATAATAGAGGTGTCTTACCTTTCCTTTTAAGTCCTGTAGAGCGAGGACAGACTGAATTGTACCTTAGATTCAGCTTTTTTGTGTGCTTTACTGTTCAAAAGATCAAATCCAGATTTCTCAGCACAACTCCCCAGCAGCCAGTGGTGACAAATGATTTTTAAGGTTTGGATCCTGTTCTAGTGCACCAGGAGTCAATTGCTCTGCTTTGGCTCTGAAAACATCAGCAACGCCAAACAGAGCTGCCGGCAGGAAGCACCTCGCCGCTCCTACCCCGCCTCGCAAAGCACGGGTCCTTCCTTTCCCTGCTCCGGCGTCGCCCCTCCCCAGCAGCCGTAGCTCAGAGAGCCGGGGCACACCCCGCCGGCACGGGACAGCGGCCGCCCGTTCTCCCGGCAGCTCGGAGCCGTCCCGCGCTAACGCGCGCTCCGGGGCTACCTTGGAAACCGGCTCCCCTTTCCCGTGTCGCCACCGAGCGACGCGGGGCCATGAAAGCGCTGCCGCGCGTTCCTCAGGGCAAGACACGCTTTGATGCTGGCAACAAACTAGCGCTATAGACAATAGCGTTCTTCACATTCCTGGTATCTTTAATCCTCTGCTAACACAAACAGACCACGGGAGAGGCACTGCCAAACCGCTGTGCAAACCTATACTACTGCTTACGTGAAAGCTCCTTTCCAACCTCCTTCCCCACCTCTTGCGAGGAGCCTGAACCGGCTGCTGGACCGATTTCAATCCTAAATCATGTTCTTTTTCTTTCTCTGTCCGTTCTCTACAACCTTTTCCTTCAATTTGCTCTTCTAGCCCCCGAGTTCTGTCTAAAACAATGCATCTAAGCAATAACAGAGATAACAATACATCAAGTTCAGATAAAGACACTGAAATCGGCAATTCTGATGTTACAGCCTTCTTACAGATAAGTTTCCTAAGAACTCTCCTGGAACAGGGAAAGAAGAGAAAGCACACAGACTTTCAATGCAATACTCTAAAATCAGCAAGAGATTTAGTCTTGTATATCAAATGTCAAAAGTCACATGCAAAATTATGGAATGTTAATTATACAATAATTATGCATAATTGTAACTTTATAGTTACAAAAAAGATTTCAAAAACCACCCCTGACAGTTGCCCGGCAACTGCCATCAACTATCTGTTATCCACAGGAAGGAAAGCCCGGTGCCCCAGTGCGTCAGGTGCGGACAATGAGCTGTGCAGGGAATGAGCAGCAAATCCTTTCTGCACTTGCCCTGACACTGGGACTGGCAACCAGCCCAGGTGTGAGCTATGAGGATGATGAGGGGTCAGAGCAGCCCCAGGTGCGAGCTGTGACCGTGAGGAGAGGGCGGCTCCTGCCGGGGGCTGTTTAGGAGGGGTTTCCTCGGCTCACTTTTGTATGGAGATGCTGGGGGAGAGGGGCTTACGGTGGGCTCCTGGGGGGGCCCTCTCATGGGAGGACGGTAAGAGCATCTCACAGGGTCTGGGGGAGCGTTTGGATGTGGAGCTTTGCTGAAAGGAGGTGCCGAGGGACGAACCTTTGTGCCAGGCAGCAGCAGGTGAGCCAGCGTGAGGGTTTGCCGGAGGGGTTCTTTCTCCTTTTCCCTTTTGATTTCATCTTGCCAGTCACTCCCCAGTGCCCCCAGTAAAAATGGGGGTTACGAGAACAAAAGGGGCTTAAATTGAGGGAAGAAGCTCATCTTCCGTTATTGTCTGCGTTTGAACTGGGAGGGATCCCCCTTACTTTACGATTTTAAGGGTACTGATTGAAGGCAAAGCTGCCTTTTCCACGGTGTTTGGGGAATCAATTGACCGGAAATCCCTGTATTCCATTTTAAATGGAAGGGGAAACCACTTCCATGTTACCATTTTATGGGTTGGAACTGAGGGTAACACCCCACATTTTCATCAATCTAAGGTTTAAATTGAGGGGGAAGCCCTGTTGTCTCTGCTTTTTAAGGGTTTTCATTGAGGTTAAGATCGCCCTTTTCCCATCCTTTGAGAGATTTGAGGAAAACTCCTCTCTTTCTGATACTTTAGATGAAACTGAAGGGGAGAACCCCTTAATTTGCCATTGTATTCGTATAAATTGAGGTAAACACCCCCTGTTGCCTCAGCTGGAGGGAGGAAACCCCAGCTTTTGGAGGGTTTAAATCGGGGCGTGCCGCTGCATTTGAGGGCGCTTCTGCCCGTGCCCCGGCACCGAATGTCTTTGGCGGGAGCGCTCCTGGTCCCTGGGGATTTTCTCAGGAGGCACGGGGATTTCGGGGCCGGGCTGCCGACGGGGCAGAGCCGTGCGGAGCCGAGGCGAGCGCTGCCGGGCCGGCGGGCGGGAGATGCGGATGGAGCCGCGCCGCTCCCGCCCGTCCCGCCCGCTCCGCCCACGGGGCTCGGGCGCCGCCGGGTCCTCCTCGGGCCGGTGCCGGCGCCGCTCGGCAGCGCCGGGGGCGGGCGGGGGACTCCCGGAGCGGGGCCGCCCCCGCCCGCCGGAGGAGTCGCTTCCCTGCCGGAAGCCGCGCTCCGCCCGGTTCCGGGAGCGCGGGGCCGGCCCCGGGCGCTGAGCGCCGTCGGTGCCGCGGTTCGCGTGGCCGCCCCGCTCCCCTCGCTCCGTGGGACGGCGCCGGCCCGGAGCGAGTCCCGGCACGGGGCGCTGGGGGACACTCGTGGCCCGTCAGCTTCAGAGCTCGCTCGCAGAAGTCGCTGAAAGGAAGGAAGGAAAAATCCCCGACGCCGCAGGCTTTTTGTCCGGGGCCTTTGTCGGCATTGCTCTTTAACTGAGCCGCGCCTTTGAATAACGACCTGGGCGCCTGCTAGAAGCGGTGTTCGATATGGTTTGCACTCTCTCGTGAGACCTTCGGGCTCCCGGTTTTCCATTGCTGTGTCGGTCCAGCGGCAGAGTTAATCGCAGGTCCAAGCTGCCAGTGTCCCGCGCGTCTGCCGTTCATTGATGCATTTGTGGTGTTCGTATCATCTGGATGCGGAGTTGGGCTTTTTGAGCAGACGGTGGCCCTCAAACCACGAGGCTTGTTTAAACCTTGCACTCGATTGTTTTGAAGATCCAGGGTGGGTGAGGACTTTGTCTCGTTGCTGTACTAGGCATTGGAATGCAGGAGGTTCCTTCAATTGGCACTGAAGTTGGAATGTTCAAGGCTATCGGTGTGATGGTTCTCGGGGAGGAATCTTGCTGCCGGCAGTCTGTCGTGTGGTAGCGTAGGACACGACAGAGCAGGGTGTGAGGGACAGGAGGGGCGGGAACAGCGAGATGCTTTGCTTGCCTCCGTGCTCTAAAAGCGTCTACTTTCTTGCATGTGTGTGCCATCATTAAGTATTTTGATACACGTTGTTTTCCTAGGCTGTAGTATTTCTTCAAAAGATGTTGTGTTAGCGTTGATAAGAAGCAGCTGTTGTTTCTTCGGCTTGTGTCACACATATCTGTGTAAGGCGTGGTATTAGAGTGTACGCGGTGGTTAAGGACAATCCAGTTATTAGTCCACGTAGGGTAGGCTGTTCCCCCAGCCCTTGAATCTTGAGATGGTGGGAGGACGAGATGCAAACCAGGAACAAAGAAGAGTTTTTCGGTTGCAGCAATTGAAGCAGTTCAGTGGATGGTCGGTGACTCTATTCATTTCTCTTTATGCTTCTTGGTTCAGTGTCCTTCAGTGAAGTTCAGCTTTGCTTAATGTATTAAGTATTAGACAAGTCTACAATAATCTAAGCAAATATATTTATATGACGTAATGGTTTGATTGTCTCAGGGGAACGAAGGATGTAATAAAACTTAATTGTTTTTGTCTACGTATGTTTTACCTTGAAGAGGTAAACATTGTTTTTATAATCATATGAGAATTTTAAGTCATATTTAGGGTGAAATCTTTCTCACCCACTGTGACAATCAGAGTGAAGATGCAAGCATTTTAAAGTGATAGTGGTAGAAACTCCAAAGCATATAGAAATATCAATCGACATAAGTAAAACTATTAAATCATTTGGTACTTTAGTAGTGCTAAATAAGGTTTTAATGCTATGTGAGTAAGGTTAAATATGTTGTCTTGAGGTTTTTAGAGAAAATGGTTATTGCCAGATTTACACATTTTGTTAAATCTAATTTTGTACGTTTGGAATACTATTTATGTGTCCAGCCTAAATGTTAGGATGTGGTAATTATACCAATTAAGTTTTTCATGCCCATATTTAAATTTGGAGTTCATGAGATCCTCTCATTCAATATATTTTCTTGATTCTTTTGCATTTCACAAAAGATTCTAGTGTCCTTTTTAACTTCTTTCAGGTCAGTTTGTATTTTCAGGGTTTGATCTGTGTATACACAGCAAGTGTTGTTGGTAATTGTGGAAGCCAAAAGTAAATCCAAAGCTATTTGGTTTTGTTCAATTACCTCTGAAAGGCCGATAAATTTTGTTTTTAAGGCACTGATTGTATCCTCAGGTTTTGTTACTTTACGGAGGCTTGGGTTGTCTCTCCTTCTAGGAAGGCGTATCACCTTGTCTGGAGTGACGTTTTAGAGAATCTGTTTGGGATGGAGGTCTCGCTATTTGCATGCTTTAATAAAATATCTATAGAGGACCGAGAACAACCTAGTAATTGTTATCGCTGTCACAGTTGACGTTAGCTTTATACGTGAGCTTCCCTTTCCAAGGGTCAGGTAACATTTGCTCTCTGTGTGTGTGTTCAGGAAGATCAGCATTGTTAGTTTTTGTTGGGGTGGCTGATAAGCTGTGCTGCGTTTTTGCAAACATTGATTTGTAAGCATCAAAATGTAAACGATACCGTGATGCCTTTCTTGGTCTTAAAAATCAAGAGGCGAACAAAGTTAGAAGGGGAAAAAGGGTTTTACCTTGGTATTTATTGTAAGGATCCTTAGGTGCACCACGAACTGGTCGAATACACCTCTGTGCACCCCACCATCCCCACCGCAAAGTCCCTCTCTTCTAGATCCGGTCTTACATTCTAGGTCTTACTAATTAGCATATCTGTCAAATATTCCCCAGTGAGAGGCTCAAATGAGCCCCCCCTCCCAAGGAACCTTCCCCTGGATGGTTCTATCTTAGTGTACAGAATGTGTTCTGGAGAGGACCTTGGGCTCTGGGCACTCTGGCACCCTAACTACGAAGCCTCTAAAATGTTTAGTCTCTTAGCTTAACAAACAAGTCCAAGGATGTAGGCAAAAAAGCACCAAGAATACAGAAGTTGCAGAAAGGTATAACAGGGGTATAAAAGAAAAGACAAAATTCATCATGGCATCATCATAATTACCATTTCTGGTCACAGCAGGTTCATTAGTTACTGTGCAGTCCAGTATTGCTTTTCCGGGTCCGGAGCGGGGCTTCATTTTTTTTGCGGGAGTCCAGGAATTTCAGTGCTTTTCGTAGTCGTGTGGGTAGCGAGCAGTCCTTCCGCTGTTGCTCGAGCGGTTTGTTGTTCCACGTTCGGATGCACACCTAGCTTTTGTCCACAGTGAGGGTGTACTTCGCCATTCTAGGTTATTGGAGAAATGAGAACAATAGAACTGAAGCAACAATAGACGCGTTTCCCCTGGAGAGCTGCGGCAGCACTTCTATCTCTGGCCTCCAGCCGCAAACGCAGCGCTGCGCTCGCTGCTGTCAGACGGGGGCGGTGCAGGTGAGATTTGCGAGGCTTCTGTGAGAAATTTGCTTTGTTTCAGGGCAAAGCTGAGCTCGCACGGCTCCCTGCTCTCCCGGTGGAAAGCCCTGTTTCCCAGTTCTACCTCTAAGGGCGGTGCCGTAGGCTGCACACGCTCGCTGTCCCCCCACCTCAGTTCCTCCTCGCTTTTCGGTGGCCTTTCCGGAGCCTGAGTCGCGGCCGGGAAGTTTCCCGGGTCCACGGGAGGCGGCGGGGACTGCCAATCCACCTCCCCCTTCTCCTGTTTCACCGGTCGGAACCCAACTAAAACTACCTCTCCATCCCACCCCCGGGGCCCCCATCGGCTGAGAGGGGGGAGGAGGAGGGGGACCCATTCTTAAGGCAGGAGTTGTCAGATCCATCTCCGCATCCTCCCCCCTTGTCGAGTCCGACATAGACTTCTTAAACTTTTTCCCTTTTCTCATATTCAAAAGCAGTATATGCCCCTGTTTGGTTTCTTGTATCTGGGCTATAACTAAAAACTCTTTGGGCACTGTCTCGGTCCTTGCCATCCTTTTTTGCCCCGAGAGCTTTCTCTACCATCCTTGTGTCATGCTGTTTGTAGCAGAGTGTGTTGTTTGTGCTAAGCCTGGAATTGCTCTGTCCTGTGGAATAGAGTTGGGGGGGGGGGGGGTACGTGGAATAGAATAAAAAATTTAGAGGTAAGCTTTAGTCTTGCGTAGCGATCCCAGGCACACCTCGGACAGAGCAACCATGGCAGAGTTTGGTGGGAGCGATATGGCGGTGTCTCACAATTTTCTGGCCATTTGTGTCAATGCATGCTGTTGCTGGATGCTAGACCATTGCTTTGAGAACTGAGAACTTGAGAAAAGGTAATGTAAAGTGGTAGCTAGGTTGTAGTTTGGTCGCTAGGTAGAATTCCTAGATTGACACAAGATGGCTGGAGCAATTAAGTTCTCCTGCAGAACGTTGCCTTTTGTCCCGACTTTCGTTCAGATGCAGATGGTGTAAAACCGTCGCGGAGAACTGCACACAGGGCGATGGGGTTCCCGCAAGAAGGTCGGTCACCCATTGTCTTTGCGGGGCAAGCATAAATGGTGGTTCTGTGACAGCAATGTCTAAGCCTCTGTTTTTAGGAGGTAAAGCCAGATAGCAGCAGTCCAGGTGAAGCGAGCGAGGTAGGTGGTGACCGGTGGAAAGAAAAAGTTGTTATCGCTCGGGTGTCAAGCTCCGGTACAGCTCTAAGCATCCGTTGTTATTTTGTGTTTCAGGCGGTCCGCCTGTATTACGCCGAAGCCCCTGGCCGACGGACCCGGCTCACCGCGCTCCCGAGCCTTCCGGATCTGTGACGGGACTCTGCGACGAAGCCTCCGCCTTTTCCATTCAAAGGTGCCGTCCGGGTGGGCTTCGGCAACGGCCGAGGAATTGGGGCGGGTTGAGGAGGAGAGATGGTCTGCTCCAGTTTCCACAATGCCACATCACCTCGTCTCCTCTTAACCTAGGTATACCTCGTGACGACGATGTTGCCCCGGGAGGGCGGCCAAAGCGTGCGGCCCGAAGACCGGCGCCTTCTCAGGAAACAGTGAGTAGCAGAAGCGTCAGGTCGTGGTTGAGGTGCCCCTAAGTTTGTGCCGTGATGTCTGCTTGGTTTTCTTTCTTGTAGCCGACTAAGAGAGAACGGCTGGGCGACGGCAGCAGCTTCCCGTACGGCGAGGCGGCCTCCTTTTGTGCCCGAGGCGGTTTCCCCTTCCCGGACGTCCAAAAGATAAGTCGAGGGGATGAAAGCAGGGTCGGGGCTCGTCAGGAGGGACTTTTGAGTTGGCTTTGGAGGCAGGGATACCCAAGCAGGCTCCCCTTAGACCACATAAAGCGAAAGTCTGGCTTTCGATCGCAATGCCACGGCGTGCAGCGCAGAGAAGTCCCAGTGCATGCGGTGTCGCTTGTCCCTTTTGCGTTGCCTGCCTATTGGGCATTACGTGTGTTCTGCCTCAGCCCTTCGATGTGCTTGTGGTCCTTCTTCTCGCCCAGAGTTTTCTGTCCTCATTGCATCCCCTCGCTTGTCATCTCCTGGGTCACGGGTGCCTGTGTGGGTTTGGTCTGGAGCTACTCTGCCCTGCTGCAAAGTATGGCCTCTGGGTATAATAGGACAAGGCCCGGGGACTAGAAATGTGTAGTATAGGGTGTGGTGTGGACTTATGATGGTGTTCCTAGATGGTCAGAAGGTAGCTGGAGCTGTTAAGTTCTCCTGCAGCACTTTGACTTCTGTCGTGACTTTCTTTCAGACGCAGATGGATTAAATGCGTGGCGCAGCGCTCCACACTGGGTGAGGGGGTTCCCGCAGGAAGGTCGGTCGCCGTTTGTCTTGGCGGGGCACGTGTAAATGGTGGCTGTGTTACAGCATCGGTCTTTCGTTTTAGGAGGTAAAGCCGGATAGCAGCAGTCGAGGTAAGCGGCGACCGGTGGAAAGAACAAGTTGCTGTGGCTCGGGTATCAAGTTCTGGTACAGCTCTAAGAATCCATTGTTTTGTTGTGTTCCAGGTGGTCCGCTTGCGTTACGCCGAAGCCCCCACGCCGACCGGCCGACGAACCCGGCTCACCGCTCTCCCTCGTCCTCCGGATGTGTTACGGGACAGTGCTCCGAAGCCTTCACCTTTTCCTTTTGAAGGTGCTTTCTGGGTAGCCTTCGGCGACGGCCGCGGAGTTAAGGCGAGTCGGGGAGGCAGGGAGCGGGAGCGAGGGTCGGCTCACGTTTCTGCAGGGCCACATCACCTTGTCCCCTCTTAACCCAGGTCATACCCGATGACGACGGCGTCAGCCTCGGAGCACAGCCGAAGCGTCAGGACCGAGGCCTCCTTAGGAGACGGCGAGTAGGGGAATTGTCGGGTTTTGGCTGACATGCCACTAAGTTCACGCCTTGACGTTTGGTTGGTTTTCTTTATTGTAGTGGGCTAAGAGGGAAAAGCCCGGTGACAGCAGGAGATTCCCGGATGGCGAGGCGGCCTTCCTTTGCCCCCCGAGGCGGATTCACATCCCCAGTCATCTGAGAGATAGATAAGTTGAGGGCTACGACCCACAGAGGGGATGCGAGAGGGGTGTCGAGGGAAGGAATTCTGCGTCAGCTTTGGAGGTGGGGATACCTAAGAAAGGGCTCCTTAGGCCCCGTAAAGGCCGAGTCTCGCTTTCGGTCGCAAGGCTGAGGTGCGCCGGGCAGAGCAGTCCCGGTGCGTGTCACTTGTCCGTCGTGCGTTCTGTGTCTTTTGGGCAACCTGTGTTGCAGGTCTTTTGCCTTAGGTCTTCAAGATGCTGATCAGAAACCCTGGGTGTTATTCGTAGCGTCTGTACTTCTGGCGTTCCTCGGCCTGGCGCCGGTACCGTCCCTCCGCTGACTCGTGAGCTCAGAGGCGCATCAGAATCTCGTCTCTCTTTAGAAGCTCCCAATCAGATGTCTTTTCAGGTCTCGTTCTGAGCTGTATTGACAGCTGTGCACCGCGATGATCCATTATAGCGGATTAGGACTTGTAAGAATGCGAAGAGAGGTCGAGGATTCCGCCTGCACGATTCTCGGGCATCCATCTTTGCCGTTCTTGGAATAAGTCCTTCTGTTAGCATCTTCTTCCTCCAGGGTTCTTCGAGCCTCATCGGCTAGCCGTCAGTCTCGCCTAGGTCATCTCATTCCGCATTCTCTCGGTGCTCGCGATCGTTCTTCTCGCCGAGAGTTTCCTCTCCTCGTCACGTCCCCTCGTTTGTCACCTTCTGTGTCACGGGTGCCCGCCTGGGTTTGGTCCGGAGCTGCTCTGCCCTGCTGCATCCTCTGGCATATGGGTGTAATAGGACAATGCCCGGGGACTTGAAATTTGTAATGTAGGGTGTAGTTTGGCCTCTAGATGGTATTCCTAGATGGACAGGGGATGGCTGGAGCTGTTAAGTTCTCCTGCGGCACTTTGACTTTTCACGTGGCTTTCTTTCAGACGCGGATGGATTAAATCCGTGGCAGTACGCCCCGTACCGGGCGAGAGGGTTCCTGCAGGAAGGTCAGTGGCCGTTTGTCTTTGCGGGGCGAGCCTAAACGGTGGCTACGTGACAGCCTTGTTCTTTGTCTTTGTTTTTAGGAGGTAAAGCCAGATAGCAGCAGTCAAGGCTAAATGAGTGAGGTGAGTGGTGACCCGTGGAAAGTAAAAGGTATTGCTTGGGTGTCAGCTACCGGTGCAGCTCTAAGCATTCTTTGTCATTTGTCTGTTTCAGGCGGTCCACTGGTATTGCGCCGAACCCCCTTGCCGACCGGTCAATGGACCTGGCTCACTGCTGTCGTGAGCCCTCCGGAAGCGTTACGGTACTCTGCAAAGAAGCCTTCACCCCTTCCGTTAGAAGGCGTGCTGTCCGGGTAGCCCTCGGCAACGGCTGAGGAGGGAGGGTCTGCTCAAGTCTCAGCAGTGCCTCATGACCTCATCTCCTCTTAACCCAGGTATACCCCGTGACGACGGCGTGGGCCTCGGAGGGCAGCCGAAGCGTGTGGCCTGAGGAAGCGGGGTCTTCTCGGGAGACAGTGAGTAGCGGAATTGTCGGGTTCTGGTTGAGACACCCCCTAAGTTTGTGCCGTGATGTTTGCTTAGTTTTCCTTATTGTAGCTGACTAAGAGAGAGCAGCCCGACAACGGCAGGAGCTTCCCGGATGGCGAGGCGGCCTTCTTTTGCGCCTGAGGAGGATTCACATCCCCGGATGTCCGAGAGATAAGTTGAGGGGATGAAAGCAGGGTGTGGGGCTGGGACTCGCCGGGAGGGAATTTTGAGTCAGCTTTGGAGCTGGGCGTAGCCAAGAAGGGTCCCCTTAGGTCCCATAAATGGCAAGTCTAACTTTGGATCGCAAGGCCGAGGTGTGCAGGGCGCAGCAGTCCCGGTGCACGTTGCGTCACTTGTGTATTGTGTGTTCGGTGTTTCTTGGGCATCTCGTGTCTTCTGCCTTAGCCCTTAGATGTGCTTGCAGTCATTCTTCTTGCCAGGAGGTTTGTCTCGGTGTTGCATCCCCCCGTTTCTAGTCTCGCGTGTCACGGGTGCCTGCACGGGTTTTCCCCGGAGCTGCTCTGCCCTGCTGCGTACTCAGGCCTCTAGGTATAATAGGACAAGGCCCGGGGGCTTGGAATTTGTAGTGTAGGTTGTAGTGTGGCCTCTAGATGGTATTCCTAGATGGACAGGGGATGGCTGGAGCTGTTAGATTCTCCTGCAGCACTTTGACTTTTGTCGTGACTTTCTTTCAGATGCGGACGGATCAAATCCGTGGCAGTACGCCCCGTACCGGGTGAGTGGCATCCTGCAGGAAGGTCAGTGGCCGTTTGTCTTTGCGGGGCGAGCCTAAATGGTGGCTACGTGACAGCCTTGTTCTTTGTCTTTGTTTTTAGGAAGTAAAGCCGGATAGCAGCAGTCGAGGCTAAATAAGTGAGGTAAGTGGTGACCGGTGGAAAGAAGTTGTTGTTGCTTGGGTGTCAGCTACCGGGGCAGCTCTAAGCATCCGCTGTCATTCGTCTGTGTCAGGCGGTCCACTCGTATTACGCCGAACCCCCTCGCTGACCGGTCAATGGACCCGGCTCGCCAGCATCGTGAGCCCTCCGGAAGTATTACGGGACTCTGCAAAGAAGCCTTCGCCCCTTCCATTAGAAGGTGCTCTCTGGGTCGCCCTCGGCAACGGCTGAGGAGGGAGGAGGAGGGAGGGTCTGCTCAAGTCTCAGCAGTGCCTCATGACCTCATCTCCTCTTAACCCAGGTATACCCCGTGACGACGGCGTGGGCCTCGGAGGGCAGCCGAAGCGTGTGGCCTGAGGAAGCGGGGTCTTCTCGGGAGACAGTGAGTAGCGGAATTGTCGGGTTCTGGTTGAGACACCCCCTAAGTTTGTGCCGTGATGTTTACTTAGTTTTCCTTATTGTAGCTGACTAAGAGAGAGCAGCCCGACAACGGCAGGAGCTTCCCGGATGGCGAGGCGGCCTTCTTTTGCGCCTGAGGAGGATTCACATCCCCGGATGTCCGAGAGATAAGTTGAGGGGATGAAAGCAGGGTGTGAGGGCGGGACTCGCCGGGAGGGAATTTTGAGTCAGCTTTGGAGCTGGGCATAGCCAAGAAGGGTCCCCTTAGGTCCCATAAATGGCAAGTCTAACTTTGGATCGCAAGGCCGAGGCGTGCAGGGCGCAGCAGTCCCGGTGCACGTTGCGTTGCTTGTGTATTGTGTATTCGGTGTTTCTTGGGCATCTCGTGTCTTCTGCCTTAGCCCTTAGATGTGCTTGCAGTCATTCTTCTTGCCAGGAGGTTTGTCTCGGTGTTGCATCCCCCCGTTTCTAGTCTCGCGTGTCACGGGTGCCTGCACGGGTTTTCCCCGGAGCTGCTCTGCCCTGCTGCGTACTCAGGCCTCTAGGTATAATAGGACAAGGCCCGGGGGCTTGGAATTTGTAGTGTAGGTTGTAGTGTGGCCTCTAGATGGACAGGGGATGGCTGGAGCTGTTAAATTCTCCTGCAGCACTTTGACTTTTGTCGTGACTTTCTTTCAGATGCGGACGGATCAAATCCGTGGCAGTACGCCCCGTACCGGGTGAGTGGCATCCTGCAGGAAGGTCAGTGGCCGTTTGTCTTTGCGGGGCGAGCCTAAATGGTGGCTACTTGACAGCCTTGTTCTTTGTCTTTGTTTTTAGGAGGTAAAGCCAGAGTGCGGCCGAAGCGAGCGATCCGAGGACTGAGGCCCTCTTAGGAGACGGTGAGTTGCAGAATTGTCGGGTTGTGGGCTGATGTACCGTTAGATTCACGTATGGGTGCTGAAAAAGCCTCAGCAGAGAATTTCTTTAGCTCTCTGCTGTAGTTTGTTAGAACACAGTCTTTTTCATGCTGAACTATGCAAAACATGATAAGGTTTCTGTAAACCGAGTTTGCTATCTTGCACCTGCAAATATAATTAGAATTGTTATGATTTTGACTAGGAGAATGAATAATGTGAGAATTAACCAATCGCTCTGGTAAGCAGTTAGCAAGAGGTCCAATAATCTCTTGCCATTTAGGTAGGCATGAAGGGATCCAAACGCATAAAATCCCGTCCTTTGTTAATTAAATAATTCAATCCATTCTCTTGACTGCATTCCTGTCTCTGAGTTTTTCTTAACCCTCTGGCCGGCAGCTGCAACGTTCACGCACCGACGTTTGGTTTTCTTCATTGTCGAGGACTAAGAGAGAGCGGCCCGGTGACAGCAGGAGCTTCTGGGATGGCAAGACAGCTTTCTTTGGCGCCTGAGGAGGATTCGCATTCCCGGACATCCGAGAGATAAGCGGAGGGGATGAAAGAGGGACA